>JAGVSP010000477.1:0-410745 GCA_022494985.1 Micrasema minimum | reverse complement strand
GAAGAGACAACAATAAATTAACATTTCCATTACGAAGTCACCATAAATATGTCTCCGTATCTTGTCTCATGTGGAAAAACATTTCACCAAACAATGAGTCACTTATCTTGTGGATATAAAAATGCAAATACTGTCTGCATCATCCGATATTGCACAAGTGCATCTCTACACAAGCGAAGATCGGAGAGATTACACCTATTTAAGTGGGAATAAAAGTCATAACTGTTGTCTTAGAAATTTTATTGAACCTAATAATGCGAGGAAAACAATCATGTAACATACTAAAGATCCAAATCTCTAATATGCTGAACTACAGTTTGCTGCGAAAAATGGTATGTATCGGTCGCGACTGATACAGGTAAAGAATTTCATACTACAGATGTACTACATTATCAAACTTTTGTACTTTCACTCTGAAAAAACAATTGAAAATGCATTTTATCTCTTTTTTAATTGGCAATAGACACGTAGATAAATCATTATGTAAGTACTTACCTACTTTTCTAGATAAATTGAACCATTTTTTAACATAATAAGTTGTAGACACTCTGGAAATAAGATACTCTGAGTTTGATTTTAATGTCCCTATGCTGAATAAAAATTGACAAACCCCACAATTACACAATGGCGCTAACAGAACGCAATAAATCGAATTCGACATATTGAATTTTCCTATTCTACCCTACCCGGGTAGCAGAAGGCACCAAGAGGTGAGCGGACCTTTCACGAACTAATAACTCCGCGAACAATACCACTAACTGGGAACGTATTAAACAATAAAGAAACGCTTAATCGCCCTGTCGATTTCAAATAAATAAAAAATAAACAAGAGTCGTGCAGCGGGGGCGGGGCGGCGTGGGGCTGTGGCGGGGGCGGGGAGGGGGAGAGGGAGATGGTCGGGGAGATAAACGTTGCTCGGTGGCGCGATGGAACAACATGCGGTGGGTCGGGGTTCATAACCCGAACAACAAATTTGGAATCTTCAGTCGTGGTAATTCGCATATTGGAACCATATGTGGAATAAAAAATCTCTTAAAGTGGAATCAAGGACCATTTTATCAAAAAAATATGATGTCTTGTATTTGGAGAATATTACGCTTTTAAGTTATATCAAACTACTACTAACTGCCTTCCCTTATCCGCACCCAATGGTACATATGGAACTAAATCGGAACACTAATTGCATGTATTTAGATCATTTTTACACGAAGACAAGATGATCAAGTCTTACGCTTCAGTGCCAGTCCAAGGTTTTTTATGTGAAATATTTTTTTAGTTAAAATCAACCCAGGAATCTGTAAAACTTTTAACATTATTTGTAATGGTCACCTTTGTTAATAATCGATTATCAAACAAATTAATCATTTAAAAAAAATTTACCAATATCTAGAGTGATTTTCAATCAATATTACATGTGTAATAATAATGATTGTAGTAAATGTTGGATTTAATACTTGTTAGTAATATTTCAATGACTTTGTTCGTTCAATTCGTAATGACTTGATTTTCTGTTCTGTAGAGAGTTGAGTAATGAGTAATGAACCTGTTGCGGGAATTGCAACAAGATAACGTTACTATTCCGATTGCAGGAGCAAGGTAAAGAGATTACCTGGTACATGTCTGGGTTCATAGTAGGCTTACAGAGTGATGGTATGAGAAGGCAGCTGGAGTAAGTGGAAGAATTATGCGCTGAAGTAAGCTCATAGTAAAATGTAAAATCCAACTTCTTGTACAAATGAGGAAATCCACTGCCACCCGGAATTGAATTTTAAAAATGCTTTCGTGTAGACGCGAATATTTAAAAATTTTGAAGTCGGATGAAATATCTCAATAATGTACCCAAAAATAAATAAAAAATGTTGAAAATAGCATTCATTTCAAAATCTTAAACAATGACGTCACTCCTTGTATCTAAGCGTAGTGTTTTCCGTTTCCGTTTTTAAACCCCCGTAGCCATATTTCAAGAAAATGGACCGCGTTCCATGGCACTTTAATATGGAATACAATCTGAATATAATCTACATACAAGCATCTATCGCAAAACAAGATGGCCGCCATTCAGTCTCCCTAGAACAGCTGTTGACAGTTTAACTGACAGTTGGCTGGAGAAATCGTTTGCATAGATTTTTGACAGTTTTGTTATTGGCTGGAGAAATACCATGCCGTTAGCCGCCCGTTTTATGACGTCACTCCTGCAAAAATGACGCACTTAGTACATAGTAGTATTTGGCGCGGTATTTGAAATATGCAACTTTAAAAAATCGTATCTTCATCAATAACTTATAAAAAAATATTTAATATTTTTTTTTGCTTAGTTAAATAGTACGTTTATAGAAAAAAAAATACTTTAGAAAACAGTGGATTCCCTCATTATGCAGATTTTACCATCCATACGCTTTGTAGCTGCAACACGTGTTAGGGCCTAGCCTTGTGTACTCACATAACCAGAGTTTGTGATTGTAATATCGTCATACATACATATGTATCTACTTTATTTTAAAAGTTGCAACATAAACGTAAACTATATTACGTAAACTATGTAGATACAATACGTCGTTTCTTTTAAACTAATATTTACATTACAATAAATTACAAAATATTTTAACAATAACCAATAAACAATAATTAAAACTCACGATTATAGAACAATGAAATATTAAATATCGATATGTAGAAATTGTCGACGACCATAGAATGAATGAATTTAGCAACGGCAACTAGTTTAATTTTACCGAAGAAAACGCCGTAATTTTTGAGATTATCCCCAAATTTTAATGGACTGTATTTTTTTAATTATTGAATTATAATATTACGTGTGAACTCTCCCACATCTTGAAGTGTTCCATGACGTTGAACGATATATTTGTGGCATATCCGATGAATGTTTCGTTATCTACAACACTAAAGGTTTAATGTATGACACAAACACAAGACAAGATGGACTAGCGACTAGCTGACGACTTGAATGAACTTTTAAGAGGCTTTAAATCCTTTCCAGCTCCGTAAGACATTAGGGTGGACTGCTACTAAAAGCGGTTTCAATTTTTTCTCGGCCAATAAAAAAATAAAACTGTTTTCAGACAAATTGTCTTGAAAAATAAAACAGAATTCTTTTTTTAAAACGTACGTATGAACGAGTTTTTAAACGATTTATACACCGTGTCCCACGATGAGACCGCGAAACTCGGAGGGTGATTGTTCATGGAATTCTGAGAAAAAAAATCTTTATAAAGTTTTTTGATCCGGGCATTTCCAATAATTAATTTTAAAAAAGTATTCATAAAAAGCGAAGTGTAATAAAGCTTCTGTTTGAAGTGCTAACGGCGGCGAAATGGCGGTGGGCGGGGAGGAGTGGGAATCCGCTCTGGTACGCCTTGTACGGACATTCAAAATTCGAATTTCATATCTGAATCTTTAGTTTAGGTTATGGTTTCAAAAATATGTGATTTCTTTGCGCTTATATCTGCAGGTCACGTGGTGTGAGCCAGTTCAAAAATTGACGGTATTACACGCGTGAATTTTTATTCATATTTTAATAATTTTTTTAAGAAATTAGAATTGAGTTTTTTGAAAAACTTTATCAAATTTTTTTCTCAAATATCATGAATAATTCTGGAGTTTCGCGGTCTCATCGTGGGACACGGTGTATTATCCATAAGCGTTTTATGTGTATTACTGATATTTTTATGCCTGATTGTTGATTTAATATAAAATACAGCTATCAACCTGAAATAAATACTTTGAAAGTTGATAATTTTTATTTCAAAGGCGTAATCTTAAAGGGACACCTTTTAAAACCAGCTTTCGCGTTTTTTTATACTATAAAAATGAAGATTTTTGGCTCCGTAGACGTTTGAATTAACATCCTGTGTTGTATAATTTTATCAATTTATTTATTTAGTAACGTGTATTTCACAGATTAAATAATTAACACTTGTATTTTACTAATATGAACACCTCTCTGGGCAAAATCAGTGCTAAAAATCACTTTTTAATATTTGTGTCAATATCACTGATACTCGTAAATTTAAATTTAAAAAGTAAACACTAAAATCGGTCAAAAAAATCCGGTTTCAGTGTTCGGGCCACCCTAATGTCCACATTTTCAGGTCCGTTGAGTCTTGGTAATTTATTTTCTCAGCAGCCGAGAAAAGAGTTGTGTTTTGTCAGCTTATCAGGACATCATCAGATACCTCGGAACGGTAGCGCGTCCCACGATACCTACTGCGACTATTGACTAGAGCCTTACTGCCCGTCCACCCATCTGACGTCATCAACAGCTAAAGAGAGTTAGACGATGGACCATGATTGCTCTCCGTAGAGAAGGATTGCAATGGACCATGGACTGACGTACTTTTGAATAACGTCGATAGAATCAGAACGTGAATTTTTTATTTCAAATATTTGTATTTTGTAAATTCCCAATATTTGTAAAATCAATTCAATTTACAGAATAAATTATTGAACTGAGTATCAACATAAAAAATTTTAACATCTTGTCCCTTATCTGCATTCAATAGGGCACTGTATTGATACACCAAGTGCAATGATCATTTGTTACGTAAAGGCAAGATAATCAGTCCTACGCTTCCAGATATAAAATATTTTATAAGATGGCAACACATTTTACAAGATAGAAATTTAAAGTAAAGTTACTCATCATTTATATCGGTTTCTCGCGTAGGATATAAGATAACATATAATGCATAATAATATCTCCCTACAATCTCGACTGGACTGCACTTCTTATCCCCTAGATGCACTTTAGAACGAGTGGAGATTGATAAAAACAAAGAATGAAATGTGACAACTCCCAACTGATTTCAAGATCTCCGATTCCAGTACATTCAAACATTTTTATGAGAGTATTACTGGTACAAATGTATAAAATACATGGTGTTTTACTTAACATTCATCATCTTTCGATGGGTGGTTGGTGCAACTAAAAATTACGAAAATATCTACGGCAGATTTTTAATTTATATGGAAGATATTATGTAATAGTATTTCACACGATGCACACACCTTCTCGACTCCCGTGTATCCCATTGCAATGAATGCACAAACAAATAAAAACCTTTAGAAATTGTATATATCTTCAATAGTTATTAATTTGTTCCAATACGAACGTAGGTAAGCATAACAAATGAGCCAGGTTGTGATCTAGTGGTTAGATCACGGAATCAGGATGGAATCCTAGGTTCGAATCCCGCTTCGCCACAAATAACTTGTTTCCTACATAATAGGCACAATTAAATAGTGACTGGCTGACAAAGTTGACTTCAAAGCAGCTTTAAAGTTGAAATATTTGGGTATGTATATTTTATGAGCGCAAAAGTTTTTTTTTTTTTTTTTAATCTTCGTTTGGATAAATTTCACAGACATAATGCTAAGCTTTGGCTCGGAGAGGAGATAACATACAATTTCCAAATGTTGATTTATTGATACTTTATCGTCTCCCCATCATTCGATGAAATATAATGCGCTCAGAGTAAATCACCCTGTATTATTTAAAACGAGCACAGTCCGTAAAGGGCACCCAATACAGAGAAGCTCATTATACAAATGTTTCCACTTCAGATAACATCTAACTCTAAGCCCAGAGCGGGAGACAAACAGACACGTTATGATTGGACTAGACTGAAACTCAGACTACACCACCAGACGACCAGACTCTAATGCCCACTTTATATGAGACAGTTTCTTGTTCAGAAAACTACACAGTTTCTTGTTCAGAAAACTGTGCAGTCTGTCAAACTTCTGTCAAAAGACACGCTAAATATGTGTATTTTTGAAACGCGATTGTAAGTTATTATCGTATGTTTGCTCTCAGGAAATTGTATATTTAGCTAATTATGTATATATGTTATTGTTTTTTTACGTATTTAAAAGCATACAATAAACCAATGTCTATTTAAACGTTTACATAAAAAACATTGACTGTCATGTCAGCTTAAATCTGACACTAGCACACAGTTTTTCATGCAGTTTTACCTTTATACGGGACCGTTTTCAGACTGCACAGAAAACTGTGTAGTAAACTGCGCCATATAAAGATAGCTTAACTCAGCCCAACTCGCCACCGCTAGACTCTGTCTCTGCTCTGCTAACTACCACTCGGCCCCTCTCACCACCTTAAACCCATAAGTCACATGACACATGGATCCTTGCTTGTTAACCGATCAATACGATATGATAAGATACTACGTATTAGAATAATGTTAATAAAAAACACAACAGTAATATTTTGTCAGTTTTACTTACTATAAAACTTCTTATTGCACGTATTTTTAACGGTCTATAGACACGATAAGTGATATAACCTACAAAATAGATGGATAGTAATAATTATAACAATAAGTACGTTTGGCTTGTATGGAATTAAATGAATTACTACTTACTTTCCCTTGTCCGCACCCAATGGTGCATAGGGCACTGCATCAGTATACCAAGTGCAGTGTATCTGGATCATTTTATTACATGAAGGTAAAATGATCAGTCTTACGCTTGACACATGAAATATTCATATGAAAATCACATGTAAATAAATATTTTCTACGGGTATCGAACCCGCGATGTCGGGCACGGTATCCGAATGCGCTACCACCATGCTACGAGGCGGCCTACATACTATAATTTTTTTTTATTATAACAAGTTTTTAACAATGTCCGATTGCCAACTTTAGAATTTTACTAGATTAGACTATTAACATAACTTTAATAAAAAAGAAAATATTTACAAAAATGTTTTCGTAAAATTCATCTTATGTCTATCTTTAGATATAAGATATAATAATTATTACAGACGCTGTCATTTTTTTTAAAGTTTTTGTTAAGTATGAGTAGGTATTACTAATTACTCATTGGGCAATGAAAGCCCCACCCTTTTCCTAGACTGTTTTAAAGACTATTGAGTCTTTTTTCAGTCAGAATTTTTATCACACTAACAACCTTAAAATCGCGGTATAGCTTGTTGAAAAAATCGGTAGAGTTGCCTGGACTTATTAGGCATTCTGAATTTACTAATCTACGTACGAACATGAGGCATATTATTTTTTACGTAAATGTTTGTATGATCTAACTAACTAACCATCACGCCATTTCTCCGAAGGGGTAGGCAGATATGATAGAACGCCACATCACTCTGTCCTGGCACACTCCCCTTGCTTCCTCCACATTCATACATCTAATCATGCACGCACGTCGATTATTCCGACTTTTCGCATGACCACTTTCAAATATTTGTTGTACTTGATCATGCCAGATCTTTCTCGGCCTTCCTCTACCTCTCCAACCAGACACACTCCCATCGTAAATCCTTTTAGCCGTTCTTTCATCATTTATTCGCTCCACATGACCGAACCATCGTAAAAGGCCTTTCTTAATTTTGTCGATAATACTTATCTCAGCCTTGCATTCTACTCTTATTTCGACATTAGGGGACCTTTCATACATGATTATTTTCCACACATTCGCCTGAGAGATCGCATTTCAACAACATTCAATCTACTTTCGTCCTTTTATTTCTACTTTTTTGTATGATGTTCCTCAAATAAGTAGTGTTATGTAAAGACAATTACTCAGTTGCTCAGGGCTCGTGACCCTCATGCCACAAGACAGGGCTGGACCGGGGCGACACTTGATTCTGGTAATTTATTCCCGAAACAAAAGATGTCTATCGCGGCGGCCAATCGGATTACAATAAATTTGCGGAGGAACAGCGGTATTTCAAAACATTTGCCAATATTTCATCTTGTATTCTTTACCAGATCCGTGAACCAGCCCACACGAGTATTGTATCTGTCCTGACCTTTCGGAACATTTTTTAAATAACAGCCAGGCTTCATATCTCATAAGCAATAAAAGGGATTAAGATTCTAATCAAATTTGTATTGTCTTGAGTACCTACCGCACATTTTAAACGTATTGACGGAACAACCCGTGTTTTTGCTTACAGTCAGAAACTAGTTTTTTTCATCGTTATTCGTAATAAGTACTTAATTGTTATAATCTTTAAGGCGTATTTTAAGTATTTTATTGATTGTTATTTCCTTTTGGCTGCCTAAAGTATCAAGTTCTATGTTTTCCAATAAAATGAAAGCGAACAAATATTGGATAAAATTATTTTTCGGTATTGGTGACAAGAATTTTTTTTTAATGAAATATATAAAATTTTAAAAAAATTGTGTGATTAAGTATTTACATAAAATTATTTAAAGAGGTTTTCTGATTTTGCATTTTAGTATATATAACATTTCTTAAATTATTAAAAAATGCAAATGTATTCATACCTACTTACTACTACTACTAATACTTCCCCTTAACCGCACCCAATGGTGCATAGGGCACTGCATCGATACACCAAGCGTAGTGTATATTGATAATTTATTTACATAAAAGTAAGATCAGTCATACGTTTTAATACCAGTCCTTTAACTCTCAGTTTTATAAATTTTTGTTCCTCTTGTTTTGTTATAGGTCAAACTGGTTTCAAATGTCAAAAGTCACACAGGAGGAATAAAAAAATTACAATAACAAAGGGTGGCGCGTGCAACCCACGTGCTCCCTTGTGGGAACTGGGAACTACCCCAACTACACTATTACTAATAATAAGGGTGCCAGAAGCTACGAGTAATACAGTACCAAGTGTCGGGGCATTCACTGCACCAGCCCCCACACTAGGGTGAGGGGTGACGATCAAACCGACCCAGACAAAGATGGAAACCGATTGATGAAGGAACCTAAATAACGAACTTTTATCATATTTGTTGTACATTATAATAATCTAATTAGATTTTAACTATTTGTATAAAAATACTACTTGCTGACATTTTATTTTAAAACGACATTTTCTGTACTTTTAAATCAAAGTTTTCTTAATATTTTAGAAATGCGAAGAAGTGTCGACGCACGACGATTTGAGTTTTCAATTCAAATATTTTTATTTGTTACTAATCATAGAGAGAATCAACTTAAAACTTATTGAAATATTTGTAAACTTATTTAAAAAAAGATTAACAAACTAAATCAGTAATAAAGAAAACGTAGTTCTACATTTGAGGCATATAGAAACAAAGGCGGCAGTGTCCACCTGCAGTCGAAAATGAGTTATATATGCAGTTTGGTTTGGAAAGTTATATATTTTCTTGTCAAAGAAACGGCCCATTTAATTTTAGTTTTAAAGTTTTATTGTTGAAACAAAAACGGCAGTGTCCAATACAAGAACGGCAGAATGGCAGAACTAAACAAACGTTTTTTCGTGATAAACAACAATTTAAGATTGTGGACACTGCCGTTTTTGTTTCTATATGCCTCATTTGTATATACGTTGTCGTAAACCATAATATCACACATGTGTAATATAACTTATTTAATATTTTATTCCTAAATAAATACTGTAATAAAAACATAGAAACAATAAATCACTGTCCTCAAATAATCTGACCTAATAAATCAAATCATTATTATGGGGTTATAAAAATAAGGGTTGGTGCTAAAACAAAACGTATTTTGGGATTTTACCAAATTATCCAGCATTGCGACTTACGAGATAAAACAACACTTGATCGGTTATTTAGTGAACAATCATATTATGATGAAATTGTAAAAAAGGCCGCCATTATGTTTGAAATCCGGTTTATTATCACTGTTAATTAAGTCACATTATCAAACGTTTGACAATAATACACATTTGTGTTAAGTTCCCCCATTATGTACATTATTCAGTTTGTACTTGTATGCAGATAAGTAGATATGTACTTATTATCTTCAAATTATAATATTTAATGTTGTGTTCTTATCGTTTGTCGACAAAATCGTTAAATAGCTATCGCTCACTGTAGTGTTAGTAAGAAGAAATTGATAATTTATTTCCATTACTATCAAACAACGTGATGTACGGCTATAATAAGGGTATAATTATTACTTTTTACATTATACAATTTTTATTTCAACAAATATATGGAGCTTACGTATTTTATAAAAATATTAAATCTTGAAATTATAGTTGTAATGTACATTTTTAAAATCACAATTAGTTTATTATTGAAAAGTATTTATTTTTATGCCAACATTTAATAAATACTTATTTTATTTTTCTATGAATCTGCTTTACGCGTTTTTATCAATTATTTTAAAAAAACAGAGCTTACAAGCTTAGGCTATTTCAGTAGAATACAATCTTTATGATTACGCTTTATGCTTATCTTATCTGTTATCTTACTTAGTTTGATGGAAAAGATAAAATAAATGTATTTATAAAAGAAAATATAATATTTTGCAACCAAATCCTCATCGATTAGATACATGCCTTATCTAGGTACACATTTTGTAAAAAGATGACAGATAAGGCAAGATTACTAAATGTTTTTTTTATAAACAGTAAGTAATTTTATAAACTCCCGCTAATCCCCAAATTTTATGTTACACTCGAGAGTAATTATCAATATAGATAATAGACACTGCTATCGCTTCAAGTTTATTATAATTCTACAACTTATTATAATATGTAGTCATTAAATCTTATCCATCGTTATATAACATTTATGGAAAGAACGTATAGCCAGAATTTTGTCTGAGACATCTCCGAATATAGTTATCGGAATTGTATTATTTATGGAGATGATAGTGGAGGAAGAATTATTAACTTGATAAGCTCTAGGTAAAGAAGATAACAGATTTCTGGGTCTGAGATCAACATGTATGGAATAATAAAAATACATAATTTGTTTTATAATTTTGTTGTAACGAAATCCCAACACAAAAGCCTAAAGACTTTGATTAGTTTTGACCTTAATATTATGAATAGCAATAAAGAAAAGCAAATTATCGACAAAAAGGGCTACCGACAGGTGAGTAAATAGGTACTTGGAATTCTATTTTGATGATCCAGGTGATTTTTTTCTGATTTTTGATGCTAATAAGTCATTATTAAATCTAAATATCCGAAATATTTAAGAAATGTGTTGTACTAGCTGTATGAATGTTTTTACTATAACTAAATCAAGTCTGCAATAAAAAAAATTGTATAATAAAAAGATAATTTTTATTCCGGTGTCAAAAAATTTAACACCTGGAATATATTTGTGTTTTTATGAATTAAGTATCTATGAAGAATCAAAACAAATCTTGTCTACAGAGAATAAAATAATAGTATTTGTTTAACTCTGCTTTTAACTCGACTATTATTTCACTTTACAGCTCTGTTGCTCGATCACAGATCAGTACCGACTCGGTAATAAGCGACGTGATAACGATTTCTTACCCATGGATGTTTAACGTTTTCGCGATCTCAATGGAACACGCGTTAAAAGTTATCGATCGGGATTATTAAACGAGCGCATACTAGTCGCGAGCCATTTACCGAGATATATCTTATTCGCACAAATCTTCATTCAATCTTTATTATAATTTAGCCGGTTTTCGGCAAGCCAAATATTGAGAAAAGCAATCGAAATAATAAAAAATCAGACAAGCGCGATGATTTGACGTTTGACGTAAGGCCGCGTTATAGCGTGCATCGGCCCCGCTCGGCTCAGATCGGCTATGTTCGGCTATCGATACCACGGTATCGAACGAATGTCACTGTGATCAAATCGTTAGCAATAGCACGTGAATAGCACGCTTTTAACTACGTCGATAGTTATCTGTGCTTGAGCTACTGGACATTTAAATTTCCCAGAAGCATTTTGTATTTTAACAAGTACTTATATTTAAATAATAACACGTTTACGTTTTCCAAAGCCCTTCAATAAAAACATCGTATAACAAGATAACGCGCAGTTTGGTAAATAAAAAAATATTTTTAATTTCAATATCTCTCAAATCTATAAGTGCCTCATTGAAATTTTGTTCGACATAATCTTAAATTCTTATCGTAGATATTTACAAGATTCTGCTGATATCCTTTAAAATTAGATAACATTTCATGTTAGTACGTGATAAGATAACATTTTGCTGATTAATTCGTGTGTACATGGCTGCCTAGTGCCCAGTAGCAAAGTTGTTTTCTTATCATTAAAATAATATATTATCTTTGTCTGGGGAAACTATAAAAAATGTTTTCGGATGCAAAATATATATTTAAAGTTATTTTAAGTATCTATACCGAACACAACATGGTCATTCAAATAAATAAAACATTCTTTATTCATCTTTTTATAAAGAAATCGGCAATCATTTTCATCCAAACATCAAAAAATTTAAAAATATATAAAAAAACGATCGATTCATATTAATCTAACAAGAATTTTTCCAACGAATAACGAAAAAGTATACCTTTGGTTCTATTACTATTTTGAAAATGAAAGAATAATCATATTATCTGATAATTCGTAATTTTTTCTTGTTTTATTAATTCTAGTTTATTTATCAGTTTGATAGGAAAATAAGTTAAAATATATTTTTAAAAGAGAATAGTGTAAAAGTAGTCTCCTGTAGAGTACAATATTATGGTAACCTATAAAATACAATCGGCTATACACAACTTACCCATAATACATACATTGCCGACGGCAAACTTCAAATTGTAGTGATTGTTTTGTGCAAATAAGATAATAATGGATGATAACGTAAGTTACTAACTGTAAGTGATTTATTACAAATAGAATTTTATAAAATATTAATATCCCAGTAGATAGAACACTCGTAGCACAGAACTGTTTTACGGAGTGCCGGTGGACCAAAACTCAAAGGTTATAACGATTTTTTTTTAATACAATCTACCATCATTTATACACATCTAATTTCTAATGATCTATTCTAGAATAATGTCAAATTACACAATATTAAAATGAATGTTTCGTAGCCGGTACCACAGAATAAAATCATTATTTATCTTGGCAAATAATAGTCTTTACCTATGAAATAAATCTTTAATTTATTAATGAAAACAACACAATTACAATATTTGTGTTGTGAAAAGTTTTATCAAAAATCGTGCTATTTAGTTTAGTTATCTAGTGGATTCCCTGAAATGGTGATCTTTTGCCAAAAACGAAAGTTGAAAAATAAAATTATTCCACTACTACTACTACTTCCCTTATTTGCATTCAATTTTGCATAGGACACTGCATTGGTACACCAAGTACAGTGAATCTTGATTATTTTATCGCAGAAAGTTAAGTTTGTGAAATAAAAGAAACAATATTTTTTTTTAATGCAGAAAAACCATAACAGTTTTGAAATTTGTATTAATGCCCGCTGTATATGGGACAGTTTCTTGTTCAGAAAACTACACAGTTTCTTGTTCAGAAAACTGTGCAGTTTGACAAACTTCTGTCAAAAGACACGCTAAATATGTGTATTTTTGAAACGCGATTGTAAGTTATTATCGTATGTTTGCTCTCAGGAAATTGTATATTTAGCTAATAATGTAAATATGTTATTGGTTTTTTACGTATTTAAAAGCATACAATAAACCAATGTCTACTTAAACGTTTACACATAAAAAAACATTAACTGTCATGTCAGCTTAAATCTGACATAAGCACGCAGTTTTTTAAGCAGTTTTCGTTGTATACGGGACCGTTTTCAGACTGCATAGAAAACTGCGCAGAAAACTGTCCCGTGTATAGCGGGCTTAAGACATAAAAATGCTTTATGAAATAGTATGTGTATTTTAGGTGACACCGTGTATAAAACTATTTTGTTCCATCGGGCTCACACATAGAAAAAAGTTGGTGTGGATTTAAGATAGCCATCTTGGTTATTAAAAAGATCCCCAATAACTTATTTTAATTACGGCTTTGTGTTCAACAATGGGTACTTTATGTTAATACATTATTTATTAACAGCAAGTTAGAATATTAACTAATAATCAACTAAACCACACAATCTCCCATGCCGCGTGTATTCCTCGTCCATGTTATAATACCCACATACATATCTGTCAGATTGTAGTTTGCAGATGAAGATAAAAAAGAAAAATGATTTATCAACAAAAACCATACGGAATAGAATTTTCATTATTTTAATAATGTAAAAATAATTTGATGAACATATTTTTTTCAATGTTTAATTTGAAATAGAAAGAATATAGGAACCTACAATAGTAGGCTTAAACAACTATGGTATCATCATCCTAGTATCAATTGAGGCATATAACAACAAAGGCGGAAGTGTCCACTTTCTTAAATTGTTGGCAATCACGAAAAAAACGTTTGTTTAGTTTTGCAATTTTGCTGTTTTTGTATTTGGACACTGCCGTTTTTGTTTCAACAACAAAACTTTAAATCTAAAATTAAATGGATTAATGCCGTTTTTTTGACAAACAAATATTCTATGGAGAAAATACATAACTTTCCAAACAAAACTGCATATTTAACTCATTTTCGACTGCAGGTGGACACTTCCACCTTTGTTTCTATATGCCTCAATTATTTAAAATACGAGTTTTTATATTTTAATGCGTGTTTACAACCACAATTTTCAAAGGAATAAAAATACCTATCGTAAACATTATTTTCATTTCGCTTTTGCAAACTATAACGCTTTACTTTAATAATAATTTGTACTAATCCAATTTTTTTAATGACTTACAAAACAATAGGTAAATCCACATTTTAAACTAAATGATATTTCCAATTGTAACAAGTATTCATGCTAAAAATTCTATTCAATTAGAGAAATAAACAAATTTCCACAGTAGCGAGTGTGATGACAGGTAGGTATGCTCCGTTTTACCTGTCACCCAGTAGCAGTTCGTCTGCCAGGAAAGCTAAATAATAAAGCCGGACAGAAGAAAGTAGGTATTTTATTTCTGATATTTTCTTATCTGAAATGAAAAGTTGCTACAATTTTAAGGAAAAGTGCGAATAAAATGTTAATTAAAAAATAACAAATATAATATATTATATTATGAGAGCTGAAAAAGTAAAAAATAAGTAAGTTTCTACACTTTGATGTAATGTAATTTTTCATGTCGTTTTTGTAATTTGATTAAAAATAAATAAGGAAATAGGTACCTCCTACTAACGATACGTCATTTTTAACGTTACCGAAATGCTATAAAAGAGGCCTAATGAAATTTTAAAAATATCAGCTCCTATCATTTTGCGTATTAAAATAATTTTATTCGACGATTTTCATGCCCGAAATGAGGCACAAATAAGTTTTTATTATAATCTAAATCTAAAATCTCTATTAAGTATTTAATGTTTTGTAATAATCAGATTTTTCACTACATAGCTTCTAACCTCTACCACTACTTTTCAGAACTTTAAATGTATAATCTTTTTTTTTTTTTTTTTTTTTTTTTTTTTTTAATTTTTAAAGAAATCTATGCAATCTTATGATATTTGCACATATTTCAATTTGTAAATACTATTATGAACACCAGTATTACGCTTCAGATAGTGTTACTTTAATTATTGCGCTTGAAATATAGTAATGTATTAATAAATATACAATATTATTTGAATTGATACAATCGTAATCGAAATATTTATTTTCATAAAAACCACGTGCAACAAATGCTTTATTTTTTCCTCTTGCGTATTTTTTATGCACTCCTGATGGTGCATAGGGCACACAGGGTTCTTGGTGGGTACACAAAAGGTAAAATATTATAATGATTACTTTCACAAATATGATGAACATTTTATGCAATTTTATACAATTGTTTTTGCCTTGTGCAATATAATAAAACTTATCCCTCCAGTTCCCCATTACCTACTTTGTTACATTACTGCCATTTAACACATGTTTTGTATTTCGTCTCTTCTTTCTCTCATATTGTCTTTTTCCATCTCATGTGTTTAGTATCTAAATTTATTTTGTAAAAACTGCTATTTATACTTTTGTCTTGTATAACATGTTACCAGTCTGAAGATGCCCGTTACAGGGTGAAAGCGCTAACTGGTAAATAAAAGTGGAAGTGTACCAAGTATTTTTTATTTAACTTTAATTAGTTATATATTAAAAATTTAATCATGGAATTCCACCAAGTAATGTCAATAAAAAATATTAATCAAATCAACATTTTATGCGTTTTAATGCAAGTCCAAATATTTGTGTAAAGAATAACATTTATATAAATATTTAATTTTGACACCGCCGGAAATCGATCCCGGGGCCTCGTGCATAGCAGCCCGGCGTTTACGTGATATTTTTTTATGGAGCAAATTACAAGACAAAGTAAACTCATTTCCAATTGCAATTTTTGTTTCCTTGAAATGCAATTTTTATGGTGTTTGTATCTAGTTTTGACAAATGAATGATCGTTAGATAACTTACGTTTCAGGGGTTTGGGGTTGCTCTGCTTCCGGCGAGACATGTCCGGCGGGGGGGCGGGGGTGCCCGCCCTCTCCTCGCCGCCCTCCGCCCGCGAGGTCAGGCCGCAGCCGCCCGCGCCCTTGCGCTGTCGTGGCCCCTCCACGAGACCCAAACTTCAAAACATACCAGACCCCAAACAAAAATACAAGAAAATAACAAAATCACGAAAAAAGTCACAAATAATAATCAAACTGAACAAACACGACTGGTATAAAATATAATACAAAGTAAAACTTCACAAATTTTTGTTTCGCGAAATGTTTACGCGGTGAAACGTCAAACAGCTGATTGTACGGAGCACAACACATAACCATCCGGCGTCGTGTCTCGCGCGCTACTGAAGAGCAGTGGGGATTTTCACTTTTCCCCTCTCTCTAACTCCGGCGTCCTGACGCGTCGATACAACCTCCAAAACGCGGAGAAAACCAAACCACTTAATAAAAACATCAAAACCATTTCAATCAAGTGTTATTTTGTCTCTTGGATGTATGTGTCCTTTTTGGTTCGGGGAGTGTGGTGATGTGTGATTTGCGATGTGATGAGGATGAAGTGCTGGTTCCCCCTTCTGTGGTAGGGCGGGAGATGCTGCCAATGTCCCGCCCTAAATGTGTTCCGTATGTACCGCCCTGACAGTTGGCAAGGTACCGCCCTGATGGTCGGCAATGGGACGACAGATGAGCGGAGCGGAACTCCCATCTCGGGCAACTTCGATGACATCTTCGTTAGTTTGTATTAGTAACTTGATAAACTGACTTTTCTTTATGTGGTTTATGGCTGGGGCCGTAAAAATTTGTAGGTGATTGTTATTTTGTGCCTTTCGTAGATAAAACGCTATAGAGTTTGTTTTATAACCGTTTGTCCATTTTTCGGTCTTAAAACAATAAAATAACATATCCTCTTGTGAATAAATACGTTATTCACGATATAATTAGAATCCATTTGCTTATTTATACCGATTTACGGAAACGGAATTTCGCGTTTGTATGAAAGTAGAATGTGTCATTTTCTTGAGTTGTCCCGTATTTTATTTTTTCTAAAAATCTACAGGGCATAATTCTACCTTTTTTTTTGAAGTAAATATTTTTAATATCTATACCAACATAATAAATACAAATTTAAAATAATAATGCTTACTTAATACATTTAAAAAAAAACTTGAAATATGTGTTACAATCTTGCCCATGATGTCACTTCATGCTTTTGGTCATTATTTTTTAACGTGAACTTTAAAGAATTAACATTTTTTTTTTTTTTTTTACCTAGACGATACCATAACTCAGGTTATGCAACATAAAAAAAATTGTGTCAACTTTGTCAGTTTCGCACACAAAATTTTCAAAGAAGGTGGTCAATTTAGAAAATCTGTTATACATCCTTAACTTCGTTCAATTTAAGAAGGTATTCTCTTTCTTTTCCGTAATATTTTTACACATTTATGTACCTAAATCAATTTTGTATCACTATGTGCGTTTAAATTTTTAGAAAATACTACACTCTTTTAAAATAAAATATTTTACTTTAATTTGACTCGACCGTCACCTTCTTACTGTATGTGACGGTCACTTTATTGTGGTATACGACATACGTGTCGGTTATTCGTTTTGATTCTGGGGGTAACTTAAGCTCAGTTCACAGATGGGGAAAAAAAAGCTGTAATCTTACAAAAATAATATTGGAATAAAAGTAAATTAATTAACTAATTACAAGACAAAACTTATTACGGCACGTCAATAATAAATTATATCCCCGTAGTTAGTACGTACATATAAATATATATCGGGATTCTTAGAAATAATATTATTATTGTATTTTTTATTTTACAAAAAATACCATAATACAAAATCACATATGTATATTAATTTCTTACGCATCCTGTACTGAGTACGTCAGTCTGGCCAGTTAGACAGAGGAGGATGGAACCTCTCTCTCTAATATTACGTATATTTGACGCACTAAAAATCTTGATGATTTATACTTACTAGTGACAACTGGTAATACAATTTTTTTAATAAAAAGGGTGTTATAATATATATATATATTACAGGGCAGAACACAACCGCATTTTTTGTAGTCTCAGTACGTTCCTTAAGCCATTTACTAAGTCAACCCACAGTACCTACTATCTCTGTCTCGTTCGTAAATCGATTTCGTTTTTATTTTCAATATTATTAATACCAATGTTTAAATTGGAGTTCGTTTATGTTATACATAAATATATGATGTACACTGTGCCATTTTTTATTTTACGAATAAATAAAAAAAATTTCCTTGAAAATGTTTCATTGAAAAACTTTATTTTTTCCAGTACCCAAATAATTTCCAAACTAAGTTTACAAAGCAAATCATACACATATATGTTAATAAAAAGCGCACTAATATTTTGATGTAGTATTATCATACTTACTCAAACAGAAAGTCAGATCCGAAAAAAAGTTGGACAGTCACAGAATTAAAAATTTTGCAGACGTATTTTTGAAGCTCTCTTGACGGTTTATAACTTCTCGATACAGTTTTACACGTGTCGATGACAAAAAGCATTGACAGTATTGTAATGTGACTGCGTTTGCTAAAGGTTGCATTCACGCTTTTGAGTTTAACAACATGAAAAAATAATTATATTTTTTATTTCCAATTAGGCCCGCATTCCTAAATAACCCCGTTTTACGCTACACTTTTTGCGTATTGCGAGAGTGAGAAAAATCAGAGCGCCATCTAATTCCGATGAGAGGAAATAGGATAGCATCAAGTTCTCGTATAGTATTTATAAGTCTGCTATCTTGCGAGAGTGAGACCACACTTCTTGCTGTCTAATTAACATGAAATAGTGTGAAATAGTGATAGGAAAGTATTTCGCGTTCGATTATCAAGCATTAAGTCGGAATTAACTGGACACTATAATATCTCTCTTTCACTCTAATTGGATTGTATAGCACTTGTTTTAGATCTCTTTCTAACACGTTGTATTTCCCTATGTATTCAAAATTCTAAAATTTGATTTACAAAAATTAACGGCCGGAGCCTTATATTATTATAGTAAGAAAAAATAAATAAATCCCAAGTAAGAACCGCTTAGAAATTAATAAATTTAACCTTTTAATTGAAAAAATTACGTTTATAGAATAAAAAACCATAATAATTATTCTTTTCAATATTGACTATTTATCATATAACTACTAAAAAATTGCCACTTTACTCTTCAAAAACTAATATTATGGTTACGTCATAATATAATATTACACAATCGTTATAGATTTATTGTATTTAACACTTCTAGCATATAATATATACGAGTAAACTTTATAATTTATACTAACTGATAATATTTTTTTTTTTTCAATTATTTCATATTGCTTATGCTTACAACACCTGTCAGACGTGAAATTTTCTTTTCGTTAAAATTGACAAGTTATTTTTTAAAAAGTAATTATAATCTAGAGTAAAAAGCTTTTTATATATCCAGGTAGGTACTCACCTACCTAACTGTACATCCGGAAAAAATACCTTCACAATAAGAAAATAGATTTTAAATAAAAAATAGGTACAATGCAAAAGGCTTCTCAATGAAACTGCAACAGATTTTTCTCAATTGAAAAATTAGCAAAATTATATTTGATACAAGCAGATAACAGTCGGCTTCTAACTGTTAAAACAGCAGATAACTGTTAAATGCTAGCCCTGCGGGGCTTTTCGGCGCTTCCGCGCCTCGATTTTTGGTTGTTCCACCTTTAGTTGATTGGCTAAAAGTCCCAACCATTGATTAATTAATACATGTATTAATTTATCAATGGTCCCAACAAACAGAAACCTAATTTACTGAAGCCCACAGAGCCGCCATGTAGGTATCTACCTACCCTTAAGAACTGATGGAGATTATTTTTTCCGCAGACAACACTGAGATTTATTTTTTCGGCAGACATCACTGATGTACACTACTGTCATTTTTACGCTAATAATATTATAGATATTTCGTTTAGTCTTAGCCTAACATGTAAGCCTTATAAATAGTGAAACCTTTTTTTGTTGACGTTTTAAAGCGGGGGGTGAAGTGGAATTTTACAAACGATAGGAAAATTGGTTTTTTAATGAACCATTTGTGTTTTTATGATTAACTCAAATATTTCAATTTTGAAACTGCTTTCAGATAGTCAGAAATAACGATGCCAGAAAACAGGAAACAATTGGTGGAGTGGGATTCGGACCTAGAGATTCCAATCCGTAGTCCTCGCCTTTACTAATAGACCATTAGACCACAACCCGATTCAATTTGTTCGCTTTGTTATTTATATATTTCTAAAATTTGTATGTTCTGTATCCTTTCAGGTTCTGCTCCTAGAAGTTTTACGTCCTTTAATATTTATTTCGCGGATATCAATGTTATTTTCTTATACAACGAACATTAAAAATATTTCAACGAACATATGTACCTAATACCTACAAGCTATACATATTTTTATACGTAACTGGTCTATACATAAAAAATATTTTAAGTGTCTATTCTGGATTTATCGGGACAAGTCATCGAAAGGGTCGAGAGCTTCAAATACCTGGGAGCGTACATGACGGAAACGGCAGAGTTCAGAAAGAACTGGGAGTGCGGCTTGGAGTAGCGGGCGCCGCATTCAACTGTATGAAAGCTGTCGGGAGATAGGATGTTCACTCGGTTAAAACAAAATGCCGCCTTTATAACTCCTACATCACACCTGTTCTCCTCTATGGCTGCGAATCATGGTACCTAACCAGGGCCCAAAATAGCAGACTTCTGAGTTTTAAGAATAAGTGTCTTAAAATAACAATTTGACATCTCAACAGAGACGAGAAACTTGGAAGGGAATATGGGTATCTAGGCGTTTACAGGGCTTATGACCTGTCATTGGCTGGGTTAAGTGGCCACTTGATGTATTACAACATTCCCCATTTCACCTAGTAATTTATATCCATATCTGCCAATTACAGTAAAATGGCGCGATGCTTCACATGTGAACTCTCTGTCATCTCAGTCTTAAAAGAACTTTAGGTGTGCGTGTGCGGTGGTTTGACTTTGTAAGGAACACAGAAGTGAGGCAACGGACACAGCAACCCTTGGTATCTACTGTCATCCGGCGAAGGCGTTTCGGCTGGCCAGGCCATATACTACGTATGCCTCCCGAGAGCCTTAACCATGCTTGCCTATTTTACAAGGCATCAGGTTCTCGACGTCCTGGTCGTCCACTGTTGACAATTCGTCGGCAGTTTGCGTCAGAGCTGCGGGCCGTGAACTTGTTTTTGGAGGATGTACGGGAGCTGGCGGCCTATCGCTTGGACTAGGGGCAGTTTGTGGATTCCATCTGCTCGACATAGGGAGCGGATATGGTATGTTGATGATGATTCGTATTATTTTCATCAATTTTTTCAAATTTATACATTCATTTTACATTCATACAATAACTACTTAGTAAAAATCCTTTTACCTCTTTCCTCTATTTAGATTCCAGCCAGATACAAAAACTTTATTTAGTTCTATTAGAACATGTAGGTACACCATTTCTGTGAGTTCTAAAGGTCTGGTGCCCACCGCGTACAGAAGCTTGTTTGGCATGACATGCATTTGTATCCGTTGCGAATAAATGGGTACAGTTGAAGAAAGACTATTATCAAACTGTTTATTTTAAATTTATGTATAAGAATTTAATAGAACTCTTAATATCTTATAAAAATGTGCGTCACAGTTATAAATAGTTTGTCTTTTGTTATAATTTAAACAATAATAAGATTAACAACAAATGAAAAGTAAAAACGAAGAAAAGACGCTGAAAATGTCTCCAAAGAGGAATTTTATTTATGTATTAAATTTATTCTGGGTTTGCATGCATGTTTTATGCATTCCTCACTGGGAAACCCAGCGCCGAGGAAATCATTTTACATGTAAATGATTTTCTTTTTGACAAAAAATCATAGGGTGCTTAAGAAAGGCTTTACTAGAAGCTGGTAAATGCCCAACCAATCAGAGCATTTGTTAGTTTTTTTTAAATTTTCACTTACAAACTAACCATTACGTCACTTCACCATAGGGGTGAGAAAAGATCACATAATAAAAATAAGCACAATGCATCTAAAACAAAGCGTAAATAAGTTCACCATTATTTTTTTTCACATTTTAGAATCTTTTAAATTGAGAATAAATACCAAATATTATGTTTTCAACAGCGTGTTTTCAAAAAGTGTTTGTCATACTTCGCCTGTACTAATGTTTTATGACAAATCCTTAGGGATGAACGGATGAACATAAGTAGACCGAATATTGTTATTATAGGTTACCTGGCAACAATTGTTCGACGATTCCTAAAGGGACAACATAGCAATAGGCAATAGGTATAAATAACGTGATCTGACGTCCCGTTTTCAGGCGGCGCGTCCCGGTGTCCCGGAACACAGCTTCGGGACACCTAAATGTCCCGTTGTCAGAAATTAAATAAACTTTGTTTTGGTTTTATTCAAATAAATTTTATAAAGCTAATATACCTTACTAAATAAGGCTAAAAATATGCCTGCGGTCCTCTTTGATGTGCTTTTTTGACGTAATTACAACATTCCCCATTCCGCCTGTCATCTGACATCTGACAACCATGTATGACAAATTTTTGAAACTTGTATATATCTTAGGTGTAAAGAACTATCCGCTTGCGAGTTGTTATTTCGACAGATTTTCGAATTACTGACATCTATTGAGAATAAGTTAAAGTATTTTTTTTTTTTGGCGATCTACATTATTGGTGTAAGTAAGGTTCGAATAATGTAGATCGCCCAAAAAAAAATACTTTAACTTATTCTCAATAGATGTCAGTAATTCGAAAATCTGTCGAAATAACAACTCGCAAGCGGATAGTTCTTTACACCTAAGATATATACAAGTTTCAAAAAATTTGTCATACATGGTTGTCAGATGTCAGATGACAGGCGGAATGGGGAATGTTGTAATTACGTCAAGTGGCCACTTAACCCAGCCAATGACAGGTCATAAGCCCTGTAAACGCCTAGATAACCCACATTCGTTTCCAGAGCTTCTCTGTCTCTGTTGAGATATCAATAATATCTGATATCAGCCCAGCATGGGTATAATCCAGTAATTTGTCTACAAGTATTTGTATTCATTCAAAATGTTGTTCAAAAGTGTGTTTGTTTTTTCTTCTTCGGGGCTATGGCATCATAGTAAGTAAGTTACTTCATTAAATAATAAATTATATTTTTTTTAGGTAGGTACATTATTGCAGTTTTTATGACATATTGTTATCTTTAATGCTTTAATGCAATCAATGTCACTCACTAATACTATCTCAAAAATGTTAGGTAGATAAGGTTAAAATATAATATGATATTGTTTGCTTCAACAGATGTTTTTGTATTCGCTTATTAGTAGTACCTTTTTTAGATGTCCCATTTGAGACCAATAAAAATAAAAGTCAAATTTTCAAGTTCTTTTAACTAAATCATATTGAAATATTCTTATTCCGATTTCATATATTCCTTGATATGCAGCGAATATTATTTTCTTCTTATACATTTTTTCATAACGGGAAATTTAAATGCATATTAATTTAAAATGAAAATAGCATAGAACAAATCTTATATTTCTTCCCAAACATCACATTGAAAAAGCATTCCAAATTCCAAGCCATGGGACCCGGACCTCAAAAGCGCGCTCCCCAATTATTGCGCCGATTTATTGCGGGTTGGTATTACATTCCTGCCTATAGCTGTAGATGTAGTTGATTGAAGTATGAAACGTCTTTCAGCGGGTTCATGTTGCTTTGTACATGCTTTGTACATTAGCCAACGGAGTTTGTATTGCACCATTATTGTGTAAAGCTATGCATTTTCCAGATACTCTGTAAATTGGTAGGGCGCAGAGGATGCTATGCAGATTGCATTCATGAAAAATTTAGGAGCAACTGTTTTTACCTCCTTTCGCAAGTTTTCCGAAAATCGGGTAACTTCGGAAAACTTCGTAGAAGTTATGTTTTTGCTTGTACACTAGGCGCTATTTTTTAAAAACTGTGGGATTGCAGAATGTCAGACGTAGTATGAACTCGGGTGCTGTACAGATTGCACGACTAAAAATCATTAGACTAGGCGATCTTAAAAACAATACTACATAATAACATACAATTTATTTCATTCCGATGATTTTTTGATTAAATCATTTTTATTTTCAAAGGTAATAATAAATCTTTGACGGTAAATGCAGATAAAACTAGCGCCACGGCACATGAATAGATTTTTTTATTGCCATCATCGACCAACAAATGTGTACTTTTCGAAGATTGCCATCTTCTGCCTCAAAGAACCATTAATTTTGTTTGATTCTACAGTTTTTTCATCGCGCGATAGATGGCATTGCTTTCGTAATAAATTTTGGTAACAGAAGGTAGTGTAGTTTATGTTTTGCGTTTCTATAGCTTACAACTGTGGAAAATAGATGTCTCTGTAGTATCGAAGACTCAAACCTTTATAGGTTTTGTCTTTTTTAATCCGCTAGATGGCATTAACGCTTCGGAAAACCGGAAAAATTCATTTTCAATAAGCTTGTCATTATTTAGTATGCTCAGCTCTCTGCTATGTTGATGTTATAAAAATTGAGTTGAAGATTTATTTTCATATATTTTAGGTAACTGTAATTACTTATAATATCTGTTTTCTATGTAAAGTAAAAATTAAAATATAAATTAAATGAAATTACCGAAATGCAGGTAGATTGGCATAAAAAAATAAAAAATCAATGTACATTTTTTGAAACTGTATTGTAAAATATTATTGTTGACTTTAATACATGTTTATGGAAATAAATAAGTTTTCAAAAAGTTTTTATTTAAAAATTATTTTCAGCCCACAATTTTTTTTCAGGAAAACTTATAACGTAAACCTCAATTTCTATTCGTCTGTGTACTTTTCATGAAAGGGGCACATATTTGGCTGTATTAAACCATCTTTCTCTTTTTACCAAGTTATAATATTTTAACGTTAGCATTCCAAGCGCTCCGGACCATGACATTATGACATGACAGGCCCACTATAGCACACACCTTCGGCCGAGCCCACGACGTACAACTGCACTCAACAAAACGTAACAAACTTTATTTACACTTTAGTAAAAATGTTCCACGTAGTCAGGTCAACGAGGAAAACAAACATACAAATGGTATCAACTTTTTGCATCATGGCTTGCAATACTTTTTTATTGTGATCTAAAAACAAGTGTCACGGACTCAGCGAGTGGTAGCGGTTTTTTTTTCTCGATAAGTCTTTGTATACTCAGGATAATCCTAATAATGAACTCAACTCTTTATATTGATGCACCACAATTTATTATATATTGATCCACCATATGCATTTTTCGTATCTCTATTCATTTTATGTATATTTTGTAAACTTTTTTATTATTTTGTTGTATTTCTCTATGATAAATTTACATATTTGCTATTGGCTCCCGATGACAAACGGCAAAATTGCGGTTTATCGGGACGGCATTATTTTTGTTTTCAAATGTTATGTTTTATTTTCTCAATGAAGAACTTTCAACAAAAAAAAAAAAAAAAAAATTTTACCAAAAAAAATATCTTTTTATTTTTTATAGACACCTGTTTTATCGAGAAGTAATATGTTGTAAAAAAACTTGTATCTAATGCAGTATTTAATTATTCAAAACCATGAAGTTGATCTTGCCTGATCTTCTAAGGGCCTGCAATAGACTGAGTATATTCATCTTTGTACTCGGCGGAGCTGATGGATGCAGGCCTGACGTAGGAGGAGACGAGAGAGTTGGCCGGCGATTGAATCTTCTGGAGGATCTAGTGATGTCCACATGCTCCACACAGGAGCGAACGTGGCGAAAGAAGAAGAAGAATTAATTATGAAACTTTTCGAGCGGAAAAAACCTTTTTTATTTTTTTCATATTTTTATTTGATTTAGTTTAATATTCTTATAGCCAAGAAATATTTTCGTAATAATATTAAGTAGCTCAATAATAAAAATCGGTGTGCGTCGGACCACACGGTGGAAGTTATACTTCTTTGGCCATTCTCATACACCCACTCACGCACACAAACAGACAGGATATATAAATGAAATATAAGACATTTTTCAATATTATTCAATATATTTATATTCAATATATTATACGTGACTTCATTATTATATGCATCCGATACAAGCATCAGTGACTGTGGCGCCATTTTCTCTTAAGCGCCATTTTCTCTTAAAAATCAGCGTGACGCGGTTTCTCGACCAACATCCCACCCCAAAGTGTCTAACGGGCGCAAAGAAGTATAACTTCAATAATAAGTATTCTTAATGAATATATCACGGGACTTGCCCAGTGAGGTATTTCGTGGATTTAAAAAAAATGTAACGCATATACATGTAAAATAAATTTAAAAAATAACAGCCAGTGAATCACCAAGTTGTAAGACGGGGCGAGGCGCAGAGAAATGACAATACTTTAGACTTTGGTTTGATGACCTCGCTTATAATAATTCTATGCAAATTAATGAAGTGGTACGTTGTTGGTTGTTGATGTCCATATATCATTGATTATTATGCAGGTACGTAAAAAAAAATCATCCATCAAATAAAACTGGTGCATCGTTTTTGGATATACTACTAACTAATACTTTCCCTTATCCGTGCAATGGTGCATAGGGCACTGCATCGGTACACCAAGGGCTGTGAATATTGATCATTTTATACTATGTCAAATAAATTTTTAAAATCTACAGAATCGACTCCAAATACGATGTAGATTCACTGGTTTCCCGCTTGTACATCGAGTTTTGTTGCTCGGTGTATATATCTTGTATTTGGTGAAGACTTGCAGTCAGTGTAGAAGCAAGGTCCCACGTCAGTTGCAAGTTGCAATGTCACGCTCGCTGCGGCGCGCGGCGGGCGGCCACACCTCCATAACTTGAGAATAAAGAACATCTCAGTTCTCTGAGGGTACTGAGGTACTGCCAATGGCTTATAATGTTCATGTGACCTATTTCTTTCAATTCATTTGAATATTTCGTGTCTGCTCTTCAAGGTTATCCTGCATTTAAATATAAGTTTAGTATGTAAATACTTTTGCCATTGTTTGCGCTGAACCAATAACAATCATTACATTTTAACCAAACAAACGAGCTAGTTTTTCAGAACTTGAAATTAAGCAAAAATACAATGAGGGAATCCACTGTTTTCTAAAGTAATTTTTTTCTATAAACTTACTATTTAACTAAACAAAAAAAATATATTTAATATTGGGTATTAAATATAAGTTATTGATGAAGATACGATTTTTTAAAGTTGCACATTTCAAATACCGCGCTAAATACCACTATGTACTAACTGCGTCATTTTTGCAGGATTGACGTCATAAAACGGGTTGTTTAAGGCCATGGTATTTCTCCAGCCAGTAACAAAACTGTCAAAAATCTATGCAAACTGACGCGGGAAGCACAGATAAAATATACCGTCGACTCAACTGTCATATACTGTTAACAGCTGTTCTAGGGAGACAGAATGGCGGCCATCTTTTTAGCAATAGAAGCTTGTATGTAGATTGTATTTCATATTAAAATGCCATGGAACGCGGCTACGGGGGTTTAAAAACGGAAACCGGAAACACTGCACTTAGATATAAGGAGTGACGTCATTGTTTAAGATTTTGAAATGAATGCTATTTTCAACATTTTTTTATTAATTTTTGCGTGCATTTTTGGGATATTTCATCCCACTTCAAAATTTTTAAATATTCGCGTCTACACGAAAGCATTTTTAAAATTCAATTCCGGGTAGCAGTGGATTTCCTCATTTCCAAAATTCAACTACCTAACTTCATGTTGTAATGTTATTATAGTTATGTTTTTTACCGATTCAAGATACATTAATACTACTAGTAATTTCCCTTATCCACACCCAATGGTGCATAGGGCACATCATTGATACACCAAGTGCAGTGTATCTTGATCTTTTTATTATATGAGTAGGATGATTAGTCTTACGCTTCCGTACCAGTCCAAGGTATCACACATGAAAATAAATATTTTTCATGTGGAACCGGAATCTAACCCGCGACCTCCTACACGGTAGCAAAATGCGCAACCACTATGCTGCGAGGCGGACAAATAACGGATTCCAAAAAGTTTATCATCGTCCACGGTCCATATCGCCATACCGTGGTTAACTCTCACTATAATCTATATCTATACTCAACAGTCTACCGTGTAATGTATAATATTGTATAGATATACATAGAGTATAGACCGATATTTATTTATTTATTTATTTATTTATATATATTTTACGGCGCATGCCTTTTACAAAAAAAAAAACACTTTAATTAAAGCGATACATAAATTAAATATAAATAGAGAATAGTACTGTTGTGCTAAATTGTGACAATTATTTTTTTTTACATGGGTATAAATAACATATCGAAGTATGCTTCAAACAAATACACAATAAAATATTTGAATAAAGTGAAATATATTATCTGTAATGAAAGAATTTATGAGAAAAAAAAAATTTTCAACTCAGATTATATTACATATTACATATGACTTTTGCAAAAATGATGTAGATCCACCAGTTTTCAGGTTGTACTATACCTTGAATGCCGCACATTCATGTCGTTAGTGTAATAGTGTTAGTGATTCCATCTCGTCATCTCGTGGGAGGCGACGGACATCGCTTTTTTGCTTGTTTAATCTTGGTTTAATCACATAATTTTTTATAAACAACATTTTGAGTGTGTCCAAATTCGTGTAGACAAAAACTGGATTTCACCCATTACGGGCTAATAATTACAATTTGACATCTCAACAGAGACGAGAAACTTGGAAGGGAATATGGATATCTAGGCGTTTACAGGGCTTATGACCTGTCATATGCTTGTGCATAGGCTTATGACCTGGGCTTATGAGATGTCAAATTGTAATTATTAGCCCGTAATGGGTGAAATCCAGTTTTTGTCTACAAGTATTTGGACACACTCAAAATGTTGTTTATAAAAATTAGCTGGTAAAAGTTATAAGCATAACAAATTGAAGATTCATCTTCAGGCGTTTCCTAGTAGGTGATTTAATTCGGTAAGAATCTCACTTGCAATCATAAAGGTTTCTGCTAAAATGCTTAGCAATTTTCATGGAGGACAGAGAGTTCACATGTGAAGCATCGCGCCATTTTACTGTATATTGGCAGATATGGATATAAATTACTAGGTGAAATGGGGAATGTTGTAATACATCAAGTGGCCACTTAACCCAGCCAATGACAGGTCATAAGCCCTGTAAACGCCTAGATATCCATATTCCCTTCCAAGTTTCTCGTCTCTGTTGAGATGTCAAAACATAAATTTTTCTTCAAACCACTTTACAAAAACCAAAATGTAATACTTAATACACCTAATGATGTCTTTTATTAAACTATTTGGCTTAAAATTTGGTAAATGCCTGAAATTTCATGTAAGATTTATGTAGGTATTATTCTATGTATTTTTTTGGTTTGTAATTGTAATATGTTACTGTGTTTTCTGTTTTCCGCGTACCTTCCTAAACAATATGTGAAATAAATATGTCTTATTTGTACGGCTATGTAAAAACTCCAAAAATGAAGGATAAAAGGTGTTTTTAACATGATGACAAATAAATTATTGCATTCTAACATTAAAATTCAATCTTGGCCAAACCCTACAATTTTTGATCAGCGCCTTTCATACTTCGGTGTTGACAAGTTGGAAATCCGGAGAAAAATGCGGACTTAAAATTTCTCCATAATATAATTCATAAAAAGTTGACTCTATATTTTGCTTGGAAGTCGGCGGTTGAGATCAAAGAAAACATTTTTTGTCCCAACTTTTTACAAATAACATGGCGCACTTTAATGCCTTATCTCGAATGTTAAGACTGTATTATTATAGAAAAACATATAAATATGATGTATTTAATGATAGATTTGGTAAATTCAAGAGGAAATTTGAAATTTTTACAACCTCTGATCGAATATATGTATGCAAACTACTTAAAGCTTTTTAAATATATGTAAATTGTGTTTTACGTGAATAATAAATGCTGTGTAACAATATGTAATTGAACTATAACCATGTATGTAATTATTATGAAAAAATGTAAAATGTAAGAAGTGTTTTTACATGATGACAAATAAATTATTGCATTAACTGATTGCAACAAAATGCATAATGTCCACAAAATAATAATGCAAGAATAGTAGGTAAATAATAACCTTGGACCTAGGTAAGGTTTATTAACGTAAATATGAGGAAACTATGCACTGTTTTGGTAGCTATTATTGGTTATAGGTAATAAAAACATACATAATGTATGTACAGACTACAAACGTACATTACATCATGATAAGTAATCATTTTTGAGTCAAATATTCATTATTTAGCGTTAAAATATCATTGCGTGCATGTATGTAATATACCCGTTTATAATTATCTAATAATAAATATATTTGATTTTTCTTGTTACTTTTTATTTTTGTAAACATACGTATAATATAAGAAATGGATGGCAGGCTTCCTTTAACTGTATATTACCTGTTTTATTATTGGTGTTATCTTATATTAACTGCATATCTGTTTGTATATAAATTAAAATAAAATAAAAGAAAAACATGGAAGGTACTGGACTGTTAATCTAAGTAACAAGGTTAGATATGAATTTTACTTCGTACGTAGGTACTACTCAACCTTTGGATCCTCTATAAATTAATGTCTGTAATTAATAAGAACATAATATTTATCGAAGTATTTTATTATCTTTCCTGGAGCTATGTTCCATCAATGGACGATGGACAATACTTCGTACAGTTGTAGCCTCTTCCATCAAGCAATGCCTATTCCGGTCGGGTTTTTGTATATTTTATCACCCCATACCGTTTACAACCGTCTTATCCTTACTACTCGAATAATATCGCGATTTGCTTACTCACATTTAAAAGAGGTTAAAATATGAATTAGAATTTGCATTCATTATCTTTAGACTGACTTTAATTGAAAGAAAAACACAAATGATTCACTGGGCTAATAATTATTTATATCAAGTAATTAGGCACTGTATTTTCGTGTTATCTTATTGGTATTTTGTCTAAGTCTGTACTTATTTTAACCTACACTATCTCCGTCATGCAGCAGACATAACTAATGGAAAACAAATGTATCGCATTTGACACACAAACATCGACATTGTTGTTGAAGTCGTCACGCGGAGTCAGTGTGCCCCCTTTCCCACTTCGGTCAGCGCTATTTCTGGCAGCACCTGCCTAACAACCATTTCACATTAAATATCTTCACATACATATGTGCTCCTGATCGTCTTGTTGTCCTGATACCTCGAAATAGAAAAGTAAACATCATTTAAGTAAAAAGTTAAATAAACCAAAAAATAATCTTATTTGTACTTTGAAATAGTTTTTCCCCCTGATGCATGATGAGGGGAATCCCCTTGGAAAGTTCTGGAACCGAAAATATTGTTTATTATAATTGATATTTTTTATGTTTTTCATCATAATCATGATGTCCCGTTAGTATTAAATAGCAGGATACTTAGAATTTTCCCCATTTTCTTTAACTTCATTCACCACATTCCTGAAACCTGAAAAACCTGAAATAAATAAACATTTACTCAATGTTTGTAGGCTTGCACACTCACTTTGTAGTTTTCCATAATTGAGAAATTAAACACACTTTTGTTTAAGAAGTAGTTTAAGAAATAACAAAAGTGTGCTTAATTTCTCAAATAAACATTTAACTTCATAATGTTGCATCATATCAATGAGTATCTTAATACTACAATATTCCAAATTTTCATTCACATTGTCCTGATATCATTGAACAAAAAATCCACCATATTGAGGAATTTTATTTTTTATATTAAACATCAACAAATAAGATGACCCCTCAATCATTTGAGGTGCTTATGTAATAATCAATTATTCTTAATTATTATAAAAGGATGTGAGTATACGTGACTCTCTAACAATGTCAGTATTCGAAGTTTTATATCTTATTTTACGGCTATTTGTTGTGATCAAATTTTAATCACGGAAAACAGCACAAAATAAACACAAGAATAAAAATAGAATGTGAATGAAGATGCATAAATAATTTGGTAATGATAAGAATGAGGATGCTGTTTGTGTTGGATAACTTAGATACAGTGTTATATTAATTTATTATACGCATTATGCAGTACATACTGTCTTTGTCTTTGTTTTTGGAGAAAATTGTCCCAGGAGCTCATGTACATAATAATATTATATTATATTGAGTTTTGAACTAATATAATTATGTATTTACATTAATACTTAGCTAAATATGTGCAAGGAAGGAAGGAAGGTTCCAGAGTTCCAGTTGCAGTCTGGCAAAATGCATTCAAATACGGTACGAGTAGGTACTACAATACAAACGAACAGCTTGCTAAAATATAAATACACTGGGCTTCAATGTTCAATGGAACTTGTCATTCTTTTTCTAAAGAAATGCAAGAATAATATGATGAATAGTATATTATCATGTACCCATCAGTCTAACTTTTAGCGGACGTAGGTTCACGTTATCTGGTGTCTGGTGCTTCATTGTTCACTTTTGACATAACATGTAAAAAAAAGGTACATTTATTTATACGTGTGACATGTGACACACCCAGGATTGATAAATATCGGTGCATAATGGCCGCGCAGTTCTGAAAAATTCGCGAAAATTATTTTAACCAAAATACTCGTGTAGTGTGAATAAATATCTCGTATAGCGTATAATATTATAGGGGGTCAACACGAAATACAGGAATGTATGTCAGTATCCGAGAGTTCTCATACGAACTTGATTTACTTACGTTTCATGAAAATGGTGCTGAAAGATTTTTCAGGTTCTTCTAATTTTTATTATTTAACGAAATTTTTCAGTATATTTTTATGTACATAGAGAAGTGTACATTATGCTGCCATAAAATGCATAATTAGGAGACTAGGACCTTGCTCACAAGTCTGTATAACAAAAAAAAATCTTTATCCTCCATTTAGTATGAAGTTCGAATCGTAAAAGAAAATATAATCCTCTTGGTGTCATACAGAACGAAGGATAAGAATCGTGAAAAAGAAAGAGGATTTGTGTATTTCCAAAACGTATGCCTAAGATTCTGATCTTCCCAGGATAAAAAAAATAATTAGATACAATGTTCATAAAAATATAGTGCAATTTCAATCGGCTATTATTTTTGTGAATATTGATCTAATAATGAAAATTGTGTGGAATATTATTTCTCAACATATAATTTGAACTTAAAGATAAATCGCTACTCTGTAACTTCTAGTAAAGTATTGGAAAATTGTATTTTTCCTTTGACCTGTCTTTATTTTCTGTAACTGTCACTAGCTGACCGTTTCATTCACCACAGAAACTAGTGTAGTAAAAAAAGTATAAGTGGTGTCTTAACGGCACCTTTGTGACCCGAGAAAGCCTATTAATTTCGATTCGTGTGCAAGATTTAGCGATTATTACTAAACGGCGTGGAGACCGGAATTATCCTTTGTTACGAGCTTCCCCTCGTCTCTCCTCTCCGACACACCCCTCGATCCATAAGATGACGATATACTACAAATACATACAAACACCGCAGAATAACAATATTGCGCAAATCGAAACAAACTTCAAAAGAGCAGGAACATTTTGACGAGCTGTAATTTACGAGGTAGCGATTTTTACTAAGTTCCGTTTTCATGAATGCGATACTTCGCCTCCTGAGAACGAGGCGTAGCGGTGCACGCGGTCGCTCCGTGCCTAGCGATGACGCGACTGCCGTGACGTCAGAGTACGAGCAGCCGCTGTCCACGTGAACAGCACGCTCCTGATCACGCGGCCGCCGAGTGATCAGCGCGCTGTGATTGGTCGAACCCGCCGAGCCCCCGGCTGCTATTGGTGGAATTGAGGCTATCACGCACTCACACCCTACTCAGACACAATAACACGAGGTAGCTACCGAGAGCCGAGCAAAACATTCATTCGCCAACCGTACTCCGCGCAAGGCGGACGCGAGCTCTACATAGCAAAGTATTCTCATAATATTCAATTCGTACATCAATGCAGGAGTATTTTCTTTCCTAAGCATTTGATCAAATATTAAAATTCAATTTATTACTAAGAATAGACTTATAAACTGTATTTTATTCACTATTTCGTGTTTGTTTTGAAAGTGAACTGGCACGAAAGGACCTTGTACGCCTAAAGTGCATGTTGTATCAGTGTTACATTGGATTGTGGGAAGATGGAGATGAGAAGAATAGTTGTGGACGATCAGATGTGTTCTCCACTGTCACCACCATCCACACCACCTCTCAAGGAGAACAAAGTATGTTACCTTTTACACATATTTTTCATTCTCATTATAAACTTTTGTATTATTAAGTACCACATATTATTTCCTCTACCAACTTTTACATGTTATTAAACTCGGACAATTTAAGTAATTATTCATAAATGTATATCATATATTATTATATGTTATGTATTTTAAAAAGCCAGCATTGTAAAGCATTTATAAATGCTTTTATTTAAAGTAATAATATTAATGAATAAATAAATTACTGAAATGCACAAGCGTTGGAAACAATGTTCCGGTTGGTAACTCGGTTTAGCGGTACTTGTCTCAGGTACCGAACAGAACAGCTGACACGCACTGTACCCCGCCCCGCTAACCTCTCCTCTATTGTTACAGGTGAACTTTCACTGCGTGGAGAGCTTTCCTTCACGATGCTCTGCTGCCCACTCCCCCCTGCCCCCCGCCGCTCCGCTCACCCCGCAGCCCTCGGACACGGAGGAGGAAGAGCTGCCTCCGTCGCCCGCCCGCCGCACCCCCCCCCCTCGGTCATCATGCGCGCCTACCCTGACGGCACCTGCTGCCCGCACGACATGCCCCCCCCGCCCAAGAGACCCCGGATGGAAACAGAAAACGTGCTAAAGGTGCTAAAGTTTAAAATGGGGAACAAGAAAGAGCGGATATACGTCAACAGTAAATACACCGACCATTCTGCGGCGCGACCAGCACCTATCGTGCCCGCACCAGAGCTACCCGCCCCCGCTCTGCCGGCCCCGGCGCCCAGGGTGCCTGCCCCCTGCAACCCCCTGGCCATGAAGAAGGCCGCCTGCCCCGCACACCCGCCCCCGCGCCCGCCCCCGCGCCGCTGCCCGCGCTCGCGCCGCGGCCCGCGCGCGCGCTGCTGCTGGGCGGCACCCTGCTGCTGCTGCCCAGCCCGCCGGCCGCGCGCCGCCGCCAGTACGAGTGCTCGCACCCGTCGTGCGGGAAGAACTACTTCAAGTCCTCGCACCTGAAGGCGCACGCGCGCACGCACACCGGCGAGAAGCCCTTCCTGTGCGCCTGGCGGGCTGCGGCCGGCGGTTCAGCCGCTCGGACGAGCTGTCCCGCCACAAGCGGACCCACACGGGGGAGAAGAAGTTCGGCTGCTCGGTGTGCGCGCGCCGCTTCATGCGCTCCGACCACCTCGCCAAGCACGTGAAGCGCCACAGCCGGCCCGCGCCCCCGCAGCCTGCGCCCCCGCAAGCGCTGCCCCTGCTGCTCTACTGACGCCCCATTCCTGCCCCCCGAGCTTTAACTAGAGACTAGACACGTCTACCGGCCGATGGCGGTTGACGGAGATATCTGTGATTACTTTCTTACGATGTAAGAATTTTACTAAGAAAATAATTTATTTTCGAAACGACTTATATTTATAGGAACTGCAAAAAACTTACTACGTGTACTTTACCTATTATTATTATTAACTTTATTTAGTTTTGTATCAAAGTGGATGTATAAAGGAGAACTATTAAAAAACCTATTTATGAAAACATCTATTATTATTTTTTTACCTAAAAACGCTTTGTAGAACTCGAACTATCAAATGAATACTTGTTCAAAACAAATAAAGGTCTTATCAGATGACCGAAATAAATTTCTCGGATAGTTCCTCATTACCTCATTAGGTCACGCTTAGTATGACGTGACCTTTTGTCTGATTGAAGTCCCCCGGTCCTAGTAGTGTCCCAGAATAGACAACACACAAACAATTTTCATAAATAAGAGTGCAATATGTCGGCCATAATTATTACAGTCGAGATAAAGGGTAAAACAACCTCGCCAGTCTGATAACTAGACTATTGTGCTTATATCAGCGGAACACGCTTCCTAGACGTGCTCACACCCACAAAATATAATTGCAAAACTACCAACACACCTCCGTTCCACGCTCTTGGAACAAAAATAGAATCGACTATACTGTACAAACTTTCCACTCAGATATGTTTGTGTGATTCTCTGACACAAAAGCTCTCCCGCCCTCTCGATTCAAATGCTGACGTGGGCGCCTCACTAAAATGTTTGCGCAACGGCACTGGAGTATTTCCCAGGTCTGCTGATGAAACACCACTTTTGCTAAGTGGTTTTGATATTCTCTGAACTAGTTTGTTGCGTTCCAATTCCACGAGCCTTCGGCCATCTACTGAAGAGTGTCACCAGGAAAATCTATTTCTAAATTTGGTAAATTTTATATACATCACTACAAACCTCCATTTTTAAATATTACGAAAATTGTCACATGAACAAAAAAACTGTAAAACGTGTGTAATCATTTTAAAAATAAATATCCTAACTCTTTTAATTTATATAGACTCTATGTTCGTACCAATGTAAATAATATTTATATAATATTATCTACATGATAATATCATCTGATAATTTATATTGTAAACGATGGCGTATCTAAAAGGGTTCGGCCCTCCAGGATAAAGAAATCTAGAAAATTAACCTTATTCGAGCAGTTTCAGTACCATTATATCATATTATTATGTAAATGAGCACAGGTTTATCGCTATGGTGATTTTAATTTAGGACATATCTTTTTTAATACATAGGTAAGTTTTAAATACATGTATACTGAGTACTATGACACTGAAATAAATAATGTTAATAAACCTACTCCCGTCATGCGTCATGGGAAAAATCCAGATTTGAGTGCAAGTATTTTGTAAGAAATACTCTGGAAATCGTAAATAAGTATAGAACGATATACTTAATTTTATTCGATTGTTCCATTGCACATCGTTAATAATTATATTAAGAATAGTTAGAAGAAAAATTATATAGTACTTAATAAATATAGTAATAAATAAAAAATATTCATCCTCTACATCTCATTCTGTAAAAATAGATTCTTATAGTTTCGTGCAGAGTCCGGAGTCGCCTTGCGTTTTGATACTACTACTACTTTCCCTCATCCGCACTGTCATGTTATTCTCCCGCCTCTCGTAAGAATGACATTCCTGACTTCCCTTTAACTGATAAAAAAATAGCAATTTAACTTTTGACCCCGTTATTCTACCTTATTTCATTACCACAGAATCTGCTCTATGGTAAGTGAAATCTCGTTCTGAGCTTTTTCGTCTATGATTCCTGCTTGCAAAAATAACTGTCATGGCGAACAGCCGCATATATTTTCTATTCAGGCCGACCCGGCATAAATCCTGGGGAATGAAGACGTAATCGTCTAATTCCCTCCCTTTTATCTACTTCCTTACTCCTGACATAATATTAGAATATTATAAATTAAAAATGGCCTAGACACTGATCCGTGTCTAGTGATCAGCTAGTTACCGAGTGTCACACGCTGACCGGTACATCACGGAACGCAAATATTATCCCATATCCGTCATCGCTCACGCGTGAAATTCTGGACCACGTGTGAGGATATATTTACAATTTGATGCCTCAAAGGACTAATTAACAAAGCTTCACCTCGTGCAGGTCCTGATGTGGACACTGCACAATGACGATACATGGATTCTTCACCTCTCTTCAAAATTTCACCTCTACATAAAATTAAAATTCTTAACCTCAAAATCACTTCGTTCATCTCAACACTAGCCTGTTTTTTTCTTTAATCTTCGACGTAGAACTTTTTAATTGTAAATTCCAGTATGAATGATTCGATGGATGGATTCATTACTTAAGTTTTCAACCTATATTTGCAATTATATCTTTGTTATATCTTGTCAAAATTAACCTATATACTTACCGTGCCTAACACATCATCTTAATCTTGTAAACATATTTATATTTTAATTACACACATTGAATTTCTATAGCTTTGTTTTATTTATATTCTGAACTCTGTGGTATTTCAATCCTTGCTTACTTTTATAAATTTTCGTGAGTCTTTTGCTAACTGATTGAGCTATGCAGGTGAGCGTCTGAGGTTGTGGAGCCAATCAGGTAAGCCTCCCACCCTCAACGTTACAATGTCACCTTCAACGCGGGGCCAAGTTCACCCTGTCTTTAATAATTAACCCTGACTTTACTATTGTATGTAATATTTGACTCACTGGCGCCCATTTATCTCTATAAACTTCTATAATCTTTGAAATCATCCCACCACAGACGGTAAGAATGTAAATAAAACTTATATTATTATTATATTTATATATTATGTCAAAACCTCTATCTCATTCCCTTCCCAAAAATCCCCAACCTCTGAACGTGCCAAGACGGAGGACATGGGAGAGCAACTTGATGCTGCAACCAGATGCAAGGACTAGAGTAGGCGTGCTGCTATGACGTTTGAACGCTACGTCAACCCTGCAGCCAAGAAGGAGAACATCTGACAAAGAATCAGGTGAAATCGCTCATTATTGAAGTTCTATTTTTGTTTATTTTTCTTTTCTTTCTAATCAATTTTCTGAGACAGAAAGCTACTGGTGATTTACTTTCCTATGAGAATACAAATTCTCTAAAATTAAGTCAGACATTATATGTCTACTTATGTTTTTTTTCTGCTAACATACTGATGCAGAAGACATCACATTGTGTGGCTATTTTGCATGTCACAAATATGCTGTAGGCTGGCATGATCTTGGTTATTTTACCTTCTTTTTTTTGAGAAAAAATAACACAATCTCTCAAAAATTTATTTTTTTTTTGGACAAAATATCTACTGTATGCATTTGAACATGAAGGTAGAAATTTTTTGTTAAATTAAGTTTGTCACAAACTTGATGGAAAAAGCTGGCGTGGGGAGAATCAAAAAAACAACTCTTGTGGCAACCTTGATACAATACACTTGTGCTGTGAGAAATTTGATTCTCATCTTGTTTTTTTTCTTTTGCTGAATCCTTAGTAAAAAGAAGTTTTATCTTTTATATTATTGAATAATCTGGAAGTGAATCTATTTCAGTAGTGAAAAAAAAAAAGCTGAATTATCTAATATTTTGCAGAATAGTTTTCTGTGAAATAACTTGTGTTTGGAACATGCGTGTATTCTGAACAACATTTTTTTTTTTTTCAATATTATATTGAATCTTACATCTTGTGCTGTGCTGTGAACGTTACTTCCTTTTACTGAAGATTATTGTGGAAAATCATTCTATGATAACCTGTAAATTTTACAAATAAACTTGTAAAATTAACTTTTACCAATTCTACCTACCTACATGTGGAGTGTAGATTGTTGTACAATCATCTAATGCCATGAGGCAAAATTCTTACTATTAACTATTTTAAAAGTTAATACATCTTTATAAATACAGGATTGACTTTTCCTTTATTTATTCTTTATGCCTTTTCGCACAGTGGGCAAACTATGACATTTTTGTAAAGCATGGATACTGAGATATTTTTTTAAATTACAGACGACGAATTGGAAAGTAACTATTGAGGAACTAAATGGAATATGGAGCTGCTATTATACAAATTCTCTGAGAAATTATAACATATCGTTTATTTAACTTATTTTGACTTCTCAAATCTATTTTTATTTAAATTTTTCTTTCGCTTGGCGAAACCTTTTCGTTGCATTATGGAGGAAATATTTTTCTGAACATAATTTGTTTAAAGTGACATCTATGTATGTTTCTAGATTCTAGTGTGGGTTCGATTTACAATTAAAAATTTAAATTCCATTCACGGAAAATAAATGTTGCACTTGTTAAATATTCAAATTTAAAAATAGTAAATGCATATATTCAATATATCCTTATATATTTAAATTGCTTGAAAACTTTTATTTGCTAAAAAATGCAATTGTAATAACCTTGTTTACTATTTTAAAATGTGATAAATCTAGTGCGACATCTATCGTCGACAATAGATAATTATTTATGGAGTTTATTTATCTGTCATATTTAGGTCATGACGCATGAATTACTCGAATCACGTACAATCTATTTTTAGAATGTTGTTGGGTCATTGATCGGTATTGCTTAAACTGGTTTTTGAATGCGTTTATGAATAATATAAAAAATTTTTCATTACACTGTGAATGATGGCAATTCAAATATTAAATTCATACGAGTGTTTATTATATGCAAATCTTATATGGCCTGGAAAACTTTTTGAATATATTTCTTTTTGTTTTGAAAAGTTTACTCTACTTAAATATACGTTGATATGCATGGTGCATAGGGCATCCATGTACTATCATCTTTTGCTTTAGAAAATTAATTTTTTTTTCTTTTGAAAATTTTTTTTTTGTTCGCTTAAGGCGGATGCCTAGACAATGTTTATTCATCATTGTATTGGTGCATAGGGCACGATGCCTGCTTCAATATAAATCGGTGAATGCCTTGTTATCTTGTATTATGTGTTCGTAATACTGTACTGTGAGTCTTGTGTTTCCCACTGGAAACGATTTTGTGTGTTTTCTCGCTTTTGCTCGAGAAAATTCTCTTCTTGTGTACATACGATCGGTACGCGAAGGAAAAACGCGTATCGCTGTATCTCCTTGTTCTGTTGCAGGACATCTCTTATTTTTGAGGGTGCGATCCTAGAAGCGATTGCATGCCTTGTTTTTCTGAAAACTTTCTATGAAATAACCACGCTCTGGGGGTTAATTTCCATCTTCTTTACACGAGAGCCTCTGTAGTAGGGAGGGCTGACAATGTTCCCGAAGACTTGCGCGATACCAGTAGACAGGTAAAAACAGTCTAAAATAGAAAAAGTATATTAGATTGTGTGCAATCACAATTAGCTTGAGGTTTGCGTCTAGGCTAAAAGTTAGCACTTACTCGAACCTAATTACATTTATCTTTAGGAAACTTGTGTTCTTTTACTAACTGCTTTGGCAGTACATCATTATTTTTCTTGCAAGTAAATTCAATAAACAATAATCAACTTCGTTCGCTTTGATCTAGTGTTTGTTCAAGTGCACCATGCAGACTCTAGAATCTGTGAGTTTCACGACACAATAAACATTATGTTAAAATGTAATGAAAATTAATAACTGTCAAATTAAATATTAAATCATATTCTTATCGAGCACATTTTAACTGTAATTTTCTACTTGCAAGAGAAAAATGAATGTTCTTTTAAATCTGTTTACCTTCTAATGTAGTGTAAGTACAGATTGTTCATAAGTTTATTATCCGTCCTTAGTAAAGGACTATGAAACTCTTGACAGTAGGTGAGATTTTCATAGATTCTTGTTGTCAAAAAGAAAAACAGTTTGCTTAATAAATCATATAAATAAATACTCAAAAAAACATTCCTAAAACATTCCATTTAAATTCTTGCCCCAGTTTTGATGTTGCAATGCTAGCTAAAGGAGACGTCTGGAGGTGTGAATTGCAAAATTAATCTGTAATAAATATCAATCCTTGATGTGATATTGATTTCAATTGATAATAGAAATTACCTGTTCTCTTTTTGCACAAAAACTTTCAACGTGTAGATAGTTAGCTATATGCTATTCCTTATCTTGTTTCTTGATAATGATGTTTTTGTCTTGTAGTGTATCACGTTGTCAACAACCTTTTCGTTTGACCTAGTTTTTTCTTGTACAAAAAATGTGTACGTTTATAGTTATACAATGTGTATAAAAGTTCTCTAAGTTTTTGTTTACTAAACATAATGTTAGAATATAGAACAGCTGTGATGTCATGCTGTGGTATTTAGGATAATTAATCTTAGGTGCTAGAAATGCACACAACCACTGAGGACAAGTGTCCGCCAACCCAAAACATTCTGGAGTTTTCATCTCAAAACAGAATGCTTTGTTTAACTTGTTTTTGTATTAATAATGAAATAAAGTCAAATCTGGAGTGTAGTCTCCAAAAAGAGTGCTTTGTTTACTTCTGTTAAAGACAGCTTCTGAAGTCGAGGTTACTAAACCTTAATGTTTCGACAAAGAAACTGCTCGGCGCTCGTTTTTGCTATGTGGGAAGATGTCCCAAAGCGAAGCCAGTTCTCCAAAACCAAATTACTAGATGGTCCAAGCAAGTGACTGAAATATCTACGTACTTTATTTTAGAATTTCTATGTGATGTAATAATTTTGTATGTTTCAGAATTCTACTATTTCCTTGTGTACCTTCGAACCAAGGGCACACAGGAAATTACTAATACAACTTGGTAACCCATATTTTGTTGTAGTACGTATGTTTGATTCTTACTCCAAAACTTCATCTTCAAATCTCTAATAGTAACTTCTTGAAATCTTTTTTTTGTTTATCGAGGAAGGGAGTGTTGTCATGTTATTCTCCCGCCTCTCGTAAGAATGACATTCCTGACTTCCCTTTAACTGATAAAAAAATAGCAATTTAACTTTTGACCCCGTTATTCTACCTTATTTCATTACCACAGAATCTGCTCTATGGTAAGTGAAATCTCGTTCTGAGCTTTTTCGTCTATGATTCCTGCTTGCAAAAATAACTGTCATGGCGAACAGCCGCATATATTTTCTTATTCAGGCCGACCCGCATAAAATCCTGGGGAATGAAGACGTAATCGTCTAATTCCCTCCCTTTTATCTACTTCCTTACTCCTGACATAATATTTAGAATATTATAAATTAAAAATGGCCTAGACACTGATCCGTGTCTAGTGATCAGCTAGTTACCGAGTGTCACACGCTGACCGGTACATCACGGAACGCAAATATTATCCCATATCCGTCATCGCTCACGCGTGAAATTCTGGACCACGTGTGAGGATATATTTACAATTTGATGCCTCAAAGGACTAATTAACAAAGCTTCACCTCGTGCAGGTCCTGATGTGGACACTGCACAATGACGATACATGGATTCTTCACCTCTCTTCAAAATTTTCACCTCTACATAAAATTAAAATTCTTAACCTCAAAATCACTTCGTTCATCTCAACACTAGCCTGTTTTTTTCTTTAATCTTCGACGTAGAACTTTTTAATTGTAAAATTCCAGTATGAATGATTCGATGGATGGATTCATTACTTAAGTTTTCAACCTATATTTGCAATTATATCTTTGTTATATCTTGTCAAAATTAACCTATATACTTACCGTGCCTAACACATCATCTTAATCTTGTAAACATATTTATATTTTAATTACACACATTGAATTTCTATAGCTTTGTTTTATTTATATTCTGAACTCTGTGGTATTTCAATCTTGCTTACTTTTATAAATTTTCGTGAGTCTTTTGCTAACTGATTGAGCTATGCAGGTGAGCGTCTGAGGTTGTGGAGCCAATCAGGTAAGCCTCCCACCCCTCAACGTTACAGCACTCAATAGTGCATAGGGCACTGCATTGGTACACCGAGTGCAGTGTATCTTGATCGTTTCATTACATGTAAAAATAAATGAAAAGTTACTTTAATGTATGTCAAATTTATGATATATCTACTGCCTTAAAACAGGTTTACCAGGTACCTAGTTATATGTATAGTAAGGTGTATTTAATGCAATGTTTATAAATTCAATAACAACTTAGTATTTAAAAAATGAAATCTTCGCTTAATATCTCTGAAGGTAGTCATATTTGTACCCAAATTCTCATTTACCACACAACCCACTCCACACTATAAAAGGTAAAATAAAAGGTATTATAAAAGGTCACCCCCACCCCCACGTATCGCAGACATTGGTTATTGTTCTGATGACGTCTCTCTGTCTACAACTACATACTATGGGTATTTTCCTGCAGCTAAACCAGTTCAAGTTTACATTCAATCTCTTACGTCATAGTGTAGGGTGAGAAGAAACTGAATAATATATTATTAACTTCATAAATAGTTTTTCATTTAGTTCGTGGATTGTGAATGCAGTTATACATTTTATAATAATATATGAATGGCATTCTTATTCAATGATCACTATTTCAAATTGAATTTATGAAATACGTTTTATATTCTAATGTTTTCCAAACATTAAATTAAAAATAATGTAAAATGTTACAAAATATTTGAATATACATAAAACACTTTCTATCTTAGATTATTTTTCCATGAAACCTTGAAAAAAAATTGTAACGAGAAAAAGTTAACAATCCTTGTTATCCTTAAATTGGTTTATTTTTCAATAAGTTTCTGTGGGACTTTTTTACTATTTTTTAAATGTAAAAGGTTCTCTTAGCCATTAGCCTTGAGAGAGGAAATTATTCCTATGGTAACATAGAAAAACAACTCAAATTATCTACATTCGAGAAACATAGATCTAACATGTATTTAAAAAAATCTAAATTGAATAAGTGATGTTCAATCTCTGTTCCAAGTAATCTCCTTTCATGTTCCCTCGTATGTCCCTTAGTAATAATAATAACCCATTATACAAAATCATGGATGTCACGAGAAGTCCCCGTGCTAATGCGAGGATAAAGTCTGATTGATAAGGAAGTCCAAAATTAATCAATTATCATACAACGCATTATACAATACAATACAATACAATAAATATGAATTAATCAGATTCTGATAAGACAGTCTGCAGTGATATCTCCAAACTTAATTCTATTATCAATTTACGGAAAAACGTGAATCGCTCTACCCCAACTGTCTGCCATGGCGTGGAATATTTTTTAATCTTTTCTGATTAGGTACTGATAACACTAATTATTATTATTAACAATGTCACGTGTAACGATAATGATTAATTGAGTGTAGTCGGGAATCACTAATATTTTAAGCCAAGCTGATTACCGAATTGGTGTCAGTATTTTGTGTATATTATCACAAATTTCTGGAATAATTTTGGGGAAAATTAATCTAATACACCTTTCAATTAGCACAAACAATGCTAAATTAAAAAGTATTTTCTTTTTATTAATACATAATACTTGACTATCCCCTAATTCCTTTTCTTACAAATTTTAGGACTACTAATTAAGCTTAATGAGGGAATCCACTGTTTTCTAAAGTAATTTTTTTCTATAAACTTACTATTTAACTAAACAAAAAAAATATATTTAATATTTTTTTATAAGTTATTGATGAAGATACGATTTTTTAAAGTAGCACATTTTAAATACCGCGCTAAATACCAACTATGTACTAACTGCGTCATTTTTGCAGGAGTGACGTCATAAAACGGGTTGTTTAAGGCCATGGTATTTCTCCAGCCAGTAACAAAAACTGTCAAAAATCTATGCAAACTGACGCGGGAAGCACAGATAAAATATACCGTCGACTCAACTGTCATATACTGTTAACAGCTGTTCTAGGGAGACTGAATGGCGGCCATCTTTTTTGCAATAGAAGCTTGTATGTAGATTGTATTCCATTTTAAAATGCTATGGAACGCGGCTACGGGGTTTAAAAACGGAAACCGGAAACACTACACTTAGATACAAGGAGTGACGTCATTGTTTAAGATTTTGAAATGAATGCTATTTTCAACCTTTTTTTATTAATTTTTGCGTGCGTTTTTGGGATATTTCATCCCACTTCAAAAATTTTAAATATTCGCGTCTACACGAAAAGCATTTTTAAAATTCTATTCCGGGTAGCAGTGGATTTCCTCATTTTTCTTTAGAATTCAATGAGCTTGCGTGTGCACAATATTCTTTCAAATGCTGAAGTACTTGATGGCAAGAAATGCAGATAGAAATAGCAGCTTCGTTAAAGTAGCCTGACGGAATACAAAGATACCGATCGTTTTGAGAAGTTTAAGGAATCCAGAGTCCAGAAGGTGGATGGATGTAGTCATCACGTGGGTGTGGGCGAATTCCAAACAAATATTCTTCGTTGTAACGCAACTTTGTATCTATAGTTTCTAGAATTATCGAGATTTGAGATTCTGTTTTGTTCAAAAGACAGAAACATATTTTGCCGTGTAATAATATTACACCAAAACGGCAGTTCTTTTTTATTACTCAAGTAAAGTTATGAATAAATTAAACTCTGATTCAGTAAGCACACCGTATATTTGTAATATCATAAAATAAATCAGATAGTATACATATATCAGGTAGTTATACATAAAATTAAATAGTGAATATTGTCATGTCAGTAAAAGTGTTCATTACCGCATTGCTATGAGTTATACAATCCTAGCAAAATGGAATACACCATACTTATTTTATTCTACTTATTTTTTACATCCGATTGTACAGTGTGTTGAGGTATAAGTACCTACACTAGTTGAGAGTTTTAAAGAGAGAGTTTTATATTTGCATTACATTTCTTCGAACGTATGATTTTTATAAAAACCTACTCTTAATATTTTAGTAGCTTTACATTGTTTCAAAATTTATATGTATTATATGCCGCGTAACAAAACATGATGTTTTTCTTCGAACAAGAATTCACCAGAAGGGGCGTTTCCATACAAATTTTCCAAAAATATACGCTTCCTTGGATTTAACACCACTTATCAAATTCCACCGTCTTAAGACTCCAGCACTCAGGCCAATACACGAAACATGTGACATAGATGTCTAGTGATGACGTAGATGCCTATTGATGACGTAATAGGTAACTTGATACGGTAGTATTTTTCAAGTATGGGTTGTCACATCTCTGAAATTCTTGTACGAAGGATTTATTTTAATTTTTTTTTTTATTTGACTCATAGTTTTCGAGAAAATTGAGTGCGAAGTTGATTTTTTCTTTCGAGAATTTATTACAAGTTGTTAGCAAATATGGTTTATTCATTCAAATCAATACTTTACAACAAAAAAAGTAAAAACAAGAACATAATTTTAATAAGAATTTGTTCAATTTTCCTTAGTCTTCGGTAGGTACTTAGGAAAGCTTTTACAAGAAGAAAAAAAAGCATTGTATCTCTTCAAGTTTTTACATGGCAAATATTCTTAAGAATTAGGTGTTGAATAAAAACCCCTAAGCCTGTTTCAGATTGTTTAGCTACGTTACCTATAACTTTGTATTTACTATTTACATACTTACAATATATAGAAACTAGATAATTGACTATTTTCAACAGCACACATTTTACCCTTGCAACCAATATTGTAGCATATAGGTATTATACATCGAGGTGAGGATATTGTGTTATGTATTCTGAGAATTTATCATCAATTACTTTTGTTTGGCTTCGTTGAGAATCCAATACAAATCTCATCAATCTGGGAAGTGTTCTTTTATAAAGCTTTATTTAAATGCGTATTTTTTCTTGGCTAGCAACAAAATACAGTCAGAATCAGAACATTACTCTCCTAATATGATAAATTTATTTTACATTTTTATTATTCTAAAAATATCGAAAACATACAAAATCATAGTGAAAACATGCAGTAAATAATATTCTTCTTCTTCTTTCGCCACGTTCGCTCCTATGTGGACATCACTAGATCCCTCCAGGAGACCCTGTCACCAGCCAGCTCTCTCGCCTCCTCCCACGTCAGGCCCGCATCCATCAGCTCCAAACATTGAAAAGTTCAGGAATCCTCCTGTGGTACAAAAAAAGTATGTTTATTGTTAATGTTGTGATGTTATTTCCTTTAATGTAAGACCATCCGACCTGATAATGAGGTTAAAATACACTATGATAATAATATATTAAAAAATAAATTAATAAATGTAGCGATCGGTGAAACTAGGATTTTATTGAAGGAACATGAACGGGTGGTGGCCCAGTAGTAGCGTCGCGGTCTCTGAGTCCAGAGATCATCGGTTCGAATCCCCACTTCGACACGACTCGATTCCTATTTTCAAACCTGCTTTAAAATTGTTTAGCAGTTTAGCGGGAATTCAACCTTATAATATACGTGCAAACAAATAAATAAAATTTAAAAAAAGCACAAGCCGCTTAGGTTTTATTGGAAATAGTATTTGCAAATTGAAATATGTGCAAATATCATAAGATAGCATAGATTTCTTTTTCATTTAAAAAAATATACATAAAAAAATATTAATTTACAGACAGATGTGAGTAGGTGCATTAATTTATAACCAAGAGTTAACATCACTTTAAACTGATACCATTTTTAAACTTCAATAAAAATCTTCAGATATTTCAAAATATTAGGATATCATAATGCTAGAATTATTGATATTTCGGTGATAGCACAAGTTCTAATAAGAACGCCTATCCGAATGTTGGAATATTTCCATCACACGGTTAGATCGTGCAACTAAGTACCCACGTACCACGTGGAAAGTCTATCTCGATTCAGTTCAGCCACTATCGCTCTGGTTAGACCAGCTGATAGTCTATCTGGAGTATCGCGCCGCCTATCTAGAACACCGCCGCCTGCTATTTCGATTACTGTCTGCCATCGTCCCTCACCAGCTCCCAAGGTAAGACCCGCAGACGAGGATTATGGGTTTAATAATCGTTTAATAATCAGTGAAATTCTGATTATTATGTCATCATTTTCCAGACCATTTATCAGCTTCATTATCTATCACGAATATACATTGTGTACACATTACTATTCTAAATCTGTAGTACCTACACACACTCATACCACTTTCACACAATGCGAGATCAAAAAGATTACTATTTTTGATTCAATCTGTAATATTTATTGTACATTAAACATTTACTAATTTAAACCTTTCCACGTACTAAGTCCATCTTCCGCATGTACTCGGCGAAGCAGGTGGATGCGGGCCTAACGTGGGAGCAGGCGAGAGAGCTGACTGGCGATAGGGTCTCCTCGAGGGATCTAGTGATGTCCACATACAAGCGAATGTGGCGAAAGAATAAGATAAGAAGACATACTAAGTAGTTGCACTGTAGAATTAATTAAACAACATAATATTATTAAACATTAGCTTAAAATTTTTAATTAGCACACCGTTGCATGGTTTTAAGATGATTTAAAAATAACGTAAAAAACATATACGTTACGCATTTATAATAAAAATGTTGGTATGATAATTTGATAAGGTAAATAAAACATTTTTAAAATTATTATACTCATGTTGCATCATTAAATTAATTCATTTAAATTAATTAATTTTAGAACGGATCCATAAATCATTGCAAATTAACTAAATTTGACTAGATCCTGTAAAGCTTAAGTGAGTGTTAATGGTAAAAATACTATTATTACTCTCCCTAATCCGCACCCAATGGTGCATAGGGCACTACAATGGTACACCAAGTGCAGTGAATCTTGATCATTAATTTGCTACAAGAAGGCAAGATGGTCAGTCTTGCGCTTCAGCGCCAGTCCAAGGTATCACACATGAAATATTGTTATGTAAAAATAACAATTTAAATTCCTAGTTAACGAAAAGATAATATTACTTTACATATTTAAATTATATTATATTAAATTCTAGTGTGGGAGACTTGTCGTCAAAATCCAACTACTGGGAAATGGATTGTCGCATAATAAGTTGACTCAATTAAATGGCCGTCATATAACTGTGAACATATATCCCTGGACTTTGGTTTTCCCCCGGAAAACGTAAATAGATTTCCTAAACGTGAGAAACGATGTGTCTTATTCTCTATATCGTACAATGACAGGCGGTTTCGGGTCGTGATTTCCTCACGGTGAAATAAAAATACGTTTATTAATATCGCGTTGGGTTCAAAGTGCGAACTTTTTACATTTCAGACGATTTTCAGACATTTCAGTCCTTGAAACGAAAAGAAAAAATTTGAAGAAGAGTGAAAAAGAACAAAAATTGGTTAAATTAGTCCAGTAATATGTATAAATATTATTATTTGTAATCAGTATGTTTTTAATTTTTATTTTTGTATTGCATATATGATTTATTTACATCAACAAATAGACAAAAGGGGATTTAAAAAAAAAAAGAAATCTATGCAATCTTATGATATTTGCACATATTTTAAAAAGCCTAAGCAGCTTGTGCTTGAAAATGGGAATCGAGTCGTGTCGAAGTGGGGATTCGAACGACGATCTCTGGACTCAGAGAGCGCGACGCTACCCACTGGGCGACTGGGTCATCTATATATATAAAAATGAATGTAAGTTTATATGTTTGTCCTCTATGGATTCGTAAACCGCCTATCCGATTGCAATAAGTTGTTCTAGAGGGTTGTTTTATTCACTCCTGGAAAGGTTCCTGCATTATAACATCCATTTTATAATTTTTGTATTTGTGTATTTGATATAATTTAGTGACAGTTCCGGGTGAATTTTAGATACGCCATGTAACCGATAGTACTGCATAGCTAAGTACATAAAAGCTTATAAAAAATGTCGTCAAATAATGCTGTACAGCAAAAGGCGCTAATGTCGTTTTCATCACGTATACAATTTATTTTTATACACCTCGAACTTTTCAATTACATTTTTAAATTTATTTACACCCCGATTCGGACTTTTTTCACAATAAATAAGTGCCGTGAATTGGTTTTGAGCTATCGAGTGCATTTTTTACCTCCGAAAATGTTTTTTTGTTCAAGATTTCTGTGTTAGTTTCATCGTCAGTTTTTCTCTATGAGAAAAAAAATCGTTTGACAACAATGATTTTGACAAGGGCTTCTCCTGATCGAGAATAACTCTGCAGAGCTCTGTTTTTTGCAATAAATAGAAAGAAGAAAAAATTCCAAGTTCAAAGACACCTAAAAATCGTTTCTAGCTGGGAAAATAAAAAAGTTATAACGTTTTAAAAACATTATTTTTTACTATATAATATTTTAAGATTAATCCGTTATAATTTTTATGGCTATGGAATAAAATCATTAACAGACAGTGAATTCGTAATAAAAAGTACCTACCTTATAATTCGTTTGGAGTTTATATTATAGGTAGTCTACCTAGAAGTTTTTATTTCTCCTTCGAGCTACAAGAATCTTTGTTTCCTATTACAGAATTGCTTCCCATGCACAGCATATGGATTTTTTAAATAAATTACCAAAATGGCGGGGTATCCGTTTTAAGGGTTTTAAAGGTATTTCGAATTTTTGCGTTTTATTCGTAAAATAAGTAGGGTATCGTTTTTTCATTCAAGGGTTTTCGTTTCTAAGGGTGCTGAAGGGTCGAATTTAAATTTAGCTTTTTTTTAAATCCAAGATGGCGGTACGCAACGTTTTTTTTATCATCAAATAAAGTTGGGTATCGTTTTAAGGGTTTTTAAGGGTCCTGATTTTCGAATTTAGCTTTTATTTTTAAATCCAAGATGGCGGACGCCACTTTTTTTCATAAAGTTGGGTAAAGTTTTAAGTTTTTAATCGTTTTTGCTTTTTTTTTAAATCCAAGGTCCTTATTTCGGAATTTAGCTTTATATTTTCTTGCGTTTATTTTTAATCCAAGATGGCGGACAAAGCTTTTTTTCATGAGAAGGATGGTTGGTATCGTTTTAAAGGTTTTTGGGGGCCCTGATTTTCGAATCTAGCGTTTATTTTTTAAATCCAAGATGGCGGTTCGTCCCTTTTTTTCAGAAAATGAAGGATGGGTATCGTTTATAATGGTTTTTGGGGGCCCTGATTTTGAATCTAGCGGTTACTTTTTTATTCAAGATGGCGGTTGTCTCTATTTTTTCACAAAGTGAAGATGGGTATCGTTTTTAATGTTTCTTGGAGTCCTGATTATCAAATTTTAAAGTTTATTTTGATAATCCAAGATGGCGGACGCACCTTTTTTTCATAAAAAATGAAGATGGGTATCGTTTTTAGGGCGTATGGGCGTCCTGATTTCGAATTAAGAGTTTATTCGAAATTCAAGATGGCGGACCACACATTTTTTTCCATAAAATGAAGGTTTGCATCGTTTTTAGGGCGTATTCGCGTACTGATTTCAAATTTAAAAGTTTATTTTGATATCCAAGATGGCGGACGCACCTTTTTTTCATAAAATGAAGATGGGTATCGTTTTTAGGCGTATGGGCGCGTACGGAGTTTATTTTCGGAAATTCGCAAGTCCTGATTTTGAAATAAGTTTTTATAGGGCGTATTGCGCGTACTGAGTTCAAATTTTTATTTTGAAGGCGGATCCAACGATGGGCGGAATTAAGCACATTTTTAAACTTCCAAGATAACGCACATCATTTTCTAAAGATTGGTATCGTTTTAAAGGGTTTTGGGTGACCTGTTTTCGAATATAGAGTTTAATAATTTTGAAATCCAACTTGACGGACGCACCTTTTTTTCATCTAAGAGTAAATTCCATTCATGCGTCGGACCTGCCACAAACGACAATTAAAAAAAATAAAAATGTCCCTGGGTGTCTTTTTCAAGGGTAATAGAAGTCCTCATATTAAATTTACGAGTCGGACACCAAGAAATTTAATTGTTTATGCCAAAGACGGATAAACAAAAAATATATTATAAATACCCTACCATGAAGCACTTGAAAAATAAAGTCACCAAAATAAAATTAAATAACATTTACACTATACCTTTATACATACGAGTATTACACATTATACGAGTTATTCAATTTTCATAAATGCATTTAGCATCAGAAAGAAAGATACAAAGCATTACCTTCTATTACCAATTCCCCAAAGAAACGAGATAAATCTTTCAAATTTCAATCGATATTTCTAGAATTACCTGTTTCTTCTGCGGCAGCAAACGCGACGGGTATCAGCTAGTAATTAGTATAAATAAGCAATGGTACTTGTAATTACTGATCTAATGAAAAGTTATTTAATCAAAGAAAAAAATCAAAATAACGGCCATTTGGTGAAGTGTGCTGATGACCCTGACGTGCGGAATAGGAATCTGTAAGTAGTATATTTATCTGTAAATATCTACACATACGTGAGAGGTGGAGCAAGATCCTCCCGACAAGGGCATTCCTAAAAGCAAATTATCGTGTCTTCATAAAAATTAGAAGTACATGAAGTAAATTAATAATAATTTATTCCGATATTCAAAAATCCGTTATAAATCGGATACTCTGGAATTTCGGTGTTTTCGTTATTTAGGGCCATCGGCTTTAATGGAATGTTTTAACAATTCTACAAATTGTTAGACAAAGTTTTTTCTCATAATTTTGAAAAACCAAGGACGATTATAATGATTTAAGACATCAAATTAGACTTATATTTACAATTTAGCCAACAGACTACATAACCAAAGAACAAGCATTTTATTAAAATATGAATCATAGTCTGCAGTAAATTTTAATAATTAATAATTGGCTAAAATCGTGACCAGCCACCAATTTCAGAGCAAAAAATTTAAATTTTTATTTTTAAAAATGAATAGCAACATAACGGTGAGGTGTCCTGGTCTCTAGCCCCCCGCCACCTCTATTTGAATAAACAAATGACACCAGTACCGATTCAAAATTTTAAACAAAATTCGCTTTTTTTTTAATTATGTAAAATACCGGATCAAATTTGTAATTTTGATTTAAAGAATAACCATAAGAACACGTATATTTTTCGCCGGTTAAAAAATACGGAAAAATCCATCGCCGTTATATTATTTAGTAGTACAATTCCTAAAACTGGTAAATCTAATCATTTTCTGAACTTGTTTATTTGTCTTATGTTACGATGGATATTATCTTAAAAATTATTTAGGTTTCAATAAATATTTTCTTAAAAAATAAGCTAGTAGCCAAAAAAATCAATTCCGAAGAAAGACAGGATTAAGTTATCTTCGTAGCTGCAACAAAACATATTAATATGCCACATATTTTTTATAGTATAGCAAATAGTTACTTGACTTACACTGCAAAAATCAATTTAAAGATATAATTATAAATCTGTGTTTTAGAGGTTAACGAAATACAATCAGCTTTATTGAAAATTTGGCTTATCTGCGACACAATGGTGCATTTTTTTGACATTTTTAATATAAATCAACTTGACAAAATTTGTATGATATGGTTTTCATGATTTTTGCATTAGAATGCGTGATACTTCAAACCATTTGCCACTTTAATTAAATTAAAGGTAAATACCTGTTATCTTATTTAGCAAAACAAAGACAATGAGTAAAGAGTCCACATAGATTTATAGTTGATTATGATTAAAAAAATCTTTTTTATAAAATTTCTTAGAGTCCGATCACTAGGACTATAAAATAAAAAACCGCATTTTATAAAGACATTAATTTGAAGCTGCATTACTTGTATCACAAATGCTTGTATGACAAATTAGAACAAATGGATTAAATTTCTAGCTTTGCTAAATAAAAGAAATATATTAATGGAAGGGGAATATGGATCAAGTATATTTCTCAACCCATGGTCGAGCTCGTTTGTTAGTATTCTGTAGCGATGCTTTCTTATATGTGAACTGGCGTAAACCAAAATCACCATCGTATCCCACATTTAACAAATGATCACTAGACGACTGATTATGGGTAGAGAATAACGAATTGATATAATCACTAGGGATTCTGATAGTATTTGTCATATTTTGCCAGAATTGGATATCAGCTGCATTACCTCATCACGAATGTTGTAATACACAAGTGCTACACATTATAATTCAGCAAACACAAGTAGTGCATAAACAGGTAAAACGCATACCGAATATCCATAACATTGCATGGATCTAAAAAGATGTGCTATGTTGATTCCAATTAATCATTATTACAGGTAAATGTGGTGAATATTAAACTTTAAAAGTATTTGGTCACGTTAGAATCGATAGATTAAAGTCATTTGTATAGTAATGTTATAAACGCACTGAATAGCAAACAAATAAAACTAACAAATTATGTCGAACTAACTCCAGAGATAGGATAACTACAATAATCTTCAAAAACCATTATCATATTTAGCGAATGTGGCGAAAGAATATGATAAGAAGACATACTAACAAGTCTGCACTGATAGTTTTTCCTGAACAACATAATATTATTAACAAATTAGCTTAAAATCCACATATTTAAGCACACCGTTGCATGGTTTCAAGATGATTTCCAATAATAACGTTTATAAAACATATACGTTACGCATACATTTATAATAAAAATTGTTGGTATGATAATTTGATTAGGTTAAATTAACTTTTTTACGCAATTCATTATACTCATGTTGCATCATTCAACCACCAATTTCACATAAATTAATTAATTTCTATTAACGGATCCTGTAACATCATTGCAAATTAAGCAGTTAAAAATGACTAGATCGTGTAATAGCTTTGAGTGAAAGTCTGTTAATCGGTAAAAATATCACTAATACCTCTCCCTAATCCGCACCCAATGGTTCCATAGGGCACTTCAATCGGGTACCAACGTGAAGTGCATCTTGACACAATTTGTTTTTTTTCTTTCTTACAAAAAGTAGGCATGATTTGTAAATAATGCGCTTCAGCGTCAGTCCAAGGTATCTTACATGAAATATTGTATGTAAAAATAACAATTTTAAATTACTAGTTAACGAACAGAATTAATATTACTTTAACATTTAAATTTTATTATATTAAAACTCTAGTCGTACATAATTGACAGTCAAAACCCAAACTACTGGGAAAATTGATTGATCGCACTTAATAAGTTAACTTCAACAGATATTTAGCCTGAGTCATATAATGATTGAACAATAAATCCACGGACTTTGGTATTCCATATGAAAACGTAATTAGCTATTTCATCTTACAATAGATCGATGTGTCTTAAATTCTCTATATCGTACACATTGACTGCGGTTTCAGGTCGTATAATCCTCCCGGAGCACATATAGAAATACGTTTTGTAATATCGCGTAGGGTTCAAAGTGCGAACTTTTTTACATTTAGACGATTCAAACTTTGCAGTCTTGAAACTAAAAGAAAATTTGAAAGAGTGAAAAGAACAAAAAATCGGTTAGAAATTGAGTCCTGTAATATGTATAAATTATCTGTAATCAGTATGTTTTAATATTTTATTTTTGTATTGCCCTAAACAGATATTTTGGAACCAAAACAAATAGGACAAAAGGGGATTAAAACATGCCTTAGGAATCTAATGCAATCTTATGATATTTGCATACATATTTCCATATTTGTAAAACTATTTTGTAATACAGCCTCAAGCGGCTTGTGCTTGTCCAATTAGAATCGGAGTCGTGTCGAATTCAGGATTCGAACCGACATCTCTGGATCTCAGAGAGCGCGACGCTTACCTTTGGGCGAATGGGTCATAATTTTATAAAAACCATAAAATTCCAACAGTACCTTTCTACTGAAAATTTTTTTTATGTTTTATTTAACACAAAAATGTTAAATTTCGTAAATAATGTCTTCTTCGATAATTCGAGAATACCAAACGAATACCAAATGTGGTTATTTTATTTATCAGTTCAGTTTTAAAAAATTTTGGTTCTTTTATATAATTTTTCATGATTATTATCTTAATAAATCATTATGCAACATTCCGGCACAAGTTTCATATTTTTAATTTTGCTGGATTTATTTCGATGTTATACTTGCTTTATCGTTAACGAATACTCTAACATTTTTGTTTTCGTTATTTAGGCAATCGGCTTTAACGAATTCGTTTTATTTACTACAATCTGTAAGGACAGTTGTAGGTTGGGTTAAATTGAAAATAAGTTAATTGATTCCAATAAATTGCCTTTATTTTAAAGATGTAGTAAAAAAGTCGGTAAACAAAAGAAAGCATTTAAAAAAGAATATTCATAGTCTTGTGCATGAAACGGTTTGGGTTTAGTCTAATTCGCTACAAAACTAATTGGCTGACTTTTATAGCAAAATTAAATATTTTAATTTTGAAAAAAAAGTTGGTGCTTAGTGGGTATAGCTGTCGTAAGTCTCTGAGTCCAGAGATCGTCGGTTCGAATACCCACTTCGAACGATCGAATTCCTATTTTCAAGCTCAAAAAAAGTCGCAGGCTTTATCGAAAATAGTATTTACAAATTGATATATGTGTCAAATATCATAAAATTTGCATAGATTTCTTTAAAAAATAAAAAAAAAAACGCATTATACATTATATTATGTATCTTTAATAATGTTTTATTTGTCCTTTATGATCTTGTTTCATGGTCTTCTGTTACTCCTCCTAATGGGGGATAAATTATGTTTTTCAAATAAACTATTTACAAAACAAATACTGAGGGTGTCAGCCATTCAGTGCTCATCCGATGAAATGAGATGATCTAGACAAATTTCACTCGAGCACGAAACCAACCATTTTTGCCACCACTATTCGCATAGTGAGCCACTTTTTAGCGCTTCACTATCTTTAAGTTTAAAAGACTAGAATGATAAAAAAATGTTGTAGATGGTTTAGAATCCAATGGTTATTAGAAAATAGCTATTAAATAACCTTTAGGGGAGGGCTTTCTTATAAAATTTCCGAAATAGTTGAGATTTTTCTTTTGGTTGTTCACATTAAATATTTGAAATACTTATTTAAATTGTATAAACAAGTTTTTAGTAAAAGTATCTGTCGTTGTCTATTTAAAAAAATTGGACAAAAAAATAGGCAAGATTGATTTGTTAGTTGGATTTGGATAAAAAAAGTCATTTCGTATAAAATTTAAAATGGGTTCCGAAAAAATATTTAAATTACATTGGTTTTTATAGACATTTTGAATGTTACAAATGCTTGTAGACAAATTAGTGGATTATACTCTTGCTGGGGATTAATATCAGAATGGGGAATGTCTGCTGAATACATCAAGTGGGGGTCAAACCAGCCAATGGACAGGTAATAAGCCTGTATACGTCTAGATAATCCACGAGGAAAAGATTGAAAGAAGATATGTGCGAAGAACGATATATCTCGGGATAATGGCTTGCGACTTGATGCGGCTCGTTTAATAATCCCGATCGATAATTTTAACGCCCGTGTTCAATGTGATCGCGAAAACGTTAAACATCACTGGAAAGAAAATCGTTATCACGTCGCTGTGTACCGCGTCGATAGTAGATCTGTGATCGTGCACAGGGGGGCCATGCTACGCGATTGTGGAGTCCGGTTGACCTTTTAGTACATCTAAAATTATAACCTAATAATAACACCGCGAACCTCCAACACTCTATCTTAACTTCCTGCTCAACGGGCGCTGATCTCTTATGCAGACAACTATTTTCTGACTAAATGGCATACACAGATCAACAATCCACAATGGTCAACTATATAACAGGATTATTTCATTATATTTATTATAATTTGGATCATTTGTGAATGAAGGAGAAGGACTGCAAGATGTATAAAAATTAACTAGTTGTATTTATATAGGCTTATGATTATATTATAGTGGTTTTGTGGTTATTAAGTACGTACGTGTCGTACGTTCTCGTAATTTTTTTTTTTTATTCTTTCTTTTTTTTATTTTAAAATATAATTACATTAGAAAAAAAAAAAAAATACTGAATTTTCTCTTTTTCAATCTAATGCTTTCCTAGGAGTTTAATTTACAATAATCTCATTTAAGGAGCAAAATATTGGACTAATAAATAACACATTCATTGTATTCTAATACGCACTGACATGGGGAGTCGCGCTTAGATCACAAATAAACACCCTAAAGAAACAATAAAGTGAATTATTACAGTAACAGCCATATATTATATCGTATATATAGTAACAGCCATATATTATATCGAAGCAAGTAGAAAAGGTATCATTCAAAATACTTATTAAAATAATATTTCTTCAAATCAGAGGTCCTGTTTCGAGTTAGATACAGGGATCTTAAACATGTCAGGTAACAAATTAAATTCGGAAAATGTTATGTATTTTAGAGATCTTGTACCAAATTCGGTTGTATTTGCTGGTTCTAAATATATTTTGTTGCGTGAACGGGTGCTATACTGACGAACGTCTCTATTAAAAGTGGTCTCGAATGTTTGTTGAGCATTGAATCAAACATTGTATGTAATATTGAATTAGTAATTTCTTATGTAGGAAGCATGTGAAAAGGGCATGATTTTTGTCTCAAAAAAATTTAATAATATTATTGAATCGGACCCAGTTTTTTATAATTCCCCACTAGGTACAAAATTAAAATGAAGTTTTACTAGATGTGTGAACCATTCATTCGAGATTGTTTAAACAAGTGGTTATCGGCTGCAAACTTTAATTTAGGAGCAGAGATAATTTTGTATTTATCATCTTATTTTCACGCGTCCATGTGAAATGGGAGGGTGCGATCGATGGTGGTCCGATTATTGTCAGGAAACCCGCTTGCACGGGTGTAAACTGTGCGTAAATCTCTCCATTTAAGCTTAGACTATGCTGTTGTAATATTATATACACGATGTTAGTGTGAAAGCACTAAAAATTAAGAATTAGTGTGAGTTAAGGCCCCGTAAATACCAAAAAGGACTTACGAGTAGTATTCATTCATATCTGTCTAATAGACTGTCTAAATTTTTCTTAACCATGTACCTACTTGGCTTAATAAACACAAATACATTGCATAAGATGCAAAGTGTGTCAGCCCTGCACGCAGTGCACACTGCATATAGACCAGTGACCAAAGTAGGAGAATATTTCTGGATATTGTGAACTCCAACACCGACACAGCGACTGCGTTGGTGTGTTGGTGTATTGACAATTAACAGGAACACGTGGATAGTGCGTGCCTAACTCTGTGTTAGAAGCCCCGTATGCAATAAGTACATAGGTGCTCTACATAAATATTAACTAACCATCACGCCATTTCCCCGTAGGGATAGGCAGAGAGGATAGAACGCCATACCACTCTGTCCTGACATACTTCCTTTGCTTCCTCTACATTCATACATCTTCTCGTGCACATACGCCGGTTATTCCGACTTTTCACATGTCCACTTTCAATTAGTTGACGTACTTGGTCATGCCATGTCTTTCTCGGCCTTCCGCGGCTTCTACATCCAGGCGCACTTGCATTTAAACTTCTTTTAGCCGTTCTTTCATCACTCATTCGCTCCACATGACCAAACCATCGTAAAAGCCCTTTCTTAATTTTGTCGATAATGCTTATCTCAGCCTTGCACTCTAATTTCGACATTTTTACACCCATCATACATAGTCTTACCACACATTCGCCTGAGAGATCGCATTTCAACAGCATTCAGTCTACTTTCATCCTTCTTTTTTCCAACACCACGCTTCACTATCATACATAAGGGTTGGTACCAGAACTCCGTTGTGTAATGCCAATTTTGCTTCTTTCGATAAGTTCTTATTTGCCACTATCGATTTCAAGGCACCATTAACTCTGTTTCCGGATCTAACCCTTCTCTCAATGTCCTTATCCACATTTTTGTCTCTTGTAAACGTACTTCCCAAATATACAAATTCTTCAACCTGCTTCAATCTACACTATAACTGTACTCTTTGTCTCTAGTAAAGCTTCCCATAGTTACTATAATATGGCACACAAACAAATCAATGCTTATGGTGTTTCCCTAATTTCCCTTTTCTATCTCTAATTTTAGCCAAATAGGTGCCATAATAGGGTTCTTCCCGATAACACGAATATTCTTAAAAACGATATAAATATTTAAAGTATATTTTTACAATTCCAACGATATAAAACACAATGATCAATGTTGTTTTCATGTATAAATTTATGTTTTTAAACACGAAAATACGAATGATTTTTAGCGCCCGTTATGGTTAATGACGTCATACGCGTCCACCAAGAAAGGCGTGAAATTCATTCCGAAGTGAGAGCCTATATTGCTGTGACGTCACACCGCATGCGCGCCAAATGAAGGATTTTGCGAGCGATTTGAAAAAGCGCTATTTCAAACCGCGCTAAGAAATTCATATGACATCGTAAAATTAAAAAAAAATTCCCTTGATATTGTAATTTTTCAATTAATTTTTTGAAATAAAAAAAAAAATCGGGAAGAACCCAATTCAATTTGTTTCTTTAAGGCCGAAGTAATTAATATAGGTCCTAAACTTTGAAATGAATAAAAAACAATTCGAATGTAGAAATATAGTATTAATAAATATTTTTTTTACGAATAAAAGATGAATGGCCGAAAATATGATATTTTTTACTGTGAACAATTTTATTGTCCATGTCTAATGGAGCTTTTCCATAATTCAAATACTTATTTCACGGATTCCTTGAAAAGCTTTTTACAAGCGGGAAACCAGTGAATCTACATCATAATTGGTGTCGGTTTTGTAGATTTTTTTTTATTTGACCCATAGTTTTTGATAAAATTGAGTACGAAGTTGTTTTTTTTTTGTTGATAAATTTTTGCAAATTGTTATCAAATATAATTTATTCTGTCAAATTTATACTATCCATAAATAAAACAAAATCAAAAACAGCATTTTAATATGAATTTGTACAATTTTACTTAATCTGCCATACTTATGAAAGCTTCTACAAAAAAAAAATTTCAAGCTCAGATTCGAAAGTCACGTTAAATATTCGACTCCAAATATGATGTAGATTCACCAGTTTTCGGGTTGTACTACGAGTTTTGTTACTCCATGTATGGCAGGGGCCCTATGCTGGACTGAAAGTCGCATGCGAATGACGAGTGATTTTGTACCATATTATGTAGATCATTCGCCATTCCGAAGTATCGCAAGTGTCAAGGGTCCTTGAAAATGAAAAAAAATCTGAAATTTAAAATAGGGTATTCAGATTATTACATTACCTTTTTCTTGTTTATTAGCAATAATATATTTATTGACCCTCACTAAGTAAACCATTATTGAGTGTTTTGCATAAGAAAGCTTTTCTTCGGGTAGCGACATTATATTGATAACACAAATAATAATAATGTCTGGTTGATGTTTGATGATGGAGATTAGACATACATACATAATTGATATTATAGGTAATAAATAATGTTATGTAAACTAAGTAATATTATCTCTTCCAGACAGTTAATTCTGATCTAATAAGGTAGAAGAATTATCGAGCAGATAATAAAGAGCTAAAGTTCTGGCGGACAGAGTGCAGAGTGATGAAATGTCTATAACCTTCTAGGGTTATTATTAATGCAAATAGATAAAACGTTTGCAGGAAAATCTATTTCAGTGATTAAATTATTAATATATAACTAATTAAAGTTAAATAAAAAATACTTGGTAAACTTCCACTTTTATATATTTTGACCAGTTAGCGCTTTCACCCTGTAACGGGCACCTTCAGACTGGTAACATGATGTACAAGACAAAAGTATAAATAGCAGTTTTTACAAAATTAATTTAGAGACACTAAACACAAGAGTTGGAAAAAGACAATATATGAGAGAAAGATGAGACGAAATACAAAAAACATGTGTTAAATGGCAGTATTGTAACAAAGTAGGTAATGGAGAACTGAAGGGATAAGTTTTATTATATTGCACAAGACAAAAACCATTTTATAGAAGAAATATAGAAAAACCAAATATGTACAATGTACATGAGTTAGAGAGAGTCAGTATGAGATAAAATGAGACAATATTCAAAAACCATGTTAAATGGCAGTATTGTGAGAAGGTGTAGGTAATGGAAGGATAGGATTTTTATTACAGGGATTATATTAGTAGGTTTGGCTAAGGGCGAAAGTAATGGGGAATTTCAAAATTCTGTTTGCTGGTTAATTAATAATATACTGGAGTTATTTTGTGTTGTTTTCCAACATTATTTTTTGTTTATCCTACTTGTGAATGCTTACCATTATATTCACTAAACAGTACATATGAATCGTCTTCAACTATACTGTACTAACTCATCTTTGGTATTTTCAGAGATAGAGTTAAAAAAGAAGGGTACCAAATCATAATCTAAGTGAACCAGAAGGAATTGTGATGCTTAACCAATCAAATATAGTTATTTGTGAATGATCAAGAAAGATATTTCTTTCTTGACGACCTAGATTATTATTTAGAGCCTTTAATTCATGCCCTAACTCGGAAAAGTAAAAAGTGAGTTAGTACACTATGGTTTAAGATGATCCATAGTATGTGTACATTTTATAAAAAGCTTTTATTTAGTAGCAGATATGTAAGTATTTTATGATTATACACCGTTAATTTTTTTTGAAAACGTGTGTTCTCTTGAAATAATCACAGAGTTTTAACGATATTTCTTAACTTTTCTCATGACGGCACGAATTTGTGTCAATTGTGAATACTTAGTTTAATTTTGCAGTATTATCTGTATCGTAGTTTAAGACAACTCTCTCCCTAAAAGATTTGTGTTACATCATCATCATCATCATACCATATCCGCTCCCTATGTGGAGCATATGGATTCCACAAACTGCCTCCAGGTGATCGGCCGCCAGCTCCCGTGCATACTCCCATCGTTACAAGAGATGAAAAATTGCAAAGTGAAATTTTAGCTGAGAGCCAAAAAGTTTGAATTTCAGGCGCATTTTAGTGATTTTTCAACCAAGAAATTTATGTTAGAATCACACACTTTGTGGTTATTCATTATAAGCTATTTGAATGAAACACTTTGTTTTTAACTAATTTTTTTTGTAAAAAGTGGTAATACAAAGTTTCATTTAAACAGTTAATTTATTAAACTTTTTTTTTTTATATAACGACTCCAGAAAGACGACGATTTTAAACACGAGCTTTAAAAAGCTCTAGACTCTAGATTCTAGGTAGAGAGTTGTTATTTCATTGGTTATTCCCGGAAATGAACTAAATTCGTTTTGCAAATATTACAACTTAGCGTAAAATAAATAAATGAGTCAATCTTACTCTGGAATATTCCAGAACAGAGCCAAAACAAAATTATTGGAAAGATGCCAAAAGAAAAGCGTTGAATCTATGCAAGTTGGGAAATAAATTTGTTTAAACGTCTTGTATGTGTATTTCACATTTTATAAATAGTGCTATGTTTATTTTTAAATATGGTAGTCTATGTAAGTCTTGTAGTGTATGTAATAATTTGATCATGATACACTGCACTTGGTGTACCAATGCAGTTCCCTCGGCACCATTGGGTGCGGACAAGGGAAAATAGTAGTAGTAGGTAGTAAGTATACCTACACATTAAAATTATAACTACATAATATAATAAAACACCGTTTTTTAGTTATGATAGATTAGTTAGTTTAGATTAGTTTTTTAGTTTTATTAGATTTTCATGTCCTTCAGAATAGTGAAGGGACTGCAATGTCCTCCGAAAAGTCTCAAGACTTTTCAAACCATTGCATTGGTGGAGCGTTTTAATTGTTTTGTTTTTTTTAAATTGATATTAATCCAAGCACGATTTTAGATTCTACCACTGTGGTTTGTTGGCAGTTGTTTTGCCTTGCCAGGGGATTTTCCGACCAGTTCAAGCTGTAGTCATGAATAATTTCTTTCTTACGATCCGTTAGATGTATAATAATTAAGGAATAAAGATTCTTGAGAAATAAATACATTAAAACCGATGATATGTTCTGTTTGCATATGTTGTGTATAGATCAAGACTTCAGGACAGGAATATTCCGAGGATTTCCCGAGCACTCCTTGGTACGAACAGCTTGGTAACTTGCCAGAACCTTGCCAAGTGATACTTATCAACACTTCATTACCAGTACAAATATTTTGCCAGGATGATGCATCTTTTCAATAGTTTATTTAATTTTTTAACAGTCTTATTTCGTTTCTGAGTAATTTCAGCTATAACAAAAAAAAGAATAACATGTATTTTACAATGGGTAGGTTGTAAAATTGTTTATTAGAATATAATTTTCCCTAGTTTTATTTTTTTACAAACAGCATACATTTGCATTTTCATATCTTCAAATAATGTTAGCGGACTGTAGCTCAAGCACAGATAACTATCGACGTAGTTAAAAGCGTGCTAATCACGTGCTAACGCTAACGATTTGAGCGATCACAATGACATACCGTGCAATACCGCGATCGCTGAGCCGAGCATTGACGATCTGAGTCGAGCGGAGCCGATCTACGCTATATCGCGGCCTTACGTCAAACGTCAAATGATCGCGCTTGTCGGATTTTTTATTATGTCGACTGCTTTTCTCAATATTTGGCTTGCCGAAATTATAGTAAAGATTGAATGAAGATTTGTGCGAATAAGATATATCTCGGGAAATGGCTCGCGACTAGTATGCGCTCGTTTAATAATCCCGATCGATAACTTTTAACGCGTGTTCCATTGTGATCGCGAAAACGTTAAACATCCATGGGTAAGAAATCGTTATCACGTCGCTTATTACCGAGTCGGTACTGATCTGTGATCGAGCAACTGGTAAAGCTTAACCCGCATTTAACAAATTTCTTTGATCGACGTATTTTATTATCGAATGTATTATTTATATATTTTTGTATTTATATGACTTTTTTTATTAATATTTAATATTTCTTTTTATATCCCTACAGAGATGCGGTCGAATTTTTTTCAAATTCAGGAATATGGATATTCGAGCGTTTACAGGGCTTATGACCTGTCATTGGCTGGGTCCCGTCTTGGGATAAATCCAGATTTGTGTACAAGTATTTGAACACACCCAAAAATGTTGTATAAATATTTAATGTGATTGCTACTGCTACTTTTTATCTGCACCTCTATTTTTTTGTATTTTTTTTATCCAAGACAAATAAATAAATAGCAATGTACTCATAAATATTGCACAGTTAGTACCAAATGAAATGAAAATGAATTACATTGAATTGATAAATATTTATTCTGCAAAAAATCCCCACATAATCTATCGAAATGTATGATAATACATGACGATAAATCCAAACTGAAGTTTAAATCATATTAAGTTGACATGCCAATAAGGAGTTAACTGAGATAGGAAACTGGTTTAGGAGTTATCAGGACCAGAGTGGAGGTGAGAACGTGGGAAGAGTGAAGAGTAGAGAAAAGAGTGATAGTGATGGAAGCCTTTATCAAACATACATAACAACAGTAGCCGATATTACCACGCACTGTACTCTGTACACTGCGTGATCATTGCACCTGAAAAATAATATATGATGCGTAATAATATTTTAGTATTTATTACTCAGTGCAAATTTTCATTTTTTTTTACTGCCATATGACAAACAGATAATAATATCAAAGTTCGTTGTCATCAACCCTGAAGATGGACACTGCAATGCGCACCGAAGCGTCAGCAAGACAAAGCCCATAAACCATTATAATAACCCAGAAAAACATAATCTGTATAGATAATAAGATCACCGCTACTTATATATTCGATGTCAACGATTTAGTATTTTTTTAAATCTGTTTATAAAAAAATGGAATGACACTTTTTTGCATTCCAAAAAAATCGAAAAAATCTAATTCGAATTCCTGAGCACCATGATGTATAATGACAAGACACCAAATGTTCGTAGGTAAGACTATTTGTTCATTTAGAAAAATCGTTATACATAATAACAATTGTATTTTTTTTTGTTTTTATTTAACGATTACGGGAGTTTCTGAAAAATTGCATATACAATAGGTACGTAAGAATTTCAGATGAGTTTACCTGACTCGTGATTGTAAAGATAATCACCGATTGATTTTTCAATAGGATTTATTGTTCCACGAAATAAAGATTTTACTAACTAGGAAAATTAGTACTATTTACTGGGAGGAGAGCACGAAGTAAGACGTGTTGACGAAGTAAGACAACTGGATAGGTCCTCCGCATAATAACTTATCGATATTTAAATAATATTTTGAAATACACCAACATAATGTCGGAGCTCCGGGACGTGGAACTGTGATGAATTAGCGACCGATCGCTTAGCTCGGAGGCAGTTTATGGAATCCACATACTCCACATAGAAAACAGAAATGGATTTATGATGATGATGATATAAGTATCGTTATTTTAGCTTTGTCTATAATTATTTTGTGTTTCAAACAGTCCTTTTCAGTGAAATGAGTTTTCTAACATGGATAACTATCTAACTAACTAACCATCACGCCATTTCCCCGAAGGGGTAGGCAGAGAGGATAGAACGCCTTACCACTCTGTCCTGACAGACTTCCTTTGCTTCCTCTACATTCATACATTCTCATGCACATACGCTGGTTATTCCGACTTTTTACATGACCACTTTCAAGTACTTGACGTACTTGGTCAAGCCATGTCTTTCTCGGCCTTCCGCGGCTTCTACATCCAGGCACACTTGCATTTAAACTTCTTTTAGCCGTTCTTTCATCACTCATTCGCTCCACATGACCAAACCACCGTAAAAACCCTTTCTTAATTTTGTCGATAATGCTTATCTCAGCCTTGCACTCTGCTCTAATTTCGATATTTGTACACCTATCATACATAGTCTTACCACACATTCGCCTGAGAGATCGCATTTCAACAGCATTCAGTTTACTTTCATCCTTCTTTTTCCAACACCATGCTTCACTACCATACATAAGGGTCGGTACCAGAACTCCGTTGTGTACTGCCAATTTTGCTTCTTTCGATAAGTTCTTATTTGCCACTATCGATGTAATTATTCTAACATAGATAATTATTAATTATCAATCATCATAATATTCCGTGATACCACTTTACGTAATGAATCGTCATCGCCATGTATTTGTTCCTTAGTTATGTTACTCGTATGACAAAATAACGTACAATCTACATTCATATAATATATTTCAATTTCGTATTTCAATTTGACGATAAGCTTTTGCAATCAAGTTGAAATATCATAATAGATTGGTTGGTATTGGTGTAATCAAATAATATGAATAACTTGTTGTTTTACTTAAAACAAATCGGAAAATCAAAAGAATTTTACTTTTTTTTTAACCGTTTTACCGCAACATTAACGTTTGTAAATTTTTAAAACACATTTTCGTTAATTTTGAAGTGTTTACTTTCATTCCCTCGCATGTCATCTAGTTTCAGTTTTTTTTTAAAACACGCAAATTATTGAAGATTGTGGACGTCAATCGTTCAAAATAGTAAACGTAAAAATAGATAAATAATATTCTTGGGTTACCATAATCAATAAGCATACAAGCTGATGACGCAGGTGTGCAATATTTCCCTCATTATAATCACTATTACCATCACACCTGTCTGGAGCTGGGTAAGTATCTAGGCTTGGTGACGTCACACTGCTGATTGCTGATAGCTCGGTTTCTAGATAATGTAAGATGGCGTAATTCGTGGAAGCACATTCACTAAGGAAAAACCAAATGGTTTTATAGACTGGCCGGATGAAGCCAGGAAGTGTGATTAACGAATATACCATATTCAAAGTATGAAAAGTATTCACTCGTAATTACATGTTTCCCCCTACTGTATTATTCTATTTTTCATCCTCGCCAAGTAGAGCATAGGGAACCGACTTCGTGACAATTTTCTTTTAATTTTTTTTTAGGTGGTAATTTATATCTTTTGAATTTTTGTTATTATGTCCGTAATTAATTTTTAAAATATCGTAATCGTTATTTCCCGCCACTAACCAAGTTTTGATGTAAGTAGCGCCTAAAATAGAAAAAAATGCATAGCCACTTCTCTGGTTCTACGCATCAACTATTATATATTCAGTACGACCATTTTGTGCGCTTAGGAAACGGGTCCTTTTAAAGCACCCGTTTGCGGAAAATCCGTTTTTATAAGCTGTGTTTTTTTTTTAATTACGAGGAATCTTTCCAATTTTAATTTTTTTTTTTTTCAAAGACAATTTTTAAATTTTCGTTAGTATTCACACACATAAAATTACGGAATATGAAAATATAGGACATTTCTTCAATGCGTTGATGCACCAAGTGCGGTGTATATAGATTGTTTTATACATGAAGGCAAGTTCCATCACTGTAAGGATGGATTAATTTCAATTTAATTTACTATATTAAATAGAATTGTACCCAATACATAATAGTCCCTAATATAGTCCCTAATAGTCCCCAATAGTCCCATAATAGTAGTTATTATTTTTGAAGTGAATACTTCTTTAGAATCTTTGGGAGTGATTTGAAACTCTATGAAACGAATAAAACCGACACTAAAAAGAGACAAACATATAGATCTATGGGATTTAGCCTGCGAGAGAATGAGATAGAACACAGTTTCCGCCGGCTGGCAGTAGTTCCATCTACCTCATCAGATACATCTACCAGTTGATCGCCGGCACCCCTTATACTTTTATAATGTGGAGGTCCTAGGCTATAAAACAGAATTTGTTCTATTCATGTATCTGAAGAGGTAGATTCGACTCCAAAAGTTTTGTAGCAAAACAGAGGGAGAAGGCGCCTTGACGCGATATTTCACAGATATATTGATAAAATCGAAAAAAAAAATGTTGTCTAATACTTTAGTTATCATAAGCCGATCGTATCACTTGTAGAAATTGAAGACATGGTTTATGAATAATAAAATAAAAAAAAATAATCAAATGGGTACCAATATTTATAATAAATAAATCCTTTAATTATCCCACTCCTGATACTGCATTTATCTCATTCTCTCTCAGCTTAGTTTTATTAAGGTTTCACTTCTACCTGGTGTGAACTGCACACATGCGGTTTTTTTGTAACGTTTTAGTAAATATATACACCGTGTACAAAACTCAATGTACAAGCGGGAAACCAGTGAATCTACATCATATTTGGAGTCGATTTTGTAGATTTTTTTAATAGTATTTTTTATAAAAATAAAATGACTAAGGATTTGGAATAAATGTATATTATTATTATTATGAGAATAATTTACTAGATGAAAATAAGATCTCTTGTATTTCTCTAGTTATTACAATTTGAAAAGTTTATAGTAGAAAAACTTGTTGACGTGACTGCAAATAAATTGTCTACTCTTCAAACTAAATCTTTAGAGTTTACAATCATAATAACTCCAATAATCTATTTTTTGTTATTGTACTTCCTTGTTCATATTACAAACAATATTTATTTGAGCACTCGTCTAACAACTTTATGTGATTTTGTCTATTTTGAGATTTTCCGTAAAAAAAATGAAGAAACAGATGGTGTGAAACAGTATTTTGGTGTTGCCTTGCATTATATCTGAAAATTGATTAACACGGCTAAATTACTGTCATTATTTATTTTTTAATCGTACTTATATTAATTTATTTACTTGCAATTGCTAATTTTGAAACAAGGTCTCGTTCCGAATCCCAACTAATATAACCCATTGGCACTGTATTCATTAAATTTCACTTTGAAATTTTACTGCTGAATTCTTTACAAAAAAGAAATTATTTAGAAGACACAAACTACACTCTCACTATTCTGTTAATACATTAATATATTTTTAGTTAAAAAATTGTTTAGCCAGTATCAAACCATTTAAATTATGTAATTTCTTAAATTAATAATTACGAATTTATTCCGAACAATGAATGAAGTTTCATACATCTATACATTTTTTTTATGTTTAGAAGTTTTAAATATCGTAACATTTAAGGTTGAATTGAAACTCGAGCCTTTGACTTAAACTAATATGATATTACTGCGAACATAGAAATAAAAATAAAAAGGATTTAAATTATTCCGGTTTCAAAACGTCATGTAATAAATTACTAGTAAATGGGTGAACAGGTTTCCGCCTTCTCGTGGAAATTACACTCGCCCTTGGCGTTTTAAAACTATTTAAATAAAAGAAAATAATATATATTTATAATACAATCTTAATTTAGCCGGTATGTACTGGTATTCTACTGTCACTTGCCACCAGAGTGATTCATTACGCCTCTAGACAGTATACTGTAGTAATTCTATGGAAACAGGGTTGTCACTATCTCATTGTTGATAACGCATAGCAGGTACTTAATTATCGATTTGCAGAGAACTGACAGATTCGTGGCAATTCTGGAAAGAATTTCAGAACGCTAGTTAAATTACCAAAACAATACAATGTTACAACTTGACCTCTCAATAGAGACGAGAAGTTTGGAAGGAAATATGGATATCTAGGCGTTTACAGGGCTTATGACCTGTCGTTGGCTGGGTTAAGCGGCCACTTGATGTATTAAAACATTCCCCATTTTGCCTAGTATTTAATATCCATATCTGCCAAATCGAATTATATCACCTACTGGGAAACGCCTGAAGATGATTTTTCAAATTTGTTATGCATATATTTACCTGTCATAAGCCCTGTAAACTCCTAGATATCCATATTTCCTTCCAAGCTTCTCGTCTCTGTTGAGATTTTAAATTGTAATTTAATTTTACCCCGTTATAGGTGAAATCCAGTTTTTGTCTACAAGTATTTGGACACACTTAAAATGTTGTTTATAATACAATGTTATTTAAATTTTTTTAATGTTTAAGTATAAAATATAAAATGCTCACGTCCCGGGGTGGGATTTGATCTCCACTTTTTACCTTTGTTTACCTTGTTCCTTGTTTTCCCCGTTTTTTCATATATTTTTGGACTTATGAGTTTTTTCGTATTATTTTAATATCATTCATAAAAATGTAATATGGAACATCATTGATTTAAATGTCAATTGAATACAGATATTAGTACATCCCTGTCAGTATTGGCACAACAACCGGGTATAGAAAGGTACACAGATATAGAGTAGTATAGGTATAGAATAGACAGTGTGTATGTATGATAATAGTATCATAATACACAAATAGCGTCACGGCCGGTCACGCCTTCAGCGGGGGCACGGTGCCTCGTGCCGCGTGCTCACCACGTGATGGTGCCGTGCCGCCGCGGCCGCGCCTGTCCAGGGTCCGTGCGGCCGCTCCTGTCCAGGTCCGTGCGGCCTCCTGTCCAGGGTCCGTGCGGCCGCTCCTGTCCAGGGTCCATGCTGCCACTCCCGGGGACCGTGCCGCCCTACCTGGAGGTGTTTTTTACAAAGAATTTTCTCTACAATCGATTGTACAGTGCAATCACTGCGGCTAAATAATTTGAAAATTTCATGAGAAATTAAGAAAGGTCTTTTGCGATGGTTCGGTCATGTAGAGCGAATGGATGATGAAAGAAAAAAATTATGATGCGACGGTGCGTGCATGTAGAAGTCGATGAAGGCCTAGAAATACATGGCATGATCAAGTAAAACAAGGGCTTGAAAGTGGCCATGTAAGAAGTCGAAATAATCGACGTGCGTGCATGAGAAGATGTATGAATGTGGAGGAAGCAAGAGAAGTATGCCAGGACAGAGTGGTGTGGACAGAGTGACACGTTGACACAGAACAGAGTGACACGTTCTATCCTCTCTGCCTACCCCTTCGCGGAAATGGCGTGATGGTTAGTTAGTTAATTAAAAAAGTAAAGAGTAGACGAATTTTCCATTCGAAGAAAATTGTTTGAACTACCCAATGGGGTTCATTGAAAATGTTCAATAATTATTATCGTTCATACAATGATATTTGTGGAATCCATATGCGTCACATAGGGTGCGGATTTGGTATGATGATGATGATGAAAAAATGAAGTAATGAAAAACGGTTCTAGATGAACGACATTGCAGTCCATAAGCAAGTTAGTTTGTACGATATTTATTTGTTAATCTTGATTTTTTTTCTTTAATTTACGATGAGACATACAACGTTCTTATTAATTAGATGCCTATAGATATTTTCGTTAGATCCCTATTGATATTTTCATTAGATCTCTTCGTTATTACTATAAATCAGGAAAAACCTTTATTAAATGTTGAAACCGTTTTCATTCCATTTGCCTAATCATTCCTAATTATTACTTGGAAGCTTTAGATCCGTTTTCCGAAAATTTGGGGATTTTTATTAGTAGAACAATTTTTTCCCAAAACCATTTTTTTTAATACGAGAACTTGGATATAAAAAATGATAAATATTATTATTTTATTTCGCGAAAAAAATACAATTATCCTAGAGTCGTGAATCGCGATGTTTGCTTTTGTCATTTTTAAAACTTGCAAGTTGAACGTCTTTGTTTTTAATTTCTATTAATAATATAGAATCTCGTATTATGAATAATTTAACCCAATTATTTAATCAATAGGTACACTGATCGTATTAAGTGCTTTCTCGTTTCTTAAAATAGAATAAGTGCGCCGTATGTTCACGTCTTTATCTCGTGCTAAACTAGTTAGATATTAGCGTCAGGTCATGACACCAACGGCCAATAACTTGTTTTATTTAAACTTTCATTAACCTTATCTCTTCCGTCAAACCGTATACGTATAACCGTAACACGTGAGAATTGTTTTGTTTTAAAATTAGAAGCGGGTATTTTGTTTAATTGTGTTAATTATTTGTTGAACAAATCAGTCCACTTCATGACATGTGGAGATGTTACATGGCAACGGTTACCTAAAATGGAACAAGTTGTTACTAAGTAGGTATTAAAGATGATAGAATTATCTAAATATGTCAATATATGAAACTAGATCGACGCTACAAGAATACACGCGTCTATTTATTCAGCATTGTCTGGAGTCTAGATTTTTTATTCGTTTCACCAAATTTTATTACTACTTTAAAATATATTATATATAAATATACACCATCAATGATGGAAAATTCTACCTGTGGAAAAAGTCGACAACTATGTTTATCTTGGTCACAAAATCACCATCGGCAGAGACAATCAGACCAGCGAGGTGGATAGGAGGATAAATCTCTCTTGGGTGGCTTTTGGAAAGCTAAATTCCACATTTCGAAGCTCCATTCCCAACACACGCAAGACTTTAGTATTCAACCAATGCATTCTGCCCGTCCTTAATTATGGCGCGGAAACAATGACTCTGACCAAGCAATCCTCCCATAAGTTGCAAGTTGCACAGAGGAGCATGGAGAGGATTATGCTTGGAATAACATTAAGAGACCGAAAAAGGAACGATTGGATCCGACGCCAGACAACGTTCTGCGACGTGGTGCAGCGAATTGCTTGGTTGAAGTGGAAATGTGCCGGTCACATAGCCAGAATGACGGACGACAGATGGACGAAACGCGTTCTGGTGTGGAGACCGAGGAACCAGAGGCCTCAAGGACGTCCACCGATGAGATGGGTGGACGACATCAGGAAGTCTGCTGGAAGACAGTGAATGGGGACGGCGCAGGATCGGGAGGAGTGGAGACGGCAGGGGGAGGCCTATGTCCAGCAGTGGACCTCAACGGGCTAAGATGATTATGATGATGATCAATTTACGACTAAAGATTCTCTCAAAGCGATTACATATACTATTATTTCATAAATATTTAAGCTATTTAGGTACTTTTTTTAGCTAATCTTAATTAAGTATTTAATTCATTTTACAGGTATTTCCTTACATTCAATTTATGTATTTAGCGTGTATGCAGATGTGCACTACCTATATTTTGTGTATTTAGTGCGGAATCCAATAAGCTAGATAGTGTATATTCAGTATTAGTTATAATGTAATATTACGCCATGGTTCACAGCCCGGTATAGCCCATAATTCTTGTTTTCCTGTTTACTACTTCAGACTTCAGACTATTTCATAGAATTAGTGCAGAGTAGCACGTAGGCAGAACACCAGATTACCATGTATTACTTCAATATCTTATTTTCCCAAGGTGAATAGCGATTAGAGATGCTCAATGATTGATTGAATATCGGAAACAAGTAACGAAAGCCGACACGTGTAGTTATCTCGAATGTTATAAAAGATCTACACATTTATTCGAGTACAACGTAAAAACTTTCGGATGAGGAATTCGACCTAAATACAGCTATAAAAGGGAACTACCGACCTATACGTCTGCGTCTATTGGAAGCCCTGCATTCCACGCAAAATGTATGAAGTCAATAATAGCACGTTTTTAGTGTATGTAGGTGATCATAAATATGTATATGTATTCTCTAAAGAAACAATATTAAAGATTTATTTATTACACGTCTTTAAATAGATAGTCGCAATTGGCAAATGTGTTTATTATTGATTATTATTTATACATATTGCATGCACGAGTTGTCCATTGCAACGAGCAAAGGTTGTTTAGTTTTGTATATCAATTTCTAGCCTAATCTTTTACTAAATAATATATGGGTCCAGGTGGTAGTAGCGGCCATATTTTTAACAGAGAACCCGAACATGATCACAAACACGCCCTGATAAATGGTTCTTTCCTTTTTGAAAAAAAATGCTTTCTATAATTTATTTTCTAATCAAATAACAGTTAAGTTTAAATATATTTATTTTAGGCCCCCAATACACTCCGCAGAAGTTAAATACCTGTGACCTTCCATATTTTGTTCTGCATAATTTATTGTTTACTTATTTAAGGATAAAAATAATAACAAATTTAACGTTTGAACATTTAATTATCACGTAGCTCCCACATGAAATTATAAATATATCTTATCTTATTTGCATATTTTTATTAGATACTTGACAAACAAACAAAATGTCTGTTTTGTAGTTATCAGCAAGGTTGGCAGCGAAATTATCGAGAGTGTTTCTATTATTTTCAGGGAACTCGAGAGCTTTTGAATAACAAGAGAATCATTATTTAGCAACCGCGGCCAAATATCAAGGCGAGTTGTTAATCTTAACAAGGATGCTTCGTTTTATTACTAAAAATAGCAATAAAACATGACTGATAAATAAAACAACATTCATTGCTTTTATAGGTAAATAAAATAACTACCCAAGTAACCATCACACCAGGGGTGTACCCTCTGTGTCAGAGAGGCTATCTACACTTACTTGCTTCCTGCACGTTCATCATACATCTTCTTATGCATGTACGCCGATTGTTTCCGACTTTCGGGTTTTATCGATAAATTATTAGGTATTCCAGCCAAGCGAACACCCTACAATTGTTTAATGCGTAATAAATTTATGTATATTACTAAAAAATAACGAACAATAAATCAATTGAGATGGACGATAATATTAAGTCAAGGACATCTGAATGAAAAGCGATAAAATCTGGTTTATCGAAAATGTTTTGGTTATTTTTTGTAATGATAATTTTTTATTGTCAATTTAAAGTATAAGTTTAGAATTTAACACGAAATGGTATCTGTATTATATATCTACCATCGTCACCACTGGATCCCTCCAGGAGACCCTGTCGCCGGCCAACACTCTGGCCTCATCCCACGTAGACGTAAGTAAGTCCCGCAAAAAATACTATTTTTAATAAAAATTATACTGCTATGATAAACAAAGTCATTTAATTATTGTAATCAACATAAAAAAGTAAAACTTTAAAGTAGTAGGTAGGTACTTGAAATTGTAATCGATGTTTTTATTTTCTTGTTTTCCATTTTTAATCATTCATGAAAACACTTTAAAATATCAGCCATCGCTTTATATTGTGCATTATAACAAATCTGCAAAGAAAATTTCGAAGTATTCAACATCTTTTCTTCGAAGTTCCAACGTGAACTCCACTCTAAACGGAGCAGACGTGACGTCACACCGCGTCATAGCTACCGCTTGGCGGGAAAATGAAAATCAATAGCGCCTACGTCATCAGGCATCACAGAAAACAGAACGTCCCGCGCAGGAAAACCAACACATCAACACGCCAACACTTAGTAAAAAGGTTTGACATAACGCTACGAATGCTTTAGAAAAATATTCGGATTTTCTGTGCTTGTTCTGTGATATTCGTCTGGGTTGGGGTAAGGTTTTATGTAAGTGGTCACGCCAGACAGTAGTGATGCGATTAGCAACGCCCCTGAATGCACAGCACACAGCACACAGTACACAGCACTAACACAGACACTCCAATTCGCGTATCAGCTGTCGCGTGCCTTGAATAAGCACAATTTCTCCATCCATTTAGTTAACTATGAACCGATAGATAATATAAGGCGTTTTCTATCGCCTGACAGCTGGTTTTCCTGTTAACCGTAAATTGAACAATTGGGCCTCCGCAGACACGCGTTCTGCGAGTGATCAATGACGCAACACATTGTTGATTCGGAAATATATATTTTTTACAGATAATATTGTGGTTTTGCGTGGTACCTAGCTGAATCATTTATTATGGACACAGACGGGACGTTTTGATGTCTTACTATTATCTACCAAATACCAAGTAAAATATAGTACTATAACCATTTTACTTACCTAGGTAAATATATTTTTAATATTTTAATTACACTTCGTGTACAATTTACAGTACAGTACAATATATATATTTATGTACAGAGGTGAACTTATTACTATAAAGCAACATCTTCCAACCAAACTACAATATTGAACTTTTAATTAAATGTCAAATAAACGTGACAGTTGAAGCGGTTTTAGGTATCGGATTTCTCTTTATTTGCAGCCAATGGTGCATAGGGTGTTGCATTGGTACTCAAAACTAACATAAAACAAACATTACGTACACGTGAAATATGAAATATTTCAGTAAAAAAAGCTTAAGTAACTTTAAGTTGGCCCAGCCGGGAGTAAACACCGGTAAACAGCGCATTTTCTATCACAAAAGTGGATATTCATTTTGATTTCAGTATGACTTCAAAGTAATTTTAATATTTTTAAATCTCAAAATAATTCACTTGCTTCGTAATCATACAAACCCAAATCTTCGTAATAATTCATAAATAGTCGTTAACGGTAAAAAAAATAAAGATGTAATTGATAATACTTTTAAAATAATATCATGTATATTATTCGCTAAATTACATTTTACTTTCTCTAAAAAAGATAAAATCTATTTTTATAGTAAAAACTCTTTCGTTTATATATTGTTAGACAAATGCACTTCCGAATTTCAGAAAATTCAAATATAAAGCTGAAAGTTACTGAAAGATCCTGAAACCACCTGAAACATCGATTTTCTTTCAAGACTGCATAGCTTAGTATAAGACGTTACATAACGACGACCAGCACATCTGGCCCATTAGCTCAGTTGGTTAGAGCGTCGTGCTAATAACGCGAAGGTCGCGGGTTCGATCCCCTCATGGGCCACGCTTCTTTTTTTTATATTTTTGAACGTTTTGTAAAATATTATTTACAATGAAACATTTTCTTCGTTGCAAAGAAATGATAAACAAATTTTTGTTTTTACTTGAATTTAGCTCGTACTACCCTTTCAGGTAGAGTTTTCCACGCGTATTTCGTTTAAAAAACCATTTAATCTAGGGAAAAAATCCGATTGAATTTTTTTTTAAATTTAGAAAATGATTTAAGAATACTAACGTCATTATTATATATCGTAATTAATGGAATATGCGCACTTTACGCGAAACAGAAAACTGTACAAGAAACTGCACAGTTTTCGGTCCCATAGTGCGCAATAGTCGAGAAACCAGGTCAAGCAACAAAACCCCTCTGGAAGTTTCCACTACTTGTATCCTATCTGCCTACCTTCACGTCCTTGTCATATATATGTTGGACTCTGTTCATTTGTCAGTAGAAATAGTATGCATGACGTCATAGGGGTATCCCGTTTCCATGGTAAACTTACATTTTTATAAATTAGCATTTCCAAAAAAGGTGTTACGATCAATAGCTGTAGATGAAATAATTTTAAACGTGGGCGTTAAGAAGAGGCAGCTCGGGTGAAGGCTCTCCCGAGGCACCCGGATCCGGAAATATAATATGTATAAAGCTCACCCTTCTTGTAAAATAAAAATGTATTTCATTCTTATTTTGTGTGTTGTGTGTAGTGTCCGTTGAATGTATGTTAATTCAATACCAACACTCCCCAAAATCACAAAAAAACGTGTTTTCTGAAAATTGATGATTTTTCAGGAATTTCAGATCTTGTTCCGCACAGCAAAAGTGGTAGGTACATTTAAACTATTTTTCATCTTGCTGCACTTTACATTATTTGAGAAATGACATTTTCAATCTTTTGAAAAGTAATAAATCAAGCTTTTGTCATTAGATAGGTTTTAAAATGTAATAGGTTCTCTATATTCATATTTTTAACAGCCTCCCCTTCGTTTATGTTTGATTTTAGTAGCAAAAAAAACACTGGAAAATACGTAATTCCAATTTTTTTCAACTATTTTAAAAGAAACATTTTATGTATAAACAGGATAACCTGCAGTGACGCCTATTTTTTCTCTACTCATGTACATAAAATAATCGCAAATAGCTAAGATTTTAAAAGCAAATAAAAATTGTTATGCTGTTAACCTGTTTAGCTTTTACATATTTATTTCGATGCGTGACGCTTGGAGCTTACGATCTGATCTTAAACTCTTTATTATTTAGCGACAAAGTATAATATTTAATATGTAGATAATAATAGCGCAAAACCAATAACCTGAGCACACAGCAGTAGGTACCCAGTACATGCCTTCATCTAGTGATTGGGGTGACGAAACTTGTGGATTTGGTTTCGTCATTAGTGACGAACATGCAGATCGCGCGTGGAACTAACTTACTGGGACAGGTATTCCTATTTCCTATCTACCAGGCAGACAACAATCATTATTCATAAAGGCGTAATCTTATGAGAGTACCTACACATCTTTTTTTTTGTCCAATATCTCGAATATTACGAGATTGCAAGAATCCATTCCAGACTGATAAATAACAGTGGAGAGAGATAGTAAAAGAAAAAAAACTGATATAAAAATATTTTCCTGTAAATTATTTTTGGTCGAAATTTTTATTATATGTTTACATTATTTAAGTTATTACTAAGTTTTTTCCATAAGCTGTAGCTACAGTACAAATTTTACATTTTAAAAATTCTACGTCATTATTATAAAGATATCCTTTATTTATTGTTCGAAGCCCTTTATGGTGAATACGCATATATTTTTAGGTACCTACTTATGGTTTATAATTTATTTTTTTTCAAAATAGGATACTGTTTGAAGTCAATTAATGATTACAAATATTCAAATAATATCATAAATCATCATAAAATTATAACGAAAAATGAGAAAAAAATAGTAGGTAAAATATAACAGTAGGTAGTTACACGTATTGACATTTCAGAGAGACATTTAGAAATAATGTATCAGGTTAGAAGCCTAATAACATTGCCGTTAGCAACACCATAAAGCACTCATTCTTGAGAATAATTACTTTTGATCTTTGTGATCTCGCTGGCAATCGAACCCAAAACCTCCGTGTTGTAGTCCTGCGTCTTAAAACTGCCGCGGGAGCCATTGTTTGCATACATTATGTAGGTGGTATACATTGATTTATTAATACACTTAGATTTGAACTGAACCCGAAAAATGAATGACACTTCAACTCCGCCAAAACATCCAACTCCGCCAGACGCGTATTCAGTATTTCTTTAACCGCCGGCCGAGTCGGACGTTCAGAAAACATTCCGAAATGCCTTCCTGTGTAGTGAAACCGTGTAAAAACCGTACGGATAAAATTAACAAAAAAGATGATGGTGTAAATTTCCACATTTAAGTGTTTATTTATATTTGTTTACATAGCCTAAAATAATTATTATTCAAAAAAAGTTTTCTTCTTAAATAATAGCAAACAGCCCGTCCACAAGAGAAAAAAAAAGTCAGTTTAGATGCATGGTAAAATTCATGAACGCTCCTCGTAAGGAACGGGTTAGTATTGTATACTGTTACTGTATATTTAGCCCATACCTTTTGCGGTGTGTGGGCGGATGCTCGCCGGTAGTCGAAGGGGTCTGATAGGTCGACCCGTGTAAGTGTATTGAGAGGTGCGGAATCTTTGTGTCATTACTTTTTCTAAATAATTTACTCTGCAAGGCAGATCTAAGTGTATTATAAATCAATGGTGGTAGGTATATGATTAAAGTTATCAGTTTTTTTCCTCTTCAGCAGTAAAGTTAAATATGAATACCAATAATAATTATCATGGCTCTTTAGCCATTATTTAACGTGTGTAAAGGATATCGCGAATAGTGGCTATAGTCTTTAGCCTTTTAGGTCAATGCCTACCAGCAGCAACTTAACTTCAAGGTTGGGTCATGAGTTAGTTTACCCGCTACCCGCTACCCGCTACCCGCCGACAGCGACAGTGAATTACGGACATGGATTAACTTATTAGCGTTTAGGAAGTGTATTACTTGTATGCAAATTTAATATTGATGCACTGCTTTACCTCGAATATCTGGACTGTATTATTTTAGATGGATTGTAGGTTTTACAGTACGGAGGATAATAATCTGTAATACCAAAAATCTGTAACATGCTACCAAGAAGTATTAAAAAAATAATTAATTTTTCAAGCTTAAAAGAGAGACGCGTGCTGAGAACTTGGTTGCTAGAGCGCGAATTATTATATTGAGTTTTAGAATTGTATTTTTATTTATATGTATTAAAAAAAATTTGTGCGCTAGGGTATGTATTGTGTACTTTTATTTTTAGTTGAATTTGTATTTATGCACCTACTGACGAGTTGCTGTAGGCAACTCAGTAGGACATGTATTGTTTTCTTTTATGTATATATTGAAATAAAAAAAATTAAAAAAATGTGGAGGTGTAATAATTTCATAACGACAAAGGAATTACCTGATAATAAAAAAAAAAATTAAATATCTGTTCTTTTGGCTGAATTTGCCGTCCTTTACCGTGCAATCTGGTTGACGTATTCTACCGTCATTATTTTTTGCTGATTTATGTTTCGTAAGTAACAATGGTTCTCAGAGAAAGCACTTATCACATAAACTAAAAACTTAAATCCTTCGAAGCTTAATAAGCTTAATCCTTAGTCTTACTGATTCTCAAAATCTTTAAATTAGTAGCATGAATCTTATAAATTAGTTAAATCCGTATTTACTATTCGGTATCCGACCGGAAATTTTTCCGGATAGTTAACGAAAGGTATTCGTTGCATCTCTACTAACGAAAGGAAAGCGGAAACTGAACAGTTATTATTATACTTATGCTAAGCCACTTCTTTTATGAAAGAGAAGACAGATAATCACTCGGCATTTTGTTATAAAAATTGTTATTAGTCAAGTCATACTTTAAAAATTTTAGAAATAGAGCATTTATTTTCGCTTTATACTGTGTTTTTTTCTAGTATTATTGTGCGTATTTTTCCATATATCTTTCAGATGTGTTCCTAAAATGTCCTAACTTATAATATAAGTGAATCTAGAACCTCGCCTCGTAGCATAATGATAGCGTATTTGGCTACCGTGCATGAGGTCGCGGGTTCGATTCCCGCAGAGGGTCAACGTGAAATATTGATTTTCATATTAATATTTCACTGGACTGGTACTGAAGCGTATGACTGATCATCTTACCTTCATGTAATAAAATGATCAAGAATCACTGCACTTGGTGTTCCGATGCAGTGCCCATGCACCATTGGGTGCAGATAAGGGAGAGTAGTAGAATCTAGAACCTTTTTATATTTGCGAGAGTTGGAAAATTTTACATTTTGTTTTCATATTTAATTCTTCGCCTCTCGTAGGAAACGGCGCCAAATTATACAGAGACAGTGAAATATTGAATTATTTATAGAATACGAGATTAATCCGGTTTGTGTGGCTGTTACGGAAGCGGTGTTATACTCGCCAAGGCAACTAACTACTAATAAGATGAGTCGCGAACTTTGTACGTACCTACCCAATACCAATAATATCCACTATACTCGTACAAGTAGATCCTCATTCAATCAAGCCATGGGCAGTGGGCAGTTTAGCTAGCAGAAATAACATTATCCATAAGAAATTGTCGTGAAAAACGTCCATTCATGTAATAACGTCATAAAATTGATGAAAAATAGCATACTTTTATGAATTGAATTGAATTATTATTACTGAATTATAATTATTTTGTTTAATACAAATCAGGAGTTAATTGAAAATTTCAATTTTTTCCATAAATTAACTTTTTTTTTGTTTTTTCTTCTTGTGTGCTGCTGTTGTCTCCCTTCTACTCGGACGCATCGGCCGATGGAGTGGAAGAGATATAGATGCGTCACAAACCGAACACTTAGGCCGATCGTGCCTCTCTATCGCTTGTTCCGCGCTCTTGCTTGCACACTCAGCTCAGGCGGAACGTGACAATGAGTCATGCTTTTTCGTGTGTGCAGCCGGCGTTCATCGATTTATTAGACGTTATCACGTCAAAAACAAAAATTAATAAATAAAGCGATATTTTACAGTTTCAGAGTTATGCAACTATAACTTTTTTCTCTCCAATGCATTAGCGGACTAGCCCCACAAAGTTTTAAAGGAGCTTTCAACTTTTAATGTAAACATCTCACTGGCGTTTTTAACAAACAAGAGCTCTTTTTTTAAAGTAAAGCTTTTTTTCCGTTGACTAATTTGTTTTTATATTTTCAATTTGGAAAATATGATTCAGGATTCTACTAGGTACTAAGATTACTATAACCATCATCAGTCCATGGTCCCTGTAGCTATGGATTGCACAAACTACTTCCAAGCTAAGTGATCGGCCACCATCAGTCCCCATGTGTCTTCCCAAGTCAGGTGTCAGGTCCGCTTCCCGCGGGGAACTACTGAAATTGGATTTTCACCTGAAAAACTGAAATTGAAATAACCCACTAACCATAAAAATATAATGTATAATATCGCTGTTATTCTGGTGATTATGTAAAATGAACTCCTCTGTTTTTCATTGATTTTTTATTGTCAACAGAGGTGATGCCATCAGCCATCAGCCACAGTCCATCTCACTCATGTTTCAGCTGCTGTGGTATTTACATTAACATAAAGAACACCTCTAACCGGTGAGCAGTAATGAAATATCCGGATAAATCTGCTTTTGGTGAACTGAACACACATATTGCCAGTAAATATTGATCATTATGTGAGACTATTAAATTGACAGCAATTATTGTTTTCGTTAAAAAGAGCAAGTATCATAATAATTTAATCAATAATAAGGTAGACACCTAGTTTAATGAATTAATAATGTCTAGTCCGCCTCGTGGCATAATGGTAGTGCATTTGATCGCGGGTTCGATTCCCGCAGGGGGTCAACATGAAATATTTATTTAGGTACCTACATTTGATTTTCATCATCATCATCATCATACCATTTCCGCTCCCTATGTGGAGCATATCCACAAACTGCCTCCAGGCCAGGCGATCAGCCGCCAGCTCCCGTGCATCCTCCCAAGTCAAGTCCACGTCCCGCGGCTCTGACGCAAACTGCCGACGAATTGTTAACAGTGGACGACCAGGACGCCGAGAACCTGATGCCTTGTAAAATAGGCAAGCATGGTTAAGGCTCTCGGGAGGCATACATAGTATATGGCCTAGCCAGCCGAAACGCCTTCGCCGGATGACAGTTGCTGTGTCCGTTGACTCACCTCTGTGTTCCTTACAAAGTCAAACCACCGCACACCCAAAATTCTTCTAAGACACCTATTCTCAAAACTCAGAAGTCTGATGTCTTGGGCCCTGGTTAGGTGCCACGATTCGCAGCCATAGAGGAGAACAGGATTTGATTTTCATATTAATATTTAATGTTTGATACCTTGGACTGGTACTAAAACGTATGACTGATCATATTTTACCGATCAAGATACACTGCACTTGGTGTACCGTTGCAGTGCCCTATGCACCATTGGGTACGGATAAGTAGTAGTAGTAGTTTCTAGGCAATTTTGCGTAGTATGAGAACTCACCCCCCGCTAACTTAACATAAATATAATATAATATTTTTATTTTTATACAACCTGTAACTATGGTGCAAACTTTTAGTGAACTTATAATTTTGAACTTGATTGAATTATTATGATTATTTATTATGTGACTGGATGACAGCTCCGCTCCATAAATGACTTTGCACCGTTTTTCTCATTATTATTATCGAACCTCCGTGATTTTTCTGTTACATAATAATATGTATTTCTACTTAAATTCCGCTTAAGTTTTTATTCAAGATTCTCGATTTTGAAAAATCGTAAATTCTTCAGTTAAATGTGTTTTAGATCTTTCTTACTCAAACTTAAGTGATTTGGAAAAATTTGAATGTAGCGAAAGCAAAGGAAGTGTCAGGGCAGAGCGGTGTGGCGTTCTATCCTCTCTGCCTACCACTACGGAGAAATGGCGTGATGGTTAGTTAGTTATGTTTCTGTTTCCTCATTTTCCTTATGAGTATTTTCCTCGATGCTTCTTGATGTTTAAGTGATGGTTTCGATCACTTTTCGAAGGAATAATCCTTATTTTTAACCCTTTATAATAATATTATGATCTATACATCTATAGTATAAAGTTCCATTGGGAAAAGTGATGTACCTATCAACGCATTGTATCTGCTAGCGGAAATACCTCCTGCTTAAATGAAATAATATGTAGAAAATTAGGGTTTTCTTTTGTCGATACTGAATATACTTAAGTAAATTGAATGCAATGCTGATTAATGCTGAAACACAACCTCGCACATATAAATATGTCTAAATATTTTATTTTATATTTACAACCACAAACAACTCTACCGTGCATCAACTAAAGCACCATAATATGAAAAAGTTTTTTAACTAATAAAATGAAAAAACTTTGTTTTTTACTACTTTTTTATTAACAACATTTTGAGTGTGTCCAAATACTTGTAGACTAATTTATCTAACTCCCGACCGGTTTCGAGGCAAGACGTGTCTCTTTTTCAAGGGTACAAAAATAAATTAAATTGAATAATGAAGTTGTGTCAGTGCACGTGTTCAATGGTCAGGTCTATTGTTTGTTTAAGGGTTGAGAGATGAATGGATGGGTGGGTATGTAATATTTCGAGGATCTTAACCTACTGATTCACTGTTTTGGTATTTTTAAATCCAACCAATCACAGCTTAGCCCATTTCTATGCTGCACTCTATAAACCAGAGAGTAAAAACTTTTGTGGAATTTTGACAGCTCCACCTCGTATTCTCTAGTTACACCAAAAATTGATTTGTGTTAGTCAAAGTGAGTGCTTCTAACATAAATTTCAAAAAGTTTTTAAATTAAAAGACGTTTTAAAGATGTTTGAATTTATATATTTACATCGATGTTTATGTCACATAGAAAGCAATAAATAATTATATTATCAAAACTACAAAAATGAAGTTATAGACATTATTTAATTATAAATATTGTATTTACAGATAATAATCATTATAACATAGTACCTATACATATCATTCAGTAAACAACTGAAATAAATGCTTTAAAAAGAAATTCATTAGGCACTTAGATGATTACAAACATATTTTACACAAAATAGATATAATACAAAATATTTCATTCAGATCACATTCACTTCGTTTTTTTAAACGAAAAAAGATTTTTTAAATCAAAACATAAAGGTGTCTTTGTTTGGCAGCTTTATTTTAAATTAAAGTAAAAATAATATAATAATTTATTTGGAGTACTGCCATCTATTGTAGATAATTTTTAACAAGTTGTAAGCATAGAATACACTAATTAAAGAACGCAAGCTGCCATACAAACAAGTTGATCAAAATTTGAACCACATAAATTAAAATTTCCGAGCGCCATCTCTTGTGTGTGAGTGTTTACTATAGCGAAAAATTAACGGCGGGAATTTCAAATATATATATATATATATATATTTTCGATATTCCATATTTTCTCATGTAAAATATTTCATAAAATGGTCGTAAAATAAGATACAAGTTGTATCTTATCTTTCAACCACTGTATGAAACATTTTACATGAGAGAAAATAATAAAGGCTTAAGGCAAATTTATTGATTGAAAGAATAGTAAAATTGTACTGTACTTTATTTGTATTGTAAAAAAAAAACAAAATAGATGTCCACAATATAAAATATTTGTAAATAACAATTGTCATGCTCTAATGAATTGATTGTATATATATATATTTTAAAGTCTAATGTCATTTAAAAATAATATGGTACACAACTGATGGATCTTTGTAAATGTCACAAACTAACCTATACATACTACACACGAAAATTGCGTTTAACTTCACTGAAATCTAAAACTGAACAATCCCCCACTTATTATATCGTAGCAAATATTAACAGAATTGTTATTTTGTCATTGTTATCGCAAATGGATTGTCATTATTGACCACTTTAAAATAAATTGCAACCACTTTGAGCACCGAACGTTTTAATAACTGCCAGCCACTGTCAGCCCAACCGATCGCGAAATCAATACCACAAGACTCAATAAAGATAGGAAAAAGTAAAGTCAGTAATGTATCCAAACAATTATCTAACATTTTCTACCTTTGTTTTTGCAGTCGGATGAAAATTCCAAACGCGTAACACGCACAACATAGAATATAGCACTAATTACGCACAACTTATAACTACAAATGTCACTAGGGATGGACTTTTAACCTAACGTTTACTATCGTGGTTATCAAGCTCCACCGTCATCATAGAATACCGTTATTTATCGGCCGTTCCATAATAGGCAGCGACGTTATCAAATAATAGCACCCTTGATGCCTAATTTCATCTTTCATCTAACACTTATGTATGGAATTCCGTGTACAATATTAATATATTATTGAAAATATACAAAAGACGTTTATCGGGTACATGTGTCATCGCTTAAAAACTGATTAATATCCTCAATTATGCAAAAAAAACATCACCAAAGCATCGTAAAATAGCCGATTCTTGTCAAAATATAGCCTCTGGATCAATCGACTGTCCCGAACTACTTTCTAAAATTTCCCATCAATATTCCTCGAAAAACTCTTAGACACAAACCCTCTTTTCTTTACTCCTCTTGTGCATTCAAATTTACAGACAAAATTCATATTTTATGTCGAGCTTCCAATAACTTCCATAAAAATTCAAAATCATTGAACATAGATTTATTTGAGAAAAAACATGTTGATGTGCGGCGATTGCTTTGTTTGTTTTGCTGAAAACACATTAAACTCACAGATTTAACTCACTATTATGTTTATTTAAATATCTATAAATTTTGTGTTGATAATATTATTCTTTTACCTATATTTATTATATTTATGAAAACCTTTAATTGGTTAAATTAAGCTTATTTGATATTTTTTTAATGTAATTTTTAAATGTTGGTTTTCCCTGTTAATAAATAAATATGATGAGGATTCATGTTAGCGTTCTCCACTTAAATCTGTGCTATTTTCACATTCTAGTTGTTTACGGTCTAATCATGGGAAAATCCCGTATTTTACACTTAGAAGCCACTCGCCAGCGCTGGCTTTCAACCCATCTAGCCATCTCTTTCTATCACACTGATACTTATCGGAAGTAATCTTCTTAATCTACCCCCACCACCAGAGATGGCAAGGGCGCCCATGTCTTACGGCCGCTTGAGATTTATGTGTCATGGCGTCATTTTTTCCTTTCTGACTCGATTCGCATACCAACGCTATTTTTTTGAACGCCGTTTGAGTTTTCAGTGTGTTTGTTTTTGTGATATACTATCATCATGTCACTGCCACGTCTTAGTCGCACTTGTTGTGTTAAATTGTGCCGAGAAACTAATATAACTCAGAAACTATTTACGTTTCCCAGCGAAAACAACATACACATTTTAAAAAAATGGATTTCGCGTGTGGAAGTGAAAAAATTACAAGAAATCGATCCAGCGCGATTAAAAAGACGGAAGTTTATATGTAGATTACATTTTAAGGAATCAGATTTTTTCAGACGACGAAGGTTCGAAGTTATTGTATACTGCTGTTCCTTCTTTAAATTTACCAGGTATGTTGCCACAACCAATAATTTTTACTGTGATAAATTAATGAAATAATCTCCTAAATCGAAATATCTTTTTATTTATAAATGTATAATATATATTAGAGAATGATGAAGGCAATAGTTTGGTATTTTTTTGGAAAATACCGAAGATATAAGCCGTTAAATGTAGATATTATAGCAGAATCTCGCCCGTGTTGCCAGCCGATGTGCGTGTGACGTCACATGCCATAAAACAACAGACGATTTGTGTACTTTCTTGCACTTTTTTCATTATTAATGTACCATTTCCAATATATTTTCAAAATTTAAAGTTATTAATGTATCATAATTATTGTAGAACATATATTATAATATTTAGAATGATAATGAAAGAAAACCAAAGAAGAAAAAAATCATTTTCATATATTGCAATTATCGTGTTATTTAGAAGATCTTTAGAATCTTTCGAATATCTCGACACCCCCTAACTATACTACGCTAACTGAATTTTAGGTATGTTATTGCTATGTAATTGCTAATATGCTATTCTAACGAAAAATCACTCATTAAGGACGAATTTTTATGTTACATAAAAATTTGGATTGAGAAAAATATGTTCTACAATAATTATGATACATTAATAACTTTAAATTATGAAAATATATATGGAAATGGTACATTGCTAAATGTTTACATGGTTGATAGAACATATCAGAACTAAGGCAGCGATTTAACGGCTTATATTTTGCCTTAGTATTTTGTTCCAAAAAAATACCAAAGTACTGCCTTCATGCATTCTCTAATATTACCAAAGTCGTGAATCATAGGACATTTATAAAAAAAAAAATAAAATCGATTTTTACAGAATGGTTGACGTCCTTAATGAACTAAGCTTTTTCGTTGGGTATAGAAACAAATACCTAAAATTCAGCATTCTCTAATATTAGCGTAGTAAATAAAGTTAGGAGGTGTCGATCTGTTTGTCAGTATTGTAGTGTATTTCTGCTAGATTGTAATGCTAGAAGTGCCTATGTCAGATTTTGGTCAAAATGAGTTAGGTATCAGAAACTACTCATAAATTACCATTCTTTTAATGCTATATGTGCCTATGTCAGCCACTGCAAGGTGAAGTGGGTAAAGAATCATAATGTATATATTAACACATATTGTTTATAAGAAACAACCAATTCCCTCTCCTAAACAATGCACTTTTTTGACATAGGCACTTCTAGCATTAACCCCAGATTTAATTTCGCTTTTATGATATCCCACACATGCTTGTGCATGCGCATAGTTTATGATATATATGCAGATTTCCATGAGCGGTGGCAGCCATTTTGATAACGTCACAGCTGCTGACGTTATTAGCAAAGCTGCGAATTATCAAAGTCCGCGAAATGGATTTAATTTTACTGTCGTTATTATCTCTTTAAACATAACACATTTGGAGACAACCTCATTGGTATTTATTACTTTGTCACTATATTGTGTGTGTCTTATTTGCAGAAAATTCAACTGTAGGTCTATCCGACATAGATTTACCTCATCATTCGGGATCAGATCGTGATTTGGCAAACCTCTTTGATCTTCCTTCCAAAATCATAACGCCTCCTAAATCAACATCAGATTCTGCTATAGTAAGCCCTCGCCTTCATACTCCAAAAAAAAATAGAAGATGCTTTTTTTCCACTATGCATTCTGCCAGAAGATTACAAGGTAACAGAACCGTATGCAATGGAGGTTATACACAAAAATGCATTATTTCGAGTGACACCTCGAATGGAACCAACAAACAAATCAATGTGAATGTGTTTTTTCAGATCCTGCAAATGTCCGCGAGAAAGCTGCTGTAGGGCACATTATTGCAGATCCAGCAAGCTTGGAGGGTGAGATAAAAATATATTATGTTCACAAATATGACGTTTACAGCAATATTTATTAACAAAATCTAAATATTTCATGCGAAAATTTACATAATCCATATGTGATTCCAGATCCTGCAAATGTCCGCGAGGAAGCTGCTGTAAGGCACATTATTGCAGATCCAGCAAGCTTGGAGGGTGAGATTAAAATTTGATATATTCACAAAAATGACGTTTATAGCAATGTTTATGAAGAAAATCTAAATATTTCATGCGAAAATTTACATAATCCATATGTGATTCCAGATCCTGCAAATGTCCGCGAGAAAGCTGCTGTAAGGCACATTATTGCAGATCCAGCAAGCTTGGAGGGTGAGATTAAAATTTGATATATTCACAAAAATGACGTTTATAGCAATGTTTATGAAGAAAATCTAAATATTTCATGCGAAAATTTTTACATAATCCATATGTGATTCCAGATCCTGCAAATGTCCGCGAGAAAGCTGCTGTAAGGCACATTATTGCAGATCCAGCAAGCTTGGAGGGTGAGATTTAAAATTTGATATATTCACAAAATGATGACGTTTATAGCAATGTTTATGAAGAAAATCTAAATATTTCATCCGAAAATTTACATAATCCATATGTGATTCCAGATCCTGCAAATGTCTGCGAAAAAGCTGCTGTAAGGCACATTATTGCAGATCCAGCAAGCTTGGAGGGTGAGATTAAAATTTGATATATTCACAAAAATGACGTTTATAGCAATGTTTATGAAGAAAATCTAAATATTTCATGCGAAAATTTACATAATCCATATGTGATTCCAGATCCTGCAAATGTCCGCGAGGAAGCTGCTGTAGGGCACATTATGGCAGATCCAGCGAGTTTTGCGGGTTAGATTTTACTTGTTGACTTATTATGTTTGAAACAAACTCAATGCAAAACCTGAATTTTAAAATCATTCTAAAAATAATTTTGTTCGTATGTTAATTTTTTATAATTCCAGATTAAATGTATATAATTAATATTTTCAGATATTCTTCACGACCATGGTTATGGTGGTTCTAAAACCCAACCACGTCTTCACACTCCAGGCTTGAGTTTACGGTTAAAGAAAAACAGTAAGTTCATTATTTTTACTTCTAGTTTTTTTCTTTATGTATTATGATTTATTTAACACCCTCGATGGTACGGTACTTCAGTTGTTAAAAAAGCCAGTATATGATATTATGTTCGTATGTTAATATTTTAAAATTCCAGATTAAATTGACATAATATATATTTTCAGAAATTCTTCACGACCATAATTATTTTAGTGGTTCTGGAACCATACCACGTCTTCGTCATACTCCAGGCTTGCGTTTGCGGTTGAAGAAAAAGAGTAAGCTTATTGTTTTTATTTTTTTTCTATTTTACGATTTATTTGACACCTTTGATGGTATGGTACTTTATTTATTTTATTTAATACATTGTAATTGTTTAATACAGATGAAAAATTCTACAAGGGGGTCGAGAAGAACGGGGTTGGAAAAACTCACCCCCCCCAATATTTCCTTCATCCATATTTAAACGAAATTAAATTAAAACATAAATTAAAGGCTACTAATTATTTTACTATTAAAATTCAAAGTCTGATCACTCTGTAATGGAGAAGAGGTGGGAAGTTGTGAATAAAAACAAATTGTCTTTTTTTTTTCTAGAACAAGCGGTTCGTTTTCGAACAAAAACGAACTTCGATACAAATCCTGCACTTAAAGATTTGTATAAGGCGCTAGCGTCCAGCAGGAGAGAAGCTGCCAGGTGTAGTAATAAAAAAATTTGTCATTAAAACGTCGACTTTTAACTGTAAAAAAATGTTTACAGAAACATGATTGGAGGGCCATTGACAGCATGCCTCCAATTGGAAAACGATTGATCAAAAGCCAGGTTGCAAACTTGAATAAAAACAAATTTCACCGGGTGTATTCTGAGGAGGATAAAATGTTTGCACTTTCGGTGCAAAAAATAAGTCCTAGGGCTTATCGTTTTTTGTCCCAAATATTTTTTTTACCCTCCACAGAAACACTACGAAAATTTGTTTCTACAATTCCTATACAACCTGGAATTTGTGAAGCGGTTTATTCCAATTTGGAGGTCATTGTCGACCAATTTAAAAATGAAAAAGATAAATATTGCATTTTATTATTTGACGAAATGGCCATCCAACCAGGTTTTTATTTGAACAATCTAATGTTAGTAGGTACTTAACTAAGTACCTACTTATTTATTGTTGTTACTAAATAAGTTTTATTGTGTGTTTAATCTTTTGTTTTCTCTTTTTTTTTTTTTCACTCTTCAGGCTTGTTCCTTGTACTGCAAACAGTGTCATTTTCTTGATGTTGATTTATTATTTAAATAGAGTTTTTCATTACACATACAGCGTTTTCATTTTTTATAACATGGTAGCAGAACGTGGTTAGCTAAATTGTGTAAAGTGATTTATAAATTAATTATTAAATAAAAATTTTAAAAAAATGGAATACTCCACATACTCCATTGAAAAATTGCGTGGAGCAGAAAATTGGTGCACGTGGAAGTTTGCATTGAAAAACATTTTAAGAGGAACAGAAAATGTATACGAATTATGTATAGGGGAATTTCAGAAGCCTATGCGACCTGAAGATGAGTCAAACGTACGTGAAATGATTGAACATCGAGAAAAATTGAAAGAATGGGATAGAGCAGATAGAAGTGCTTGCCAAATAATAGTGAGATCCCTTGATTCAAAAACTATGTCTTTATTAATGATGTGTAACAGTGCGCGTGATATGTGGATTAAATTACACGCAGTTTATGAGCAGCAAACTAAACAGGCTGCCCATACGTTACAATCTGAGTTTTTTCAATTTTCGTAAAAGTTCATCTGATGACATGGTTGGTCATATTGCTAAATTTGAGGGTCTGGTTTTGAGAATGCAACAATTAAATGTTAAACCTGATGAATCTTCACTGATGGTAAAATTATTGGATACTTTACCTGATAGCTATGAAAGTTACGGCAAGCTTGGTGGGCAAGAAGTGATGAGCAGCAGACACTAATAAATTTAATTGGAATCTTAACTGCAGATGATAAACGCCAACATGATAAATTAGTAGAGAGTGAAGAACTTGAAGCTTTGATGTCCAAATGTGTGATTAAAGATAATAAATCTAAGTTTCAGAAGAATTATTTTAAAAATAATAGCAGATCTTCTTATGAAACTGAAAAGATTTACAAAAAGGGACAAAATTTTACATGCCATTTCTGTAAATTGCCCGGTCACATTCGGCGAAATTGTTTTAAATTAAAAAATGCACAAAAAAGACAATCTACAAGTAATTCAAGTGCTCATGCATTTGTTGGTGAAATGTTTTATGTGGAAGTAGAAGAGGATTCATGGATCGTCGATAATGGTGCCACTAATCATATCACTTCACGTAGAGGATGGTTTAATACTTTTGAAAATTTTGAAATACCATTAAAAATTCATGTTGGTAATAATTCCACTATGGAAGCTCTTGGAAGTGGAATCATAAAATTCGATGCTGAAGTTAATGGGAAGTGGCTGCCCTCTTATATGGAGAATGTACTGTATGTTCCTGATGCTCGAAGAAATTTGTTTTCTGTTATCTCAGCATTAGATAAAGGGTTGAAATTTAAGTCGTCTCGTGATTCATGCCATTTTATGAAAAATAATATTATTAAAGCTAAAGGAATACGTGCTGGTCAACTATTTATAATGAAGATTAGAGTAAATGAATTAAATAATAGCAATTCAGCTGAAACAAATCTGGCGCTGAATACTTTACAATCTTGGCACGAGCGTCTTGGTCATCAAAATAAACGCCAAGTGAGAGAGATATTACAAAAGCATGGAATTATAGTATCTACTCAAGATGAATTTTGTAAAGTATGTGTTGAAGGTAAACAATATCGAAATGTTTTTCTAACACGAACTCAGAGATCTGTAGTACCAGGTGAAACAATACATGTTGACCTTTGTGGTCCGATGGAGTGCACTTCACTAGGTGGAAGTAAATATTTTGTGTGCTTCACTTGTGATTATACTCGATTTCGAATAGTATATTTCTTAAAAGAAAAGTCTGAAACAGTTATAAAAATGCAAGAAGTCATTGAATATATCAATAATCAATGTGAACATTCTGTAAAAACAGTTCAATGTGACAATGGACTGGAATTTAACAATAAAGGTGTATTGAATTATTTTTTAAAATCAAAAGGTATAAAGTTGTCATTTGTAAATCCATATACACCAGAACAAAATGGTTGTGCAGAACGCACAAATAGAACTATTGTGGATATAGCTAGAACCATGTTGTTATCTAAAAATATACCCAAGTTTATGTGGGCTGAGGCTGTGAATACAGCAGTTTACATATTGAATAGAACTGGTCCTAGCAGTTTAGAAAATAAGACACCATATGAATTATTTTTTAATAAACAAATGCACTTGAATAAATTGCACATTTTTGGATCAAATTGTTATGTTCATGTGCCTAATGAGAAACGTAAGAAATGGGATGCCAAAGGACAGAGTGGCATATTTGTTGGATATTCAGATAATATTGATGGTTATCGTATTTGGTTAAAGATAAAAGGTTAAAATAAAATTATTCAAAGTAGAAATGTCAGGTTTGAACCAGAAATCCCTGGTATAACAGTAGCCTTACTTCCAAATTATTCAAATCAAAATGTAGATGACAACCCAAATGAAATTGAATTGAATAATGAGGTCAGTGATTCTAATGATCAAGTCTGTGAATTACCTATAAAAAATCGTTTGAGAAAAACAATTTATCCACCAGAGCGATTGATAGAAATGATGTTGTCCGAAGTTGACGAACCAACCTGTTATTCTGATGCAATGAATTCAGAAGAAAGTATTCATTGGAAAAAAGCATTGGATAATGAAATGAGATCTCTACAAGAAAATAATACTTGGAGTTTAACCGAGTTACCTCCTGGTCGAAAAACCGTTTCAAATCGCTGGATTTTTCGTAAAAAATTTAAACCTGATGGTACAATCAATCTTTATAAGGCTCGACTGGTTGCGCGAGGGTACAGCCAACAAAAGGGTGTCGACTATAACGAAACGTTTAGTCCAGTGGTTCGCTTTGACACTATTAGATCCTTTATAAGCGTTGTTGCAAGTGAACAACTTGAATTGGCTCAATTCGATGTCAAGTCTGCATTTCTTCATGGTACATTAGATGAGGAGATATATATGAAACAGCCAGAAGGGTTGGATGATGGATCTGATAGAGTCTGCAAACTAAATAAAAGTATTTATGGTTTGAAACAATCTCCAAGAATATGGAATAACATGTTTAAGAAAATAATGATGAAGTTTTCCTTATCTCAGAGTGAAGCTGATCCTTGTTTGTTTTTTAAAGTATCTGATAATGAAAAATTAATGGTTATTATTTATGTGGATGATGGCTTAGTTGCTTCTACAAGGCAAAAGAATATTGATGTTTTCTTGTCATTATTGAAACAAGAAATCAGTTTGACTATTGAACCGATTGGTTATTTTCTGAATATGTCAATTACTCGTAATAGTGATGGATCAATTTTTATACATCAGAAAACTTATGCAGAAAGAATTCTTCAAATATTTAATATGAATGAGTGTAAGGCTGTGTCTACTCCAGTTGAAAAATATATCTCTCAGGATGATGATCCAGAAACGAAATTACAAATTACAACTGCTCCTTATCGAGAAGCAGTTGGAAGTTTAATGTATTTGGCAGTAGTAACAAGGCCAGATATTACGTTTGCCGTAAATTATGCTTCAAAATTTCTAGAAAAACCAGAGGAAAAACATTGGCTATTGGTAAAGCGCATAATGAGATATTTACGAGATAAAACAGATGTTGGAATTGTATATAAAAGTAATGAAGATAAACTCCTGAAAATCTACAGTGACGCTGACTATGCCAGCGATCCAGAATCAAAGAAAATCTGTGAGCGGAATGGTTTCTCTGTACAGTGGAGGAGCCATCTCCTGGTTTAGCAGAAGGCAGCAATGTGTATCCCTCTCAAGCACAGAAGAAGCTGAATACATTGCAGCGAGTGAAGCAACAAAGGAAGCCATATGGCTTGGTCGTTTGTTCACTGAAATAACTTCAAACAATTGTGTGCCTTTACTTTTAGTGGACAATACTAGTGCTATAAAGTTAATTAATAATCCAGAATCTCATAAAAGATCAAAGCATATTGATACACGTTATCATTATATTAGAGAGAAGATTCAGGAAAACAAGTTATCTGTGAATTATGTACCTAGCAAAAAGCAAATTGCTGATATTTTGACTAAACCATTATCTAGAATATTATTTAAAGAATTGTTTGATTTATTAGGTTAGGTTTGTATTTCTTTGATGTTTGTTAGATTTGATAGTTTGTTAGTTATAGAGATTTAGGGAGGGTGTTGAGAATAAAGCTCTATAATCTAATGTTAGTAGGTACTTAACTAAGTACCTACTTATTTATTGTTGTTACTAAATAAGTTTTATTGTGTGTTTAATCTTTTGTTTCTCTTTTTTTTTTTTTTCACTCTTCAGGCTTGTTCCTTGTACTGCAAACAGTGTCATTTTCTTGATGTTGATTTATTATTTAAATAGAGTTTTTCATTACACATACAGCGTTTTCATTTTTTATAACAAAGGGTTTACTGATGATGGAAGTGAAAGAAAGTACCAAATTTGCGACCACGTTATGGTATGGATGCTGAGAGGCATTTACAAGAGGTGGAAGCAACCTGTTGCTTACACGTTTTGTAAATCAAGTACTCCGTACCCAGAAATCATGAACATGTTTAAAGTTTTGGTGAGGAGGACAGCTGCTGTTGGGTTAAAAGTGATTGCATCTGTTTGTGACCAAGGTCTACCAATTCGAAAGCTATCAAGGAATTAATTTTGGAATCTAAGAGAAATGCATTTCAAAATGGCGGGGAAGAAAGACATGACATCATCCGAATTGATGACACTGTTGTCATCCCTCTGTATGATCCTCCTCACCTTTTGAAATGTATGCGCAATAATTTATTGACGAAGAATTTAAAATTCAATTACGTTGATGGCAAATCGAGAATGGCCAAATGGTCACATATTTTGGATGCAAATTACATTGACCGAACAGGTGGCCATCTTCGTCATTTAAAAAAAATTTCTGACTACCACGTGGACCCAAAAAAAATTAAAAAGATGAAAGTCTCATATGCCGCTCAAGTTATGAGCAAAACAGTTGCTGTAGTTCTTCAAACATTCAGCCACACACAAATGTTAAGCTATGATGGCAAAGTAAAAATGGTGCCTGAAGCTGCAGATACAGCTGTTTTGCTTGATTTCATGGACGACATATTTGATAGTGTTAATGGAGGATTCGGAAGTTCTAAAAAACAAAGAAAGTTATTGAGAACTTCTGTCAAAACTCGTGGAATGTGTCGACAGGAAGTTTTATGGCAAAAGGCTCAAACTGTTTTTGCAAGTATGGAATTTGTAAAAGTACGACCCGGAGACAGAGCAAAGCCTGATGTCATTAAAAACTGGATTGCCACATTAAATGGGTTTCGTCTTATCCGTACCACACTAGGTGATTTAGGATGGGAGTCTTTTGCTGCACGGGCTTTCAACCAAGATCCCCTTGAATCTTTTTTTGGCCAAATTCGGCAACATGGCATCAGAAACACAAATCCTACACCCTTCTGTGTTTGGAACATATTTTAAAAGCCTTGTTGTTGGTAGTTTCTCTCGCTTCCATTCATTATCTTCTAATGTTGAAGCGGAAAAATCAAAACAGCTTCTTCGAGGCTTAAGTGATTTTACGTCTCACACTAGGACCCGACGAGTATGTCATGATATTTGGAATATTTCACCGTTGCCTAGCAACTTTGAAATAAATGAATCTCGTCAAGATGGCCTTTTGGCTTACATTACTGGATATGTAGTTAAAAAGGTACTCAGTAAGTTTCCGTTTTGTGACACATGCTCTGAAAATGTTTTCCAAGATGGTTTACCTGGTGAGATTCATAGATTTATAGCAGCCAAAGATACGGGGACACGGTTGAAATATTGTAATGAAGCTTTAATTGTAACTGTTAGAAGTTGTGTAAATATATTAGATTATTGTTTACCATTGTATTTGAATAGGATAAATATTAGTTGTAAGTTAGTTGAATTTCTTAATAAAAATGTAAATTTTAATTTTAAAGAATGTTTGCACAAGGAGAATTTAATATTAAAATTGTTGGAATGCTTAGTTAATTTGATATTTTATAAATTATTTGAATAAGTGCAATAATATTTTAAATGGCAAAGAAAATCTGTACTTAAGAAATGATAGCTTCCAACAATTATGTAAGTCATTTCACGACAAAAGAGTAAAACGATAGGTAGTATATAACTTTTATGAATAACATGTATTTTTTCTTCAAATCTTTACTATCGTTATGTATTATAGTTAATTTCATAGGGTAGTATATATTTTTTATTAAGTATGTATTTAATTTTTATTATTGTGATATAACATTATAAGTTAGTTATAAAATTGTTTAGCCACTCGTTTCCATAATTTAATTAATGTTTATTTATTTCTGTTTTTTAATTTATTAATATTGAACAGTTTCATATTAAAAAAAAAGATCCATAACTATAGCTATTTTTAGGTATTTACGCACTCGCTTAAGTGCATATACTATATTTCATATTACTTCTGCTTTGTTTTGTTTGTGAAAATAAAATTGAATTTACAACTTCACAATTTTTTCATTTAATAATTTTATTATTTGCTTCATTCATGTAAAATGTTTCATGCAGTGGGTGAAAGATAATAATAGACCATTGTATGAAATATGTGTGATACCTTGGACTGGTACTGAAGCGTAAGACTGATCATCCTACCTTCATGTAATAAAACGATCAAGATACACTGCACTTGGTGTGCCAATGCAGTGCCCTATGCACCATTAGGTGCGGATAAGGGAGGGTAGTAGTAGTATGAAATATTTTACATGAGATAAAATATACAATATCCAAAATGAATTAAGTATTTGACGGGACGGACATGACGACAAGGGATAGCCTAGGTTAGACGTTACAAATTCGTTACACCCAGAACCAGCTCTCAAATATCATTAAATGGTAACTGCTACCAGTAACCGTTCTAAATCCGGTAACGTATCAGCAAGAGTATTTAACGCTTTATCATCTCAGATCACTGAAAAAATACGGGATTCCTTTGATTAGACCATAAACAAAAAAGCATAGAGTAGACTGGGTACCACGTGATATATATTGTACTGCCATCTACTGTGTGTGATTAATACTAACTGTACCAAAAAGTTTGTTCCTGGCTTGGACGCCCTGGTTGTAAGACATTGATAAGACACATGTCAAGTGTGCTCGTGTCAAATGTCCAGATCCGTCATCGAAGTTATTTCAGAAGTGAGCCAAGACAGAGTGGTATGGCATTCTATCCTCTCTGCCTACCCCTTCGGAGAAATGGCGTGATGATTAGTTAGTTAGAAGGACTAACACAAAGCAGTTTTTGGTGTGACTAGAGAATACGAGGTGTAGCTGTCAAAATTCCACAAAAGTTTTTACTCTCTGGTTTATAGTGCAGCATAGAAATGGGCTAAGCTGTGATTGGTTGGATTTAAAAATACCAAAACAGTGAATTTTAAACAGTAGGTTAAGATCATCGAAATATTCACTATTCGGTGGTTAAGATAGGTTTTTTTTTTTAAACAATTCAAAATAAAAAAAAATTGCAATTTAAAAGCGAAATTTTTTACAGTAAGTTAGATAGGTATTTTTTTTAAAATTATTTAAAAAACAAATAGCTATTTAAAATATTATTATTACTTAAGGTTGGATTTTCTTAAATAATGTAAAATTAAAAAAACTGTTTTTTTTATTATTAAATTCATTTGCCTTTTATACAGTATGCCTGATAACCCACTAAGACTCTTTTTCTGCATCTTATCATATCTATGGATTTACCAATAGACTAGTCCTCATAAAAACCACCTGCTTGTAGACTGTCGGTTTACTTTTCCGAATAATTGTCTAAAACAGTAAATACATATTTTTATAATTTAAAATTCATAACTGAATAAATAAAGCTGTATATTTCCCATGCAATTGTCTCATTTTTCGGTACTAAAACGAACCACTATCAGAAATTGAGCTGATTTAATTTCTCCATCGAATACAATATTCTTTTACAGAAAATATACTTACTAAACTGGCACATAAAAAGTTCAATAGTTCTTACAAATCAATGTTTAACATTTTTACAAAGGCACATCAGTACTAATTATAGTGAGGATTATATTATTTCAAATGATTGTTTTTTTACTGACTGAAAAACAAATTTTAAAATAAACACCCATATAATGTTATTTATATTGGCTTTTAATATCAGAAAAGTAAACGTTTCTGTGATAATTACTAGGTATACATAAAATAAGTTTGTAAAACCAACAATAAACAATATGTATATTACAATCAAAACAATTGTCAATTTCTACTCATAAAGTCATTTTTTGTGACAAAAGTACCCTAATATAATTTTTTTATAAAAATAATAAAGTTTATTAAGATCTAAATAATGTAAAAAATATGTTTTTTTATACATAGGTACGGATTAGGTTTAATATACTGTACCTAGGCACTAATTTTAATTCAAGCAGATTAATATTATTTACTGACAAATCTAGAAGATTATACCTGACAAATAAATTTATGTTTCATAACAATATAACCAAAAACCATAATAAACTTCCAGGAAGTTGTGATCCTATAAATTTAAATCAAAATAAGAATTTGTTCACTGGGGATACTATATGTATGGAGGATGGATGTCAACAGTAGTTTAGAGCAGAAATAGAATATCTAAAGGCAATAGGAACAAGTCAATGGTCAATAACAACCCATTTCCTGGTAGTTTGTTCTATCTGTTTGGTGAGCATCGGGTTCCGAACTCGAATCTTTACTTCTAACTTCCCGCCAACTGCCTTGCGACCATTCATCAACTGAAAATACATTTCAAAATATGAAAACTAACAACAAAAAAAACGTACAGGTTATCACTTGAGGCTTAAAGAAACAATGGCGGAAGTGTCCACTTTCTAAAATTGTTGGCAATAACGAAAAAAAGTTTTGTTTAGTTCTGCCCGTCTGCCATCTTTGAATTGGAAAGTGGTGGACACTGCCGTTTAGTCTTCAGAGAATCACACAATATTATTTTTATTTTGTACCGTATGTAATACCCTCAAATATTGTAATATAATAATATTTATTTTGATGACCATCGTATGATAATATATCTAAAATACACACAAAAGTCAAAGATTAACTAGGTAACAAAATATGTAAATAATAAATAAGTCATGTTGAAACTTACATCAAAAGAGTCGTGGAGTTCAATCTGCGTCTCGAGTGGCTGTAACTTGACTGAGATGGTTCCCAGTAACGAGTCACGGGAGAAGAAGCCACTGAAAAAAGGGAAGTAGCAACTGCAGGGGCGACCGCAACACCTAACAACACACACAACACAACGCACCCACTTACACATCTCTCCACCTAACTAGCTTGGTGGCCCCGCGTGAGGGACGAGGACGAGGAGAGGCCACTGTCCAGGTAGGCGGTTCACCAACCAGGACAATATGGGCTGAATGTTAAGGATGAATTAGGAATGAGTAGGATTAGACGGAGTTGTGTAGAGGCAGAAAATGTAGTTAAATGGTTTGTCTTTGAAATTCTCAATAAAATATCTCTGTACCTATATTCTTAAGAAAGGTATTCAGTAATACTCTATGACTGTTTAACTATTTTATAATACAATATGAATATTTGCATTATAATGATTTCCCAAATATTTCAATTTCGGAATTGCTTTCAAATAGTCGGAATAACTTACTATGACTAAGAAGGAAACGTGGGATTCAAACTTAGAATTTGTGCTGATTATTAGCAAAATTCAAATAGGATTTACAAACATATAAGCCACTACTTTCCTTTATCAGCACCAAATGGTGCATAGGGCACTGCTTTGGAACACCAAATGCAGTGTATCTTAATCATTTATAAGAGCTAATACAAATTATATCAATACGCTGACATTCAAAAGTGAACTAGAAACGTGAAATGTTTCATAAGAAATAAATTAACTTTTTTTTTGTGAAAACAGCGATACTTTAAATTTCAAATAAATTTTTAATTATAGAAATTTCAGAGCTAATATTAATATTATTTTGATGTGTTAACTAAAACATAAAACTTAATTAGCTAACAGTATGATGTGAAATATATTTTAGTGAAATATATTAGTGATATCACTATGATGCATCATCTACTCTATCAAATCAATGTCATGTTTATAACATAAAAATCTTTTAAAAATACAAATTATAGAAAATAATGTACTATTGTGCACTTGCTTACTTGTAAGTTTTTTTTATTATTAAAAGTAAAGTTGGAAACATCCATATGAAAGTAAAAAATAAAAATTTAAGAATGGAAGTCTACTAGAAGTTACTTTTTTATGGTAGAATAATGACATAACCTATGTTTTAAAGGGAAACAGCAGGACCACAAGGTTTTAGGTGGCGAAAATTATTATAAAAACATATTTTATTATATCAGTTGCACACTAAATGGATACTAGTTAATTTAATTGTGGAAGTGTTGCATTCATAATAAGTATATTTATGCGATCAGTTGCATAAAACAATAAAATATTTCATAGTCATTTCAATCCATCAGTGCATAACATCAATTGCAAGCAAAAAAAATGACGGAGTTAATCATATTGCATATACAGATTTGACAAATTGGGCAAAATTAAAAAAGCCAATTAATTAACTAGGAGTAAGAAAAGCTTGCACATGGAAGAAATTTGCAGAAAAATATATTGAAAGCGGGTTAGTCGCTAGAGTGACAGAAAGTGACACATTTGAAAAGTGCTTTTTGTGAAAAATCACCAAATTATTTAATCTGGTAGAGTGTAAAAAATACACACAAAAGATTTTGATTTATGATAGATCTGATCTTATTGCACACATCCTGTAATTTTAATTATATGGAGTACAGTTCTTTTGCTAGATTGATTTATTTACGTAAAGTGAAAAGGTTTTGCCACTTTGGCCAGAATAGATAATTTCATATCTAGATTTAACTTCACAGAAACCATAGTGCTATAAGAATATTTCAGAAAGTAAAATAATTTATTAACAATATTATTAAGAAGTTAGTAAGGACAAACACTATTCTAGTAAATATTAGTTTAATAGATATAAGATATACAAACCACCACTTTTGGTAAGTACAAAAACATTATCAAAGTTTCAATTTAAAAAATATATAATATTTATATTGAGTTAGTTTCTGAGTAAACTACCTTACCATAATGCACAAGGCTAAGTGATCATACAGTTATACTGTCCGCCATCACTTCAAATTATTTTACTTGGTTCAAAGTCTAAATTTGAATAATCGCCAATGTCATAAACTTCATGAAGAGCTAGCTGTGCATGATGAATGCTTCTCATCATTGTCTTGCCATTGTTTAAGCATTTAAGATTAAAGTGTTGCAAGCTAAAATTATGGCATTGCAGAGAAATAGCAGATGCTCTACACTCTGTGAAGACTCATCACACGGGCAAAGATCATAATCCCTTAATTGGAATGTTTTTAAGAAACATCTCGTTACTCCATGACCAATGAATAGCTGTGCTGATTCTAATGAAGTATTATATATTTTTAGGATACTAGCTGCATCAGCTAAGGTAGAAGGAACATTCTGGTAAATTTCCCAGAGGAAGAGAGGCAGCGCTTAGAAAAACTCAAAAAGATAATTAATTAGAGAAAAAAAAGGACAGAACTTCTAATAAGTCCAAGGTAAGGCAATTTATTGCAATATTAACTACATAATTATACGTATTATAGATAAAAGAAAACGAATGTTCTGGGACAAATAAAACAGATTAATTTCTGTAAAATAATAATTCAATATAAACAAAATTATAAATGAGTATGAAAAATGTGTGTATATGTGTACGTGACCACCACCTTTCAAACATGCACAAGATTCATCGATTCATTCAAATTAAAAATAGCAAATAATTATTATCAATGCACATCAGAAATAACAATGTAATCAGTGAAAGTTGATAAGTGCCAACAAACTGTTATTTCTGATTCATCTCTAACTTACCCTCTGGAATAAACTTCCAACTTGATAGCTTGCCGTTTGAATATTCTAAGGCACGGACGTGCCGATCTATTGATTGGAATAGTGAACACAGCATTATATTCAGGACTATTAGTGTCCTTAACAAGGGCAGTTTTGTCGGAAACTGGCTCTTCCTAAAAGACATAATATATTCATTTAAAAAAATTTACAATAAAAATAACTAGATTTGTAATATAAATATATTAATAAATAAGTATCGGAACATTACCTGTGGGTAAGGGAACTCATACTTAACATAAGTATCAATTTCCTTAGGATTAGGAACGGTGTAGCTGATTCCTCGGACAACAGTCAACTCCAGGTCATTATCCCCGAGGTCCGTACAACATTGTACAATGGAAAACTGTTTATTTTCGTAATGGAATTTCACAGACTTTGATCCTAATCTAAAAATAATTTTAAAAAAAAACAAATGAATATCAGAAAAGCTCATATTTATAGATCTGCCTAAATAAAAAATACACACAAATAAGTATTGAACTGTTACAATCTATAGAAATTCACATAATGTATTCCCAATTATTTGTTTGCATTTTATGAACCCCTGGTGAATTGATTTTTCTGAATCCTGCACACTAAAATAATTCATTCAGAAGCGTAAACAACCTAGATATAAAGGTTTAATATTAAACAACCTAGATATGAAGGTTTAATATTAAACAACCTAGATATGAAGGTTTAATATTAAACAACCTAGATATGAAGGTTTGGTATTAAACAACCTAGATATGAAGGTTTAATATTAAATTCAAAATATTGAGTAGGATCGAACCACTAAAAACAACAAAATTACGAAATTATTTTTAAACATGTGCTATTTAACAAAAAATCATTAACATTCCAGCGGTAAGAAATCACTGATGGCTGAAAAGTTGTTGTAAAAAAATATTTAAACCTTTTGGCCATTTTAACAACATCCAAATCTTGCTTGACCGACAGCGCCAAGTGCTGGAAGCGGTTAGCCCCGGAGACGTCTCCCATGGCCTTGTGATGTTCTCCCGTTTCCAGACACATCTTCAGCTGCTCCGTCAGCTGCTGCTCCAGTCGAGATAATACTCCCTCTTCTTCCATATTACAGTCCTCGGAATTCACTATATCGTAACTGCAAAAAAATTATCACATATTTTTAATTTTTACATAACTCAAGAAATTTTTTGAAACTTTTGAATTTTTATAATCTCCTACTTACCTATCTTCCAACTGCTGTTTGGCTTGTGGTGGGATGGGTACGGAAGCGAGGTCCACGGGAAGGCCACCTTTAGCCGCCTCTATCAGAGGGTCAAATCCCTTCGCACATCTCAAGTACTCTTTGGCTTCTGATAGCTCTCCTGTAAACGCATTAATGCATTATTTATTTATTTACTTAAACTACGGTATTAATAAACCAAGAATAAAATTACATATATTATAATGCGAGTATTGATAATGATTTATTGAAATTGTTTTTTTTTTTTTTTTTTTTAAATAAAAAATATATCTATGCAATCTTATGATATTTGCACATATTTCAATTTGTAAATACTATTTTCAATAAAGCCTAAGCGGCTTGTGCTTGAAAATAGGAATCGAGTCGTGTCGAAGTGGGGATTCGAACCGACGATCTCTGGACTCAGAGACAGCGACGCCACCCACTGGGTCACCACCCGTTCAAAAGTTGCACTACTTCATTCTTTTAAAAACTAAATTTCCGAACTTCGGTTGCCGTGGCTAAAGAAAAAGCTAGTTTTCTGAATGCACATCAAAATGGGGCATGTGATCTAGCACACTCTGACCTTAATTTATCAAATTGATAATTAGTTGCAATGTCTAAACTAAACAGAAAAAACACTCGATACAAAGAGTATTCTTCCTACTTACTTTTATCATAAACCAAAGTGTTTGTTTTCTGTTTAATCTCTTTTATAAAAACAGTTTGTATCTAGTATCTTAGAATGTGCAGCGATAATAAGTTATTCTACATAATGATTGGTTATAAATATACATATTAATCAAAATGTAGGCATGTGGGTCTGGCATACCCTTCTTCTTGGATTCCAGAGCGGCCTCCTTGAACTCCCGCTGCCTCTGCAGCAGCGTGGCCAGCTGCTGGCCCGCCAGCCCCGTGCCCAGCTGGTTGCCCATCTTGCGCACCGAGTTGGCTCGCCCGGTGCTAGCCAGGGTCGGCTTGCTGGCCCCGGGGGGCGGTGGTCCCTCCCCACCATCATCCTCAGGTGCCGGCTGCAATTTAAAATTTATCGCCACTTAAATTAAGGACTTGTAAAGTACTCGTTGTAACAATGCAGTGCACCATTAAGTACGGATAAAGGAAAGAAAGTAAATCAAGGGTAATGTCAGCTTTATTAGCGCCCGAAATGTTGATAGTACTGTATGTAACGTGCTGGCTAGGAATGTTGACAGTGATAAATCATCCTATCCGCAAGCGTACATTAGAACACATGCATTGTCCTCTCTCACAGAATCATCTTTTTTTCTCTCAACATCTCTCAGAATCTCTTATTTTTCAACAGCCATTAGTCATCCACTGCCAAACATAGGTCTGTCTCGGGCTTTTATCTACCGTATGGATCTCGCAGTACTCTTTATATTGTCTGTCTGTCGTTTTGGCAGTCTTCCTGCAGGTCTCCTTGTAACTCTAGCCCTCCAGTTAATCAGATGTCTAGTCTATTGGTTCTGACCTGCGAAGTATCCGGCTGCGGTGGAGTCTCCTCAGGCGGCGGGGGGGCCCCCGGAATGGGGGCGTACCCGGCGGGGGTAGGCAACTCATCGTAAGGAATGGCCCTCCCCGCCTTGTGCTGCTTCATGGCTTGCTCAAACTGCTTCACTATACGTCCCATCCGACGAGCTTTCGAGGAGTTTCCCGCTTCTTTAGCTGCAGATTCTTGTTGCTGGAAGATCATAGAAAAATGTAGAGACATTAAGCTACAATTTAAACAAAATAAACTAGCTTAACTAACCACTAGGCCATTTCCCATAAGGGGTATGTAGAGATGAAAGAACACCTAACAAAAATACATTTAAAAAAATGTATACATATTTTAGACAAAATAATAAAGGTCATCAAAAAGAACTTTCATTGGGGGAGCCAATGTCTCAGCCATTACAATATGAGGGTCACCATAATAATATTATGTATAAATTCAGAAATAATATTATAATTACTTATAATATGTATTGTTGTAGCTACCTTGTATAGGTCCAACCTTTGCTGTAAAGCTTCTTCGACGGAACTAGCTGTTATGAGAGTATCATTAGTGGAAATACCATCTTGTGGAACTGCAGGAGGATCTTCTAAAAAAAGAAACATTTTTAATAAATTTATTTACTAGCCAAAAATAGTAATATTACAGAAGGTTTTAATATGCTGCAACCAAAATGTAATATTTTATTTTTTTATTTATAACACCCATTAGAATCCTACAGAACAGCTCTACAAAATAAACAAATGAAGTAATAACAATATTATAGTAATTAAACCAATATGACGATGATTACCTGTAGAAGTTTGAACATGTTCATCTTGTCTCGGTGGCAGCGGTGGTGGAGGTGAAGCCACTGACTCCTCCCCGGGAGGTCCCGGCATGTTACTCAGGTCCACAGTTTGGCCGGACTTGATGGCCTCTATCACTCTATCAAACTGCTTCAAGATCTTTATATGTGCTAAAGCAGTTGCATTGTCACCATTTTTCTTGGCTGTTAGGGCAGATGTTTTATACTGTGCCTTGCGCTCTGTAACACCAAAATTCTTTCATTATTTAACTACTAGCGAGATTTCTTTCTGTTTGTTTGCTACTCTGAAAATGTCTGTGATAGAATAGTAATAAAACGCTCCATCAAAATATAATTATCTTTATTGTTACAAAACATGTTTCATAAAAAATCAAATGTTTTTGTGGGTATGATTTGGATTTGTTATGCTGTTAGCATCTACTAAGAAAACTGAGTTTTAGAAGACTGATATGCACAGAGAGGAGGGTAAATAAATAAAAATAAACCCAATATCAACAACAAAAGCACTAGTGGTAAAAACCAACAAAGAAAGCTAACAATTTTTATATTTTGACTTATCTGTAATAATATATTAACATTTATTTATAAAATATCTATTCTAAAAGTTAATAAAATATATTTCTGCAACCGTAATCTACGAATTTTATTCAAAGAATAGGATAATTCTACGCATAATTTTTTAAGGTTCATTACCATTTAATAAATTTAAGGTAGCCTTTGCTTCATCGGATAAATCGGCAGAAGGTTCATCTATTGGGGGTGGTTGAGGCGTTTCAGGTGTTTTTGGAGTAATGGGTGTTGGTTCCGGCAGCCCCTGGTCATCTTCAGCGGGAGGAGACAGCTGTTCCGCTGGTGGTGGAGCTGGAGCAGGTGTGGTGTGTTTGACTGTGCTTACGACTGGGGGGATTTCTTCCTCATTGACCGGTTTACCAGCCATTGCATGTTTAAGTTGTTCTTTTAGAGTTTTCAAACCACGATTCAATCTGTAAATAGAAAAATATAATAATTTGTTGATTATATATCTCCACAGAAGCGAGAAGTTTGGAGGGAAATATGAATATCTAGGCATATACAGGCAAGCCAGTCATGGGCATAATCCAGTTTTTATTACGGTTTAGTAAAGAAAACGGTTGTTTTGACACCGGTCTGGAAAACATTCATAAAGTGGTTTTATTCTAACAAACTTACTAATTGATCATCATGCCGTTTCACTAAATGAGTAGGCAGAGATTATAGAACCACACCGCTCTATCCCACAATTACTTGTACTGTTTAAGTAAGCACACATGAGATGAGGCACTTTTCTTTAGTCCTTTTGAATAGTTTTATGCTAAAAGCACCAGTCAGCGAGATTATTTATTTACCTCCTAGCTCGACTAGATTCCCCGTTGCTCTTGGCGTTCTCCTCCGCCAGTGCGTACATGTCCAGGCGCTCCCTGAGCAGGACCACCAGGTCTCCGGCAGCAGCGGGGGGCGGTGGCGCGGGGCGCGAGGCGCGGGGGGGCGCGGTCGGCGCCTCCAGCGGTGGCTCATCTTCCGCCAACTCTGACAGCTCGTTAAGGAGGTCGGGGTCATCATCGCCATCTGGAAATTAAATTGAGCCTCTACAATAACAGCATTATGTCAAAAAGTGTGTTAAACATTTCTTACAGCCATAGTAAATAGTTCAACTCACCGACATTCTAAAATGTGCAGTGCCTTTATTGTGTATAGAAATAATTTTTGGTTTACATAATATATACATTAATAAAGGCCAACATGGGGCAAGTCAAAAATGAACATTTTTCACTTTTTAATGTTATTGGATATATATTTTCTGCTTGCATTGATCTATCAATGTTATTTAAATGTAGTGAAATAAAATGCTTTCCCATAAAACATCCCTCGTTAAATCTTTAGTCTAAATTTATCTTGAATTCAATAAAAAAAAATACTTTATTTATTGTCCTGTAATAGGAACTAAAATGACTTGTGCGGTGGTGTTAGCTAAGTGACGGTATGTAAAACAGAATTCAGTAAATAAAATGTGTTATGGGGGTTTTAATTTTCAAAAAGATCAACCACCATTAATTATGTCCTGAAAAAGTAAAAATGAGTTAATTTAGTAATTATTTCAGAACAAAAGTGCGTATGAAAGTAAGACAGATAAACACCTGACATCTCTTCATCAGTGGGAATGTCTCTGAGGCTGTCAGCGACCAGACTATCCAAGTCCACCTGAGGGAGGGCTTTGGCCTTGGGTTTGGGCCTCGGCTTGGACTTTCCTCCCCCAGCTATGGCCGCCAGCTCCGCCTCCAGGTCGCTGTCTCCATCCTCAGATCCTCCCACATCATCCAAATTATCGGGGACATCAAATAGCCCATACTAAAGGAACAAATGGTTATTATTTACATGTACATATCATCAAACTATCAGGAAAACTCACTATCTCACAAAGGGAAGGTGACAATTTTCAGGACTAAAACATATCACCAGTATTATACGATTGCAACTTAATTGTTATTGTTATATATAGTAAAAATATACATAACATGGTGTCAGTACATTTAATCATTTTATTCGTTTTACTGTGCATAGAATTAAATTCAATTGAATTCAAATTGAAAGTCCTGTAATCCAATAAGCAATAAAATGTGCTCTTTTAGCTCTCTTAAGCGCAATTCGGTGACAAATCTAACAGGACAAAAAATAAATATCAATAATATAACCTGCGCCAGGCTCTGCCCTGATCTCCTAGATGGAGGTTTTTGTTTCTTTTTTCCTACCAAACATTTTTTATTAGATAAGAGACGACGTACGCAGTAAAAATTCTTCAATTAAGGTTAATTTGCACTATTTCGATAGTATTTTTCACCAAACCTATAATTTGACAGTTACCAGTTACCAACAACATTGACAAACGATGACAAATTCAGTGTGAATGCTGCCAGAAAAATTAAATGATTGAAAAATGTTTAGGACCTACGTACATTTTTTTTTTAATGAAGTATTATGCCTCTTGTCTTGCATACATTATTATTATTATGGTGATTCCTCTTTAACTCTAAGGATTCCTCCAAGCTCTTACAGACTTGGGGCTTGGGCCAAGGGCAAAAAGAGCCAAGTCTTGGTCTTGAAAAAAACTAAAATATCTTTTTATTATTTTAGGTTTATTAAAATAGGTACTTCGATTATTATTTATTTTTTATTATTATTATACTGATGCCTCCACGAATTTGATAATCCTACCCTAGTTTCTGTTTATTGTAATTAAACTGATAATTATGTTTTTCAATTGTTTGAAGATGAATAAACCAAATTTCTAATAAATGCAAGTAGAGTACACTAAACATCAAAAAATCAATTTATGAAAATAAAATATTTTTTATGCTTGTGATTTTTTTAATGGTATAATTGGTGACGCAACGTATTTTTTTTCATTTTTGCTAAAAGTCTGCCCAACCTTGTTATATCCTGCTGCCAACTATTATCACCTGCGCTGCAATTCTACTAAGGTTTAAGACACTTCTGCATACGAATTCAGTACAAAATCGTATGCGCAGTAGTTTGACAAAATTAACAGAATCGCAGCGCTGTACTGGGTAGGGGGGTAGTACACAAGGGAAGGAAGATCAAGTGGGTTTGAGGTGTGGTTTTTAGTTTGATTATACATTATGGTGTAACAAAACTCGTAGTACAACCCGAAAACTGGTGAATGCAAATCATAATGTGGAGTCGAATATGTAATATGACTTTTGAATCCAGGTTGAAAAACATTTTTTCTCTCTCAAAAGCTTTCATGTGTACCACAGATGGCGCAGAAGTAAAATTGCAGTTTTTTATTTTGTTTTACTCTTATTTTTTTATGAATAGTATTAATTTGACTAAATATATGATATTTGACAACAATTTGCAAAAATGTATGTAAAAAAAAAAATAACTTCTAAATCAATTTAATTCAATTTACATTTTATTTATTTCAATTTACAAATTATCAATATTGAATATGTTATACCAGAATGTGCTGCTATCTATTTTCAAAGATTATTTTTATTATTATATATGAATTATGTAATGTAAAAGCTCTTTGGGCGTGGATAATATTAAAATTTAATCAAATAAAATAATTTTCCTCTAAAACTATGGGTCAAATAAAAATAAAAAAAATTCTTCAAAATCAACTACAAATATGATGTAGATTAACTGGTTTTCAAAAAAATAATTTTTTCATGCTCAAGATTCAAAATTCATTTTACACATTCGACTCCAAATATGATGTAGATTCACCAGTTTTCAGGTTGTACTACGAGTTTTGTTACTCCATGTATAATATTGTCGGCTACACTAATTCTAAGTTGGGCAATTTTACAAAGAGAGACAAAAAAAAATAAACGCATCACAATTTTGTTAAAAATGCGGTGTAACATGATTCGTTCCTTCTGTGATTTAGATTACTAAACATTTTTTGGAAATAAATCTTTTTTATAGCATAAAGATCTGATCAAAAACAGATGGCATCAAAAATGATTTTTGGATATTTCTGAAGTTGCACCATTTTCTTGCGTAGCCGACGATACTTACTCCTAATACATATAAGTGGGAATAAAAAATGGATATTAGGAAAAAAATTCTAAGTAATACAAGTATTTATTTTATCACATTTTAATAAAATTTAGCATTATGAATTACTTATTAGCTGATAAATATTAACACAATGTGTCTCTTCAATTTGCGAAAAAGAAAATGTTTATATGACAAAGGAATAGCAACAAGAACCAATGGCCCCTAAAAAAATAATTGAATATTCCTTAACATTTTCATACAGAATTTTCATGATTTTTATCGATCTAATAACCACCATAAACAATTTACACCTTCCAAATATTCAAGCAATGACAGTACGTAAAATGATTGAAAGAAAAACCAATAAATAAACTGAGCTAATTTAAAACGAATTTATGATACTACTAAAAATACAAAATACAAAAAAACCCAAGGTGTCTAAATATTACTGATATGGCTTCAAAAAAGTCCTAAAATATATAATGATGTTTTATTGGATTCCATCCCTTAAACAATAAAGCTATGTATGTATTTACTTTAAATTCTTAGGGTGCCGCAATTATAATATCTACATTGTTAAAAAAACTATTTGTTGCTGAATGTTTTTCTTATTATTTTCATTAAACAATGTTTTGTAATAAAATTTTACCAGAGATCTTCGAAACACAATTTATGACAATAAATGTAATATTGGGTAGATGTATCAACTTTACTTTATTCTAATCACAAAGCCTTGGTCAGTTTGCCCAAACTAAACTTATTAATATTGCCGAGATGTTGTACGGTATTAGTAAGAGCAACAAAATTATAAAATAGATAAAGTTCTTCTCATATTAGTACTTATAATTTTATATTGAAAATAACCTAAAATGTGAAGTTAAAAGTAACTTTTCATGAAACAATAAATAATGTACTTTTTTATTCAGAAGTTACTCTTTTATAATTTCCAATAATACTTTTTAAATACACAGCAAACTGGCAGTCAAAATATGTGAAAATGTAAACAACATACAGTAAAATATTAATAGAAATAAGTTATATAAATGTGTCAATCTGAATATTAGTAAAAAAGATTAGTTGATTGTTCACATTTTCATCTTCTGCATTGTGGGTTTATCATAAGAGAAACTGTTAAATATTCTTAAAATATATTCATGGATTTTATAAATTACAATTTTGTGAAAAATTACTTCAAAATGACTGGAAACATTATCCATGATACAGTTAGTTCTACATGGCCACAATTTCAGGATAATCCATAAACATAAATAATGTCGGTTTGGCATATTTAATAAGAATGTGCTTAATTTAGCAGCAGTTTTCAGTTTTCAATAGACATAAGAAAACTGTACCAAATATTAGTTTTTTGTTGCTGAGATTGTGACTTGACGTATTAAGAAAAAAAATATAATCAATTATTATTCATAATGTGGATATTTTTTCCACGATGTATTAAAAAATTTTTTTTAAGTTTCTTCATTTAAAGAATACTAACTGTTGATCAAAGTAAATTTCATTAAAGTTAAAAATGTTTACACATAATATATTTTTTGTTCTCGAGTGGTTAGAGATTATCGCTGGTTTTATGGACAAAAACTTCGCCTTTGTAATATCTACCATAAATTTTGTCGCCTTTTTTCTGAGCATAAAATTGCTCTCACAATATCCTTTTTACACCGAGCAACTACTATTTAAGGCAATTCATCAACTCAATATGTTTTACTTACGATAATATTAATGTCTTCTTAACTACATTTATGTTTCTGTGATCACATTTAGTCACAAAGGCATTATTTACACATGGATTGAAAATATGTTTAAAAAAAAATAATATATCGAAGTGTTTAAATGAATTTTAGTTGTTTGTTTAATATGACACCTGAGAGTTAAGTACAAATATTCAACGACATTCCAAATTATGTATATTTATTTTCAAATTAAGTGATTTTTACTACAAATAGCACTGTTTGATAATAATATGAACAATGCCTTTAGATATTTAGTTATGTTGTCTTAGGAGTGTTATTGTTGGCTGAGTTATGTGCTCTGGGTAAAAATTGTCAATACCTTTTCACACATTACCTTTAACCTCTAATTTGCAGTGTGGTAATAAAGGAACCATGCTAAATATATATTAGATATATTATAAGCTGTAATACTTTTGAGTTTTGAGCAATCAACCAAGTACTTAACAACACTTTAATCATATTGTTTATTTTCGTTTTAGTACACTCCTGGTAATTTTGGCTTGGAAAACATGTTTCCACTTCTTGTGAAAACTATTTCACACTTTCAATGTATACTCTATTTATCGAGTCAAGACCAGTGGACACAAGGGAATCACGTGCAAAATGCGTCAGGGTAGGATTCCTAGTTTTCGACACCATTTTACTTTTAATTTTATGGTTAATTTTTCTTTTGATTAAGATCATTTTAACAGCAAAATAGCATTTAAATGTACATCGTGCATTATATTTAAATGGGTGATTATCGGTGACGTCACTGATCGCATTTTTTAAAAAACCCAATTAAATTTGCAAAAAATGAAACATCCGCAATTTTTCTGCTTTATATCTGATATTCAAAGACTCCAAATCCAAAAAATATCATCACGCCTAATAAAAATTTTTTTTTTTTTTTGCAGAGCAGTGTTTTAATATTTGATCGGCGCCAGGTACTAACATGGGTGCCTTTACCGTGACCTAATTTCGAATGCGATCACATGATGGTCCCGCAATGTCCATTGTTTACAACAATATTCTTGACCTGACAGACAGACTTTAATAACATTCTATTTAGTTTATTTTTAAAAAAACAATTGAAATGTTATAAACACATATTTACGTTTACGGGAAGTACTTTTGAAATCTCTACTATGAAAATATAATAAGCAGTTATTCCAAGACTGAAAATGTTTCTTATTTGTAACATGTTAATAAAATTTAATAATAAAATTCAATGGATACAATTAAAAAGAAAAAAATAAATATTTACAGGGATTCATCGCTACAGGTTCGGCTCTTTAGAATACATGTTCCAGAAATTAATATAGGCAATACATTTAAGTATTGAATATTTTCTGAAGATGTACTTAAAAATGAACGCTGAATTATAAAAACATTTCTGAGCAAATAGCTGCATACAAAATAGAACCCCAAACCTACAGACCAATTAATCACGAATATCCTATTATATACTCGTCAAATTCTGGATTAATCTCAATTCAATAATACAAAATCGCAGTAAGCTTTAAGAGTAACCATAATTTAATAATAATCGAAAAAGTAAGATTACATAATATTCGACTATTGTTTTAAAAAGATTAGTACAGAATTACATGAATAAAAATATTTTTATACAAATAATCTTACACTAAAAAGCTGAACTCATTTCCTTTCTAAATTATACTTTTGTTTGTACAAATAGTGACTTTATTGTGCATCATCCGATATCGTCCGGGGTACGTCGCACTTTACACTCCAATGTCTTCACGGAAGATCACAAACTTAACCCCGACACTATTCCTCTCAACTGGAACACAAAGGAAACCAAGGCCTCAGGAAACAGACTCCACTCCTGTTCCAGAGATTAAGGGAACTAATCTCAACTGTCGCTGTCACTGTTTTATTTCTGTTTTAACAGCCTCTTTGTTTGATGCAAAAAATATAAAGCTTCGGTTCATTTATGTTCTTCCATAATTTGCGAGAATTGATCAACATTCGGAAGCATTCAGATCAATAGAGGGCACTTTCTTGGCTCTCGTGAGGCGATCCAGTTCAGCAGCCGCGTCTGATCTGACGGCCGCTTTGTCCGGTAACACTTCGGTTGGAGAGGGGGAGGAGGGCGGCAGCGGGGAGTCCGCGGCGGCCGGGGAGCGCGGGGGCGCGCCAGGCCCTCCAGGGGAGCCCGTCTTCTTGTACAGGAGAGAGTTGAAGAAGTTGGCTAGTACTCCCCTCCCCTCCAAGGGTACTGGACGAACCGACCACCATCTTCCCACCGTCCAACTGAAACAAAATAACATTAATACATTTATGTTGCAATGCTAAAAATATACCATAACATACTATAAATACGCATTAAGAATGGGTTTACCTTTTTTGGACTGCTCTGAGCGTTGATCTGTCCTGGGGAGCGAGCTGCGGAGCGGAGAGGGGACTCCCCCCGAGGGGGGTGTGCGGGGGCTAGCCCACCCCCCTGGAGGGCCCCCAGTTGTCGTTGCAGAAAGCTTTGCTCATCCTCTGCGTGAACTTCCGCTTCCCTACTTGAACCACTCTGAAAATGACAAAAAAAAAACACAAGTGTTATAAAATTTCATTAACTGATAATAATAATAATAATCAGCTGATTTAAGCTCCTAGGGGTAGACCTGTATTACCTGTAACTTGAGTGGACTAGGGCAATCTATTCAAAACTTCTAATAATTAAAAGTTTTAAAGTAAAATTTGTAAGGCCAAAAGTTTTCACTTTACGAAGTAAAAAAAACATGTATTATAATATACCTTTCTAGTTGCTGGCTGAAGAATCACATCACGATAGTAATCATCGGGTTTACAGGTATGCATATTCTCATACAGAATACTAATCTTCTTCAGGGTGTCCCAACCAGCAGGACTGGAAAACAAATATAGCTAACAGTTAAATTAAATTACACACCAGAAAGGAAACAGGATCATTATTAAGAAACATTTTTAAAACACAGATTTTCCTGTGGGGTAATTAGACTTACATTAGAACAGCGTCTTTCTCCACAACTAGCGCCGGAGTACGGAAGGGGAAGTTGTAGATGCGATGTGTTAGGTACTTGTACAGCAGATCGCAGTTCTTGTCCTCCTTGGCGCTGGTGTAGAACAAGGCGGCTCCGTGCTGCAGACAGAAGCGCCGGATCCACTGCTGCATGAAGTCCAACTGCTCGTCTCGGTAGTCGTGCTCCTTCTCCAGGGCAGTCATGAAATCCGTCTGAAATATTTACATTTACTTCAAATGTCATTTCATTATAGAGAACAGAATATTCATTAATCATATATCAGGCCAGCATGGGTATAGTCCAGTAATTTGTCTACAAGTATTTGTATACATTCAAAATGTTGTTAAAAATATTTACTGGTTAATATAAAAAGCAAACAAAATTGGAGAGACATCTTCAGGCGTCTTCTAGTAAGTAATAAAGCTCGATAGAGCCTTACCTTCACCAATAAAGATTGATTGCCAAAAATGCTTAACAATCTTCTCAACAGATGTCACCAGAGAGAAAAAATGTTGAAAATTGTCAAAAAACAAACTCAAATGTGGAAGCTTCTGTACAAATTCAATATATATATATATAGTAGTTTCAAAAATTTGTCATATATGGTTGTCAGATGATGGGTGGAATGGGGAATGTTGTAGTACGTCAAGTGGCCACTTAACCCAGCCAATGACAGGTCATAAGCCATGTAAACGCCTAGATAACCCAAATTCGTTTCCATCGCTTAGTTTGTTTGTAATATGAAGTTCTGAAATGCTACTAATGCATATTTTGATATTTGATATAATATTGCAATATTAGCATCTATTGCATCTAATCAAAATACATAATGTGAGTAAATATAGGATAACCAACCTTGGTGACAACTACAACCATATCCAGCCCCAAGTTAGTGGAGAGGACCGATTCTGGAAGAGGCATCCCATCTTCCCCGTCCGGGTTGGTGTCCACGTCGTCAGTCAGGTTCCTGGAGGAGCGCTTCATGGGCGACCCGGCGCCTTCCATCTCGTCCCCTGGCTCCGTATACTGCTGCCAGGAGCGGATACATCTGTGTCGGGCTTCTTGCCTTTGTTCTGAAAGAGTACAATAAGGATATGTATTTCTAAATGGGTATTGTAAATCTTTAAACAAATAATTTTATCAAACTAAAAATATTAAAACACCTGCAAATGCTCAATGAACTGTATCAATACTTAAGTTACATGTGAATACAACAGCGTAAGACTGATCATTTTGCCTTCATGTAACAATCTATCAAGATTCACTGCACTTGGTGAACCAATGCAATGCCCTATGCACTATTGGGTGCGGATAAGGGAAAATAGTAGCAGAATATAACAATAATATGTGAACCAAGTTGTGGTTTAGTGGTAGATTCGGGACTCTGGATTAGGATCTCTAGGTTTGAATCAACTCGCAACAAAACAGTTTTTATCACCACCTTTTAAGGATTTGAGTTTATGTTCCTTCCTTTTTTCTGTTTTCGTAGTAACGAACGGTAGTTAAAAATTACTATGTGTTATATTTTTCACTCAAAATGATTTATATTTATGTTTTATTGTTTTCTGTTAGTTTCCAAATAAAATAAAATAACTAGGGAGAAATTTTGACAAGAGCATGGAAGTTTAATCCGAGCAACTATTGCAGTGGATTTAATTATGTGAAAATTGTGTAAAATATGCAGACTTGCCAATGAAAATACATCCTTGACCAAAGTTGTCCTTTCGCATTATTTTTTTCTTTATTAAACTATCTTTTACAATGCTATAATTATACGCCGAATGTTTTGCAACATAGAACATTCATTATAAAAGCAACATAGTAAAAACAAAAGATATTACTCACAGGAAAGCCAACGCACATAGGATAAATATTATACAACATATTACATTAAATTGTAATGTTCATTTACAGTCATTCGCTTGATAAATAAACTGTAAGTCTTTGTGCAACTTTTTGTGTGCATACCCAGCAATGTGCAATTATGCACCTGTAAATTATTACATTTTATATTACTTATATTCCAAATGATTTGTACTCTGTTTTTTTAATTTTGGATAATTTATTCAATGCACACAAAACCACATAATTTATTTTTCATATAATACATGAATTGGTTTTCAAACCATTGTCAGTCAGTATATATTTACTATCAGTCTGTGCAACTCACAACCACCAGGTGTAACCTAGCTACAAATAAATCATTTTACTGAACTAAAAAAAGTTTTTTCACAATAAAAAAAATCTGATTAAAAATGACACAATTGATTTTGTAGGTACGTGGTAATAAAAATAATGTATGCAGATATATATAAAGTTTGCATTAATTATACTCCGTTATTATTTTATCACATATTAGCACTATTCAATAATAACATAATATTGTAATTTATTATTATTATAGTGATTCATTGTTAGAGATAAAAATAATTAAAGTCACAACCCAGAATTACTTATATATGTTATTTGATAAGAGTGTTTATGCAGAGTAAATAATTCATAATTTAACATTTCCATGTTATAAATGTTAAGTTCTTTTAGATATAAAAACAAAGTTATTAGATATTCCTATACATAAGATTTACCTTTGAAAATTGACAAAATTAAATATGAAAATGGTTTTTCACCCACTTTCTTGTGAGATAGTAAGTAAACAGCTTATTTTGCTAATATTTTGCACTTGAAAGATCTGTATTATGTAGATATCCTCAACTAAAAGCGTATTTTAACAAAAAAATATACATCTTCGCAATCTCATCTACTTCAATATAGTTTCAAAAGTAACTTTCATTAAGTTTTTCTATCAATCAATATTTTTTTTAAATAAAAAAATATATGTAAGTACAATAAGATACCTATTCACTATATTTTCCATGTCTTTGTGTTTGGGTTTATAATTTGATTTATTATGAGAAAGTTCGTGCTTAAACCATTTTCCTTGTATAATTAATTTTCTGCAACTGGCAACTGGCTTGCAGACATTTCAGTGTCAAGTTCATATAACCTTTTAACAAAAGTCCTATGAATTTCAGGAAAATCGTTTAAATTGGATTCATTTTGATGCAAGGTGAATAATTTGCACAATCAGTTGGATGTCTAATTGCAGTCAACAATAAACACATGCCATTGCAATAATTGAACAGAAGGCTCACCGTTACTAAGGGGTAATTTATCTATGTGGTCGCCTAGAATGGATGCCCAACTTTGCAATTGGTCTAGAAGGCCCCAGGGAGTGGTCATCGCCACGGTCAGTATTACTAAAGTGTGCGGAAACGTCCGCTCGTTCAGGGCGAACTTTAGGAGGTTTGTGTGGCCCGGGTCCCCATCCAACACCCAAACACTTAACCGTGTGTGGTCTGAAAATGTACAAAATAACATTTACACGCACTCCAACTAGAATATTAAGATCAATGTGGATGCATATAAAACTATAAATATCTTACCGTCTCGATATTCATCTCTTACATCAATATAAGCATATTCTAATCCGGAGCCCTTTTTGGGATCCTCTACTCCTTGCAGCTTTGCTATGAGAGTCGTTTTGCCAGATTCATTGTCGCCTAGCACCAAAACGTTTTTACATGTCGAGAGTTTGGTGTTTCCTTGATTTTGTACTTCTTCGAGAATAGAAGACCTGAAAACGCATAAACGCGACATACATTAAAATGTATTTTAACAATTATTATGGCAAGTATTATGATTATGAATCATCCTGTAGACGGGCCAATCGAAGGCGGCTGCTATAAGAAATATACAAATCAGTTGGCATGGGAAAAAATCTTCTTTTGAATATTCATTACTTTGACAGAAGATTCCCATGCCACTTTTTGCCTGACGCGAGCGATGATGTTATAGGGAGCCAAAGGTGTGACACATAAAAGCCGTATATGGAAAAAACTTAATTTACAACATTTTGCTAGCAAATAACCATACCACAGGTTTTCTTTGTTTTCCGTTTTTTCATTTTTTTTAGGATTTAGGCCGTTAACCTGACTGGCTAACTCCATTATCGGTAAAATGTCAATGAATTACGACAGCACGGCAGTATTCCATCCACAAACGTACGTCAGAAATCCATAGACAATAAACATAGACAAAGTTGTAAAGTATTGTAAACTGACAAATTCAAACTTCTTCTTTTTCTACTACTTTAATGGCTTAATCTCTTAATCATAGACTATACACCACACGATGATGGTTATGCGTTGACAAGCAGTCGACCAACGCAATGGTCCAACTCACGGCCAACTTTTTCATATGACCGTATTCTTCTATATAAAACTATGCAGTGCATCATCGCATCGGCGTCGCAGCAACATCAATCTACATACGTAGTATGTAGATTGATGTTGCTTAAATCTTACGTTGTATGTAGATAGGTGTTGGTCGCAGCCGCAGAGAAAGAACATGTAGGTGGCAGCGATTTTGACTAAAATTCGAAATGAAATTTAAAGCCCGCTATATACGGGACAGTTTTCTGCGCAGTTTTCTATGCAGTCTGAAAACGGTCCCGTATACAACGAAAACTGTTTAAAAAACTGCGTGCATGTCACTGCGTGCATGCGTTATGTCAGATTTAAGCTGACATGACAGTTAATGTTTTTTATGTAAACGTTTAAGTAGACATTGGTTTATTGTATGCTTTTAAATACGTAAAAAACCAATAACATATTTACATTATTAGCTAAATATACAATTTCCTAAGAGCAAACATACGATAATAACTTACAATCGCGTTTCAAAAATACACATATTTAGCGTGTCTTTTGACAGAAGTTTGACAGACTGCACAGTTTTCTGAACAAAAAATGTGTAGTTTTCTGAACAAGAAACTGTCCCGTATACAGCGGGCATTACATCAGAATGGTTTCGTTGAAGAAAAAATATTGAAAATATTTTAACGCGATTTTTCCTTTCAATTTTGGCAATTTAGAGTGATTTACCGCAATTTTTTATTGATAAAAATATTAAATAAAAAAACTATTCAGTTCTTTAAATTTCAATAGTTTAAAACCCTTGAGAACAGATAAGAAAAATTAATCAGAAAACCTAATATACGAATCGAAGTCTAATCAACACGTGTGTTTTGGGAAACTTTCCCTCTATTTTGTACAGCCCAGCAAAAACCCTTATATTGTAAAAATATTATGTGGTTTTCCCATCTATTAGGATGCAACAAATTAGCCGACGAGGGAAGGTATCAGCAAACTCCAGATGAAAACAGCATTTTTACGTAAATATAATATTATCTCGACTTTTCGAACGGGTACCTTTTAATAAATAATACCTAAGATAATAATGTATTTAAAAAACACACATCTCTTTTTTAGGTTTAGAATTGGTTTACATCCCTAGTTTTAAGTAAAGAATTAATTTTATTAAATAAGAAAAGAACACAAGAATATTTATTTGATTAATCAAGAAACAACTTACTCATTAAATTTATAAAATGAACTTTAAATCAAATTACTTAACTGTTTTACTTTCTCTCTCTATCTTTCCCCGGGTGTATGAAAAGAAATAATTTGAAGGAGGGCCTTATTTGAATCGGGTATCCTATACCGGGATTTGGAAAAATATAATGGCGGCTGATCGCCTATCTTGAAAGCAATTTGTGGAATCCACGCTCCACATAACGAGCGGACATAGAATGATTATGTGATTCGAATTTTTCCTTATTTCCGAGTAAGCTTTTAGTAAGATCTATAACTTATTGGCTATACACATAGTCGGTGTTAGCTGAAGGCCAAGACTGGCTACATTCAAGTGACTTATACACTTGGCCGCCACCACGCCATTGTTGGTGGTGAGGGCTGATTTGAAAGAAGTACTTCCGATAAAATATCAATATGAAGTGTGACAGAAGGAGATGGCTGGAGCAGTTAGAAGCCAGCGATAATGAGTGGCGGCCAAGTATGTTGGCGGCCATGTGTTTGGAGCTATATGGTATCATCAAGTGTGAGGAGCCTATTATGGTATCATCCAAAGCAGGGCTACCAGAAAAACTGAAAACGACACTAATGTTGGTATCATATTGGGACAAATATCTGTGGTAATAACTGAAGCCAACTTCGGTTCGGTGTAAATGGAACCAAATGGAATGAATTCGAAAAAGTGAAAAACCTCAAATGTCAAATCAGTGTATTCATTTGGGAAAATTTATTTTGTTTTTTTCATAAATATAATTTTTGGTAAATAATTTTAACAAAGATAATTAAATTTACACTCAATTATCTTTCAAAATGGATTCTAGAAATGAAAACACAATTGACTGGAACCAGTTATCTACAATTCAGTCTTTTGATAAGGGTAAATGATAATTATCACAATATTTATGTTATATATTTTTTATTAATACAGGAATTCGAAACATGTCCCTTTATCTTTTTGAAGTATTTTTGTGATATATTATAAAATAATTGGTTGTATCAGACCTAATTATTTTCAAACATAACCAAAAATTAATTCGTGTTTATTAAATTTCAGATTCGAATGACAAAAAAGAAATATGTAATTCCACTGAACTCATTGGTGGGGAACTCATAAAGCGATCTTTACCAGCGGTCAGCATTCCTATTAATCTTTTAATTCAATCTCTTATTAGACAACTTTGCAAAATGTTAGAAAAAGATCACAAACGAGCTACTAATCTATATGATTCAATTTGTGAAAAATTACACCACATGAAGTTATTAGACGAGACCTACGCAATGGGTGAGTTCGAGATTATGAGATCCCAATACCAAATGGCTCTTGAACAACTAGTCAAGGCCGCCGGTGGAACGGAGTTTCACGTCGAAGATCACTCTGTTTTCCCCATTCCGCAGTCTGCAGAATATGAGTGGTCTCGCTATCATAGAGAATTTGAGGAACTTTTATTCATTGCCAATGGAGGTTTTGGTAAAGTTTACAAGGCACGACATAGACTGGACGGTGTTGAATATGCCGTCAAAAAGGTTTTCATAAGATCGCGGGATTTGAATTCAGTACTGAATCATCTATCAGAGGTTAAAACGCTGGCCAGCCTAGATCATCCTAACATAGTGTCTTATAAATCTGCTTGGCTGGAGCCACTTGTGGAGCCACAGAGAGACGCTGATCATGAGAATGTTGACATGGCTAGGGAAAGCTACACGAGTGACTCCACTAGTTACTTATCTAATCACCAAGTCACTTACAACCAAGAGTCAGACTCCCAAATTTCTTTCCACGCCAGTGCAAACATTGAAGAAATAGAAACATACGACTCCTGGCACTGTGTATCAAAAGAAAATCGTACAGAAAAATGTAAAGATCTGTGCAAGTTAGATGAAAGCAAGAAAGAGCTCAGGATTGAGGCATCACAAATCAATCTAAAATGGGCCACATTATTCATTCAAATGTCTCTGTGCCAAGAAACTTTGAAGTGTTGGTTACAAGAAAGGAATCGGTTGTATTCTGACCTAGAGAGCCCCATTCGTCCTGTGGAAAGTCCTCTGCTATTTTCAGACAACACGCGCACTACACCGACTGGATGCCAATTTCTTTCCAATTTCTCTAGTATTGGGACTGTAATGGATATATTTGTGCAACTCACTAACGGACTTCATTACATTCACGGCTGTGGAATAATCCACCACGACATCAAGCCAAGTAATATATTTGTAGGATGCATGGGCTCTTCGATGAGTGTTCAGTTAGGTGACTTTGGGTTAGCGTGTCCTTTACAAAAGTCTCACGGGGGTGTGGCAATAGGGACCAGACTATACGCCGCTCCCGAACAGTTAGAGGGAAAATGTGATCTGAAGGTTGGTTATGTTTTTATTGGAAGCTTTAGAGAAAATCCAACCCTTAACTTCCGCATCCCAATGATAATATGTGTTTACTATAACTCGACTCTTATTCTTGAAGTGCAGTGATTCTTGATCATTTTCTTAGATGAAGGTAAGATGATCAGTCTTACGCTTCAGTACCAGTCCAAGGTATCACACATGTAATATTAATATGAAAATCGCATTTAAATAAATATTTCATGTTGACACCCTACGGCAATCGAACCCGCTACCTCATGCACGGTAGCCAAATGCGTTACCACTATGCTACGAGGCGCACTTGTCTACTTGGTACACATCCACTTTTATTCATTTGGCCAGTTTGCGCTTTCACCCTGTTACGGGCATCTTCAGACTGGTAACATGTTGTACAAGACAATAGTATAGATAACAGTTTAAAAAAATAAATTTAGAAAACAAAACACACGAGTTGGAGAAAAACAGTATGAGAGAAAGATGAGACGAAATGGCAGTATTGTAACAAAGTAGGTAATGGAGAAATGGAGGGATAAGTTTTATTATATAACAGGGTGAAAGCGCTAACTGGCCAAATAAATAAAGTTTTATTAAACTTTTATAAGTTATTTTAAGTGTTGGATACTTTATTATACATTATATTTTGGTGCATGTTTTATCTTATACGCATTTTGTTTATTATTTTAGAGTGATCTCTACAGTATCGGTATAATTCTCTTGGAGATGATGGAATCCTTTGGTACTGAAATGGAAAAAGTAAAACGGCTGGAGGAACTCCGCAGTGGTAACATCCCCGCCCACATTACGGCCAACTGTCCTAAAATGGCCCACATTATGGGCAGACTGGTACAGACAAACCCCAGCAAGAGGATCGATACGGCGCAACTCCTGCAACTCCTTATGGAACTTAAAGACAACAAAGATGAAATCATCAAGTGTTTACGTGAAGAGTTGAAAATACTCAAAACTGACCTTCATTTTAAGAATGAAGAAATTATTGCCAAAGACAACGAAATTGCAAAACTTAAGATGCTATTAGAAATATGATAAATTGACTGTATCAATGAAAGGTTTATTTATCCATTATGCATCTGCCTCAATATCTTATGGCTACAGCATTGAGCTATCCTGGTTTGGTTACCATAAAAAATGTTTTTTACTATTATATTTTTTATGTTGCCTTGAACTTACTTCGGAGTGAGACTGGTTGCCTTTCTTTTAAGAGAATAATAAGATTATATGGCATCGATCCAATACAGAGCAATATTCTCAATGAGATGCGAATAAAGAAGAGTGTTTACATATGGTAAAAGCAGAATAAATATGTACTTAAATCTGTTGAATCAGACAGTAATTATATCAATAAGGTCCAGATGTCTGATAGCAATGAGAAAAATAATGAAATAGTATATAAAGTAATTATGTTATGTCATGTGTATGTTGTGTTGTGGTATGTGTGTGGAGTGTGGTGTACGTGTTGGGAAATCTGAATTTAAGCGCAGGAGACAATACGTAGGACAGTATGAAAGCCATCTGGATATCGGATGTCAACTATTACACATGTTCTCTCAGTCTGCGAGTTGTGGCAACTCATTGGGGCCTAAAACAACTGTTTTAGAGGAATTCCCAGTGTGCGGTGGCTTGACTATGTAGAAATAGTTAACAAATATTTTTATGTCCAATAATAATTTAGCAAAACTAATGTGGTGTAACATAACCCAACCTGTCACTGGAATAAACCAAATCGCTTTCTCTAATCCAAACTTTAGTGTGAACTTGTTACTGTTTAAGGATGCCTACGCTCATAGGGTGTTCATGTGTAGCATTGGCATCCTAACGTGGTAACAGTTCTAACTGGAATTACAACTGACATTCAATTAGGTTTTTTTCACCGCTCTTAAAAAATATAGCATTCAGATGGTTTGAATATAAGCTTAATTTTTTTACAAAATATATTGCAGCATTTAAAAAAATTTATGCTACTGTTTTACATACTGAAATTTTATGATTTTTATACATGATATATTAAAAAATTAATAATTGCAATAAATTATCAAAATGAAACTGAATAAGTTTTTAAAACCAGCTTGTTTCATTGCCTAATGCCCTAGAGAAAATATTTTTTAATTTAAAAAAATGTATAATTACATAATTACACCTCCCTTGCAGCTTTTGTAAGACATTATTTTATTTAATATACACTTTGCGCTGATGTATTGTTACTGCATTTGTTTTATGTCCCTGTAGACTATAGACCTGTGATGACTAAAAAGCATTCTCTTGAAGAAGCTACTTTTTCTTGATTTAGTTTTTTCTTAATATTATCAGTAGGTAAAGAAATGTAGGTACTCTTTCTGTTAAAAAAAATCAGTAAGTGAAACTGGATATTTATTATAATAACTCATGAAAACCCACTTAAGTATATATTTATGTACATTATTCATTATTACAAATCAACACTCAAACCCCTGACTTACGCTCAATGTTGAAAATTTTTAAATTAAGAGTTGAGTATGAAATCATTTTAGGTACACAGTTTGTATAACAAAATTATCAAATGCATATTAAAAATACACGCAGGTTGGAAATATCCCTGATACAAGAAACTGTTGCGTTATATAGATCAATAACGGTAAATTTCTGGCTTGAAGGGACCCTCAATAGGGACATGGAGGTACGCTGACTGCTTGGGAGTCAACTTGGTTAACTTCACTCCCAAGTGCTCGAGGTGGAGCACGGCCACTTCCTCGTCCAACTTCTTGGGCAGCGTGTGCACGCCAACGGAGTACGCGTCCGGCTTGGTCCACAGCTCGATCTGGGCCAGGACCTGGTTGGTGAAGGAGTTGGACATCACGAAGGAGGAGTGTCCCGTGGCGCAGCCTAGGTTCACCAGTCGCCCCTCCGCTAGCATGATTATGTGGTTTCCGTTGTCTAATGTGTACCGGTCTACTTGCGGTTTGATGTTGACTTTCTTAACGGCATTTTTCTCTATCCAAGCAACATCGATTTCGCAATCAAAGTGTCCGATATTACACACAACACTGTCGTCTCTCATGCACAGGAAATGTTCTTTAGTGATGATGTCCTCGCAGCCGGTGGCCGTGACGAATATCTGCGCCTCCCTCGCGGCTTCCTCCATCGTGGTGACCTCGAAGCCCTCCATGGCAGCCTGCAGAGCGTTGATGGGATCGATCTCGGTGACGAGGACGCGACCTCCGAAGTTGCGTAGCGAATGTGCGCACCCTTTCCCTACATCGCCGTAGCCAGCAACCACGCACACTTTCCCCGCGATCATGACATCAGTAGCTCGCTTGATACCGTCGACCAGCGACTCGCGACACCCGTAGAGGTTATCGAATTTGCTCTTGGTAACTGAATCATTAACATTGATGGCTGGAACCTTAAGGACTCCATTTTTAAACATTCTGTAGAGGTTATGCACTCCGGTGGTAGTCTCTTCAGTAATTCCCTTAATTCCCTCAACCAACTGAGGGAACTTAGCATGGAGCAGGTTGGTGAGGTCTCCGCCATCGTCCAATATCATATTCAGAGGCTGAAAAAAAACCAAATTTACGGTTCTGTAAAATTGCCAAAAATATTTTTGCTATAAATATGTATATAGAAAGGCTGAAATCATTTGTAAATATTCCAGTGTATATTTTGTTACAAATCCTCGTGTTATACAAAATAAATTTATAATATAAATCGTCATTTGATTGCACCATTTTATTTGTCTTCAATCATGACCCAGTGTGTTCTAGAGTGGAGACTACGGAACACAAATACCCAAGTAAGGGTTTGCTGAAAGACAGTGGACGATGACAGAGCAGGACCGGGAGGAGTAAGGGGGATACCCTTTTCCAGCTGTGGACCTGCGCTAATGCGCTGAAGTGTTGATAATGATAGTTTAGCTTGAGCTTTACTAAAAATAGTATTTTGAATTAAATATGTGCTAATACAATTTACCAAGATTGATTTATTTATGAAGTTAACAATAGTAAATCATTATTAAAACTGCGTACCTTTCCATCGGCGAAGATTATCGTCTGCTCGATACACCAAGAGTATTCCTCCTCCGTCTCTCCCTTCCAGGCGTACACGGGAACTCCGGTGGCCGCGATGGCCGCAGCCGCCTGGTCCTGGGTGCTGAAGATGTTACAGCTAGACCACTGAACCTGAAGTAATCAATTACCAATAAGGATAAAAACACTGATCAATTTAATATCGGATCATTCTTGCAAAAAAGTGTTTAAACCTATAATATGTAAGTTGACATTAAAATAAGCCATTTGTTTATTTATGATACCCAGCTTATTCATATAATATTTTTCAAATTGAAAAAAAGGAGCAAGGATTGTTTTTTTTTTTTATTACATTCATCCACTGTAAAATATCTCACATTTTTTTAGTATAAATAACAGAAATAAAATAGCAAAAAGGTATTATCAATTTTAAAATGTTGAAACAATTAAATGATAAGGAATATTTATCGTGAAAATGGCGTAATATAAATTCATTATTATACTTAAAAAACATTGATGTCTGAATATGAAATAACTACGAACTATTTTAAAATAAAAAATAAAAATCTTGGGTAGCAAAATTTATGAAAATTTGTTATTTGATATTTAGCAAAAAAAAATTGATATCTTGATACACCGTAATAACGTCATGATTTGTGATAAGGAATGATGAAAAATGATTGCCTAACATGGTGAGACTTTGCAAAACAATAAATTTATTGTTCCGAAAAGATCATCAGATTTGACCTCACGATGTAACCAATATATTTGACGTATCCTGGTTAGCGTAACAATGTCTAGAACAACATGTGATGAACCTGACCTGATAAGGATCTGACCCTTAATGGGTCTGTTGTAAAACGCTTGCTATAATATTTTTTTCTGGGAATTTGACTGTACACAACTCCCTATTTACGAAACCAATTAGCAAAATGAAATATTCTATCTCCAATGTGCCTAACAACCACGATACTTATATAACTTTATTATGAGTTTGACCTCTGTGACATTGTACGGGTAAATAAATTACAAAAAAAATTATCATATCAGCATTATTAAATTAATTAATTTATGATTAATATTTATTTAGCTCTACGACACAATGAACGTACATTGTCACAACACTTTTTTATATATATTTTACTATAAATCTACTATTATCTAAACTGAACGCATTCTCATTTTTATATGCTTTGGAAGTATTTGCTATAATATCTATTCAGTTTCACATGATTAGTAACTTGTGGACCAAAATTCATCAACATAAAAGGTTTTATTTGGTTCATAAGTATTTTACACTTTAATTATTATACTACGGATATTATTAGAAACTCTCAACGGAGATGAAGATGTCTATTAAGACATGTGGAACATTCAGACATTTACGAGATTTGAGACATTTGCTTAACACAATGTGAAACATTATTTATGTGATTTTTTTAATAAATTACTAATAAGGGAAATAACTTCAAACAAGAATTCACTAGAAGGGGCGCTTCCATACAATTTTTCTAAAAATATACGCTTCCTAGGGTTAATTTCACAACACCACTTATTATCTAATTCCGGTAGATGTCTAGTGCCTATTGACGTAGTGGGTAACTAGACACCTCAGACACGGTAGTATTTTTCAAGAATGGAATGTCACTTCTCTGAAATTCTTATTCGATGTGAAATAAGGACAAAATATGGTGATTTTAGCTTAATCATAATTGTAACATGGTTAAGCTGAATAAAAAAAGAGAAATACCTCAGCTCCTAGTTCCGTGAGGGTTTCAATGAGCACGGCAGTCTGGATGGTCATGTGGAGGCAGCCAGCGATGCGCGCCCCCTTGAGCACCTTGGAGGGGCCGTACTTCCTCCTGCAGGCCATGAGCCCTGGCATCTCGTTCTCTGCCATGATGATCTCCTTGCGGCCCCACTCGGCCAGAGACATATCGGCTAAATCGGGCAAAGGTAATTTTAAATACCCGAGAGGCACAGAACATCTATAACATTATACTGCCGTGCAGAACCTAAACTTTAGTGAGATCAAAAATATTTCCAAGTAAAAGCCGAATATGCCTCATTGAAAATAGTATTTAAATATATGTGCAAATATCATAAGATTGAATTGGTTTTTATTTTCATAAATATATGTATACATGGAGTAACAAAACTCGTAGTACAACCCGAAAACTGGTGAATCTACATCATATTTGGAGTCGAATGTGTAATATGGCTTTGTAAACTGAGCTTGAAAATTATTATTTTTTCTTTCATAAGTATGGCAGATTAAGTAAAACTATACGTAATTCTTATTAAAATGCGTTTTTTTTTGTTTTCTTTATCGATAGTATTGATTTCACTAAATAAATGAATTTCTATAACAGTTTGCAAAATATTATTATCGAAAAATTTTTTACTTCAAACTCAATTTTCTCAAAAACTATGGGTCAAATTAAAAAAAAATCGACTCCAAGTATGATGTAGATTCACTGGTTTCCTGCTTGTACATCGAGTTTTGTTACACCATGTATAGGTACATAAATAATTGACTTAACTGCACCTACAGGGCTCATGTTGGCAAAATTCCCTATATTCCAATACCATGGAGGCCCTCTTGATCAAGTTAAACTAGGAGTGTCAATAAAATAATAACACCGGAGTGGAGTCGGTATTAAAGAATTAGCTTTATCGCCGTCAAAATGTTTTTTTCCACAGAGGTGCTAATAATTTTTTTTAAATATTTGCTCAATTTAATAAAAAAATCACTTCTGAAGATCTATAATAATAATTATTGCTATTGTTTCAACTTTATAGGATAAAAAAAAAAAAGATTGAAATATTAACATACAAATAGAACCTTGCTATTAAAAAAACCAATATTATTTAGAAGAAACTTAAATTATTTTAAGAAATTTAGACATGGGTATCTCGGCGATTTGCAATTATCAATGAGGTTTTATAAGTTACCTTGTATACCTACTGTTATTATAAAATAACCAAAATTATGTTTAGTTAATTAATTCATTTTTTTTATACAAAGAGGAATCTATGCAATCTTATGGTATTTGCACATATTTCAATTTGTAAATACTATTTTCAATAAAGTCAGTAGCTATTTTAGTAGCTTGTGCTTGAAAATAAGAATGGAGTCGTGCCGAAGTGGGGATTTGAACCAAGAATCTTTGGATTCAGAGACCGCGACGCTACCACTGGGCCACCACCCTTTCTAACTAAACTAATGTATTTCTGTCCGAAATAATAAAAACTACCATAAAAAGAAAAGATATGAGATTTAAAAATTTATTTTTTTTTCATTTCAAAACACGAGACAAAATTTACAAATCAGATTGTTATATCTGAATGTCACATTGGGTTATTACAAATAAATTATTTACTCTGCTGACAACAAGGACTAACAAAATAGTAATCCGAACCAAATTGTGGTTAGAGTGGCGGACTTCGGATTAGAATCTCTAGGTTCGAATCCCACTCCGCCTAATGTTACCAGATGACATGAATTTTCCTGACATTTTGGCCATTTTCAGGCAAGCCATAATTATATTAGCAAATCTTCGTTGCGCCTGCAAATTCCGTTATGTAAATAAATACCGTTTTTCAGAAAAACAAAAAAGCAGATATATTCAAAAACACCTTTCATTTGCTACAAAACAAATAAAACAGAAAAAAGAACTAAATATATATCGGGTTTAGTACTATAACTAAGTAATTATACAATATTTTATTTAATATCTCTGAAAAAACATTAGAATATAAAATAAAACAATATTCGTAAAAATAATGTTTAGCGGCTTTTGCAGGCGCAACGACGAAATTTATTTAACTATCTTAACAGGATAGAAGTATTTACTAGCATAATTTATATAATCTGTGGACAGAAGGCCCAATAACACAAGGGAACAACGTCACAAACACCAAGGCTTGAAGAAAATCGCTTGATTTATGAGTTCTCATCGGGAATCGAGCTTGGGACCTCCGTATCGTGAGTCCAGCGTCGTAGCCATTACGCCAAAGATAATACCATTACGCTACGGAGGCCGCTATGTAATAATAACGCTAATATTTCTACAATTGCACATAGAAATGAATGATGTTGAATTTACTGGTTTTTAACCATAATTAAAATCAAGAACATTATAAAATCCCCGAGATAAATATAATATCCATAAAACCATTCAAACACAGTTTGACACTTGAAACCGATGTTACCTATTTCAGTAAAAATGAAGTGTACTTACCAACTTTGTAGGGTGGCTTAACCATGTTTTCAATTCACTAGTAAATTATTCAAATATTAATTATATTTTCACGAAATTAATCGTGGAACTAAGTAAATTGGAATAAAATATCTAACACCGGTTCCCCAAAACCTAAAAGCAGCGAACACCACGTGCGGGGAGAAGAGAAAAGAATTTAAACTTTGTAGATTTTCGACGTTTCCTCGCTTTTTATTATGTTTTAGAGATGTTCAAAAAGTACTCATTGGGTACTTTATATTCGTTACTTCCTCAATACCGATTCCCGAGGAACGAATACTAGTGATGCGCATAGCAAAATACCGAAAACGACGGAGCCATTGGATTCTGAAAATAAATTGGACGTTTTGACATGAAGAATGTGTACATTTTATTTAGGTATTATAATTGAATAAACCATTTAATTCAAACTATTCCTTTGTTGAGAACGTAATTAAAAGTTTTAAACATTGCGAATGAGTTCAAATACCTACTTGCAGACAAAAACTGGATTTTAAAAATCACAGGATTGCCTTAAATTAAAATAACATCTCAACATATCTGTTGATAATAATATCCATATTCCATTTTAAATTTCTAGTCTCCGTTGAGACATATTTTATTGTATTTTTTTTCCGTAAATAATTGCATATATTTGCAGGTATTTTGCATTATAAGTAGAAAATTTTAAATAATTTTTTTATAGAGTATTTATAACGGTGAAATTGTCATTTTTCTACCCGTGAGTTTTTCGAAATCTTTATCTTTGAGCTTTTTGAAAAAGTTTTAGTATTTACTTAAAACAACAAAATAATACAGCACACTCATAGGGTGCACTCATTGGCGTTCTCTTCGCGTTAAAATTGGAGACATATTTTAGTCTAATGTGACATTTTGCAGATATTTACTGACTTAATATTTTGACAACCTTTGGAATCTTTATTTTCATTCCAAACCATATTATTTACCTAACCCATCACGTAAGAGTATTATCGGCCACAACAGTATTATATTCATTGTTTATCCAATTGAGTTATGCACTTAAGTTTCTTGTTACCATATTGATCCATAATTTGTTCCCATAAGTTCTACATAATTGGGTTAACCCCATACATTTTAAATGAATACTCAATTACCGAACTCATTTTTTAAAAAGTGGACATGGTCCCTTGTATTTCCAGGCCTCCATATATTATTATACCTTGGAGGAATCACTATAGTAATAATAATATAATAGTATACTGAGCTAAGTATCAGAAATCCGGAAAAAATATCTAAGTAATTACAATCTATTTACAAATTGTTGACAATGGATGAGGGCGCCTTTGATTTTCATATTAAAAAAAGCGTAGGTCGGGTTAAAAGGAAATAAGAAATAACACTTCAATTTTTATCCAGGGGGACAAATTTTTTACAAAATAAATATTATAGATACCAAACCATAATACACACAATTTATTTATTTATTGACGGTTACCTTTTACAAAAAATACAGTGTTAAATCACCACCCCCTGAATTTTTATGTAGAGGAGGTGTTGGTTAAATACAGTGAAATACATTATTAATATTTAAACAATATTATAACAAAGTACTTCTTATGAATATAAAAACTGATTGTTTCAATTATCACATAAGTATACGGATACAAAAAAATATATACTTTGTACAATATATGATCTGTTTACACACTCTTTAAAACTAAAACTATTAACAAGACCTGGAGTTGTCAACCTATTATAAAAATAATAAAAAAATACTATTAATTAAATTAAATTTAAGTAAAAAAGAATTTTAAAAACACTAAATGAAAACAATAACAATGTAGAAAGTAAATTCCAACCAGATATACGCAATAAATAAAATTTAACAATTCTTTAAATAAATTTACTAGATATGATTTATAAACCACAAATTTTATTGGATGTAAATTTATTTAAAAAATAAATGATCAGAGTTGCCTTATAAAACAATACAATATATAATTAAAATAAGAAGACTAGGGTTAAAAACATTTTATGAAATAAAATTTATGATAAAAATGTAAATTCACTTATATACTATCATATAAAGCGCACTTCATACGTGACAGTAAATTATAGTTTCCTGTTCAGTCTCAACCTGCAATATATTTTTGATGAAAGAAAAATTTCCGTACGTAGCTACTTAATTATTCATAAACAATAAAATTTATTGATTATTTTCTTCGTTTTTGGTGTGATTGAAATTGTCTATGGAATTATCATATGATCTGTTTGTGGGTGAGGCGAAAGTCTGTCAATTTTTCATCGTAATTTTGAAGATCTTCGAAGATGAAGGGCTGCTTGTTTAACATTGACGGCGGGTACCTCGAGGGGCTATGCCGAGGTTTTAAGTGTGGGATTCTCAAACAAGCAGATTATCTAAATCTTGTACAGTGCGAGACGTTAGAAGGTAATATTTTTGGATGTTCACATTCTACTCCAGTCTCCTCATTTTAAAAGCCTGTACTTTTTCTATTTTTTATAAATTTGTCGTTCATTTTAGTATCTATTCACTTATTTTATTAGATATATATTTTTATTAATTGCTCATAAGGAGTCCTTGAAAATAAGATTCTCATAAACCTAGACCCAGATTGTACAGAGTATTATCTGATATTTACCCCAGTTCTCCTAAAAATAAGTTTTTTTCATTTCACAAATGGGTAGGTAATAATATTGGATTTTGCAATGAAAGTATTTAGGTATTTTTAATTGCTTATAACCTCAGCCCTCTAAATTCTAATGTAAATTGCACCATAATTTTTTGAAGTAGTACCGCATTTATGAGCAATGTATTTTTTCTTTATCTTGATTATGTATCTATCAGTATGTTACAAAGGAAATTTTTTTATTCACACATTTCTGTTTATTGACCACTCTACACAAAACCTAACAGTCAAGGTACAGATTTAAGGTTTCTACTTTATAGGTTTGTATTTAATGTTTATTCGCATAAAAATATATAAATAATACTTGTTAATAATGTTTTAGATTTGAAACTTCACCTGCAGGGAACAGATTACGGTAGTTTCTTAGCTAACGAGCCGAGTCCACTTTCCGTGTCCACCATCGATGATAAACTCCGTGAGAAGCTGGTTATCGAGTCCAGCACATGCGCAATCACGCTGTGGAGCCTCTCTCTACCTTCCTGGACTTTATAACCTACAGCTACATGATTGACAACATAATTCTCCTGATCACGGAAACTCTTCACCAGCGCCCCATTTCCGAGTTGATCCCCAAGTGCCATCCGCTGGGCTCATTTGAGCAGATGGAGGCGATCCACGTGGCCGCCACTCCCGCGGAGCTGTACAACGCCGTGCTGGTGGACACTCCGCTGGCCCCCTTCTTCGTGGATTGCATCAGCGAGCAGGATCTGGACGAGATGAACATCGAGATCATTCGTAACACTCTGTACAAGGCGTACTTGGAGGCTTTCCACATCTTCTGTAAAGAGATCGGTGGTACCACTGCTAACGCAATGTGTGAAATATTGGCAGTTAGTATTGTTTTATATTTTTGCTATTTTTTTCAATGGCACTTTGCGCTACAATTTGTTTTTGTGTAGCTTACGTAATATGATGTATTCAAATCAGATATATTATTTATTTGATTACCTACATATATCATTTATACTATACATATTATGAAGAAAATCTATTGATCAATTTTTATGTACATGTTATACCTTTTACAATGAGATTGCTGTAGATGCAAATTAATAGTAAATATAATTTAAGTCCTAAATTAATTGAGTCTATCTAACTAAATCTATAAAACAGTTATGATTTAGAAAAATGACCGTTATAATGGCAGAATCATTATGTAGAATGATGAAAAAATTATGTTTTGTGTATAATGTACTTCTAGGTGTCCTTATATCATTTTAAATATTGTTCATTGCCTTAATGTTTTCAGTTTGAAGCTGATCGGCGCGCCATTATTATCACTATCAATTCTTTCGGAACGGAATTGTCTAAGGATGACCGTGCGAAGCTGTACCCACGCTGCGGCAAACTTCACCCTGATGGGCTCGCTGCTCTGGCGAGAGCTGACGACTACGAGCAAGTGAAGGCGGTGGCGGAATATTACGCGGAGTACTCCGCACTCTTCGAGGGCGCCGGAAACAACGCGGGAGACAAGACCCTAGAGGACAAGTTCTTTGAACATGAGGTGAGACATCAATTAATTCTTCTTCTCAAATCGTTTGCTCTTGGAATTGATGTTATGGTTGCAGCGATAAGTGGAAAGGATACCAGGCCATGGCGTGGCATGCCACCTGACCGACGTCGATGACATCGATCGATTTGTTTAATAGCTCAAGGCTGATCGACGAATACGGGTCGATGTCCATCGATCAATGGTTGATCGACAGGTCTCTCGTTGGTTCCGCTGCAGCACCTACCGTGTGCCGCCCCTCCCCCCTCATCGATCTATGATGGTCGTTTAGGTGTAATAAAAGCCGAAATCGGCCGATGGGTTGTTCGGGTGTATGTAATAACACTAATGCATTTTAAATAATTTTTTTATCAGTAGAATCAATATGATTGATTTTCATTACAGGTACGCCTCAATGTTCATGCTTTCCTCCAGCAGTTCCACTTTGGAGTATTCTACTCTTACTTGAAGCTCAAGGAACAGGAATGTCGCAACATTGTATGGATTAGTGAATGTGTTGCACAGAAACACAGGGCTAAGATTGATAACTATATTCCTATCTTCTAACTTACCTGTTCCTGTTTGGATGCAGAATCAACGTTTGCACTTAAAATGTCAAAACTGATAATTGTTTTCTTCCTTAAACCTGTTGTGGATTGGTTGACTGGGGCATGTTTCCTCGTTATTGTAGTAAAGAAAGAGAATGTTTGTAAAAGTACATATCTGCTCTTCGGGGCTTGATCTTATATAAGTCAGATTTTACATTGAAAGGTAGTAGTCACATATTGTTAATCACAATTTGAAAAACCAAATCCACCCTAGTTTTATAGTTATGTTAAATAGACTTTTCACTTCTAATATTACAGAAAACAATTTATTGTAATTATTTCTTCACAAACTTTATATTGTTCAGTGCAATCCGTATGATCAAAGAATATATGTTATTATATCAGTATTTCGTATTGAACTTACAATTTCTTTTTTATTATGATATTATTATTATGTGTATATAAATATTGCTCTTAAATATATATTTTTGAATGTTGTAAACGCTTTCTGCAGATATTTTATAAATATATATCAAATATCAGCATTTTAAAGTGTGTTCAATCTTTGAATTATCACGCATTATACAATTTTTATGTCATTAAATTTATAATAAATCTTGTATTCATGCTTCGCTTAATGTTGAAATAATATTTCATTGTAATTATATTTTATTTATATAGAAATTACAGAAAAAGTTTTGGTAACAATTGTAAATACGGTTGTATATGATGTTCACATTCCATAAGTGTTAAATTGATTTTATTGCTGATGATTGATAAAGAGATTTTCAACTATAAACTGTTGAATAGTTATGTTAATATTTTTAATTTTAAAAATACATGGTATTTTTCATCTACAGAAGTAGAAACCCTTTGTATTGCAAAACCGTTTAACTATTATTGTACCTGTAGGCCACTAGATAATGTATATAAAAAATTAATTATTATCAATAAAATTACTCATTATCACCCGTATTTGTTTTATTATTATGTCAATAGTGTTTTCTCTTTTTTTCTAATTGTTCATTGATAAATTCAGAAATGTCTTTCATTTCATACACTTCACTATTACCTTTACTCTTGGTGCCCAATATCTCCGGGTGATTCTCCCAGAACTTGTCTTGTATCATGTCTTGGTGGACGTCCACTACAACTCTCCTCTTCTTGTTGATAACTAGGTCTAGAACTTCTTTCCTCAGAAGTGTTGTCCCTTTCCTGAACATAATGGGCTCGTTGTTGTAATTTATGTGGAATTTGCTGAACAGAATTTCATTTTAATCGAATGAATATGTACCGCTCAAAAAGTTTTCTGCCTAGAACAAAAAAGATATAAAATTACCAATTTAGGAACTTGCTTGTAAATTTAATTGACCGTTAAAAATAAAAAAGGATATAACCTCTACAGGTTCCATGCTGTCTTTTAAAACCAAGTTCCAAAATGTTGTATTGTACAGGTTATTGATGTGTACATCAGCTTGACGCCAGCTGAGATAGTCGACAAGGTTCTGATCGGAAGGATAAAGAACTGATCTCCCATCAAAGCCCGGAGGGTACAGTAGTTTTTGTTCTCCAAAATACTTGGCCCAGTTAAATACATAAGCTGAAGCAAACATGCTAGCTACTGTAGAAATGAGTTTATGGGCGCGACGGTTATACACCTGAGTATCTTTCTTGAATATAAAAGAATATTCATCACTTTGTCCGTAAGCTAAAACTATGTCTTGGAATTCATTCATAACACTCAGGGCACACCGATTCATTAAATTCAGTCCTCTCAAATCATTGGGTTTGGTAAAATTATGTTTGTCCGCAAATTTATGAAAGCCTTTCCCGTCTATTCGAATCACAATCCAGCAATTCTGTAGTAAACTATCATGAACCTCGTAGTCCTTAACATATTCAAATTTGCTGTTCGCCATATTTCTGAAGGAAAAATATTTAATAAACTTATTTATCGACAAAAGCGTTTCCATATTATTATCATACACATTCTTCTTATCAATAGTATAAAAATTAGCGCTTTATAGAAGGGAAAGCTTAAAACGCTCAATGGCTCAATACAGCAAATTAAAGTGGTCGAGTTACAATAATTGACAACAATGACAGCCACATGATAAGGATGACAGCTGCTGTCATGCGTCATGGATCCAAAAACCCATTATACACCAACTTGCAAAGAGTGACAGCCCGTTACGTTAAATTGATACGTAGGTACTAAATCGTAGCAGAGGCGATAATTTAATTAAATGACGTTGAAGATAACTATGGTTGATATGGTTCTATCTATTTTTTTATTCAAGCTGCACAACGTACATCCTTAGATCCTAGTGTTAAATTTGTTTAAAAAAAAACTCCTCTTTTAGCCCTTTTATGAAGTGCCATTTGACGCCTAGTAATATTTGAACGAGCCTCCTGTCAAATATATTTTATTGGATCTATGGAATATACAGCAATGTCATTATTTTTTTGTTTTGTGATTAGGAAGTTTTTTTAAAACTAATAAATAACATAAACAATGCCGTTAAAACATTCCAGATTCTGACAGCGAAGATGAATTACCACCGGGCTGGGAAGAAAGAGCCACTCAAGATGGGTGTGTCTATTTTGTCAAGTAAGATTATTTGTTTTTTTAAAAAAAAAAGGTACTTCACTTATTTATTATCTCGAAAAAGGTTAGAATATTCGTATTTTGTTTGTCAATCACATAATAGGTACCACAAATCTTACAAATAAACCTATCTGGATATATAATCAAGTGTAACCACATGATATCTTCATTGTTTTCAGTCATTCCACACAAGGAACTCAATGGACACACCCAAGAACAGGCAGGAAAAAGTTTGTAAGAGGCGAACTACCGTATGGCTGGGAAAAGAAAGTAGATGAAGAAACAGGAAAAACTATTTTCGTTGATAGTATTAACGAGCGACAAACTTTTATTGACCCTAGACTCGCATTTGCAACAGAAGAAAAAAATCATAAGGATGATTTCAGGCAGCGATTTGATTCCTCAACTACCGCTTTCCAGGTTTTTATACGTACAAATTTTTAAATGATAGTTGATTTTGGGGATACAGGTCAATATATTTTTTCTTATCCACAAATAACGGTGCATAAAGTTATTGCTCATTAAATAAAGTTGTCATAGTAAATTATCTTAATATTCTTAATAGAACAATACATGTTATGTGATTTAAGGTTTTACACGGGCGTGATCTAACTGGGAAAACTGCCCTTATTACCGGATCCAACACTGGAATTGGTTTTGAGACGGCTCGCACATTATCTCGTTACGGTGTAAAAGTAATTATGGCCTGCAGAAATATGGAAGAAACCAAAAAAGCTATTAATCTTATTACTTCTGAGAAAAAAAAGGCTGGAGAATTGTGTATTCCCATGAAACTGAATTTATCTTCGCTAAATGATGTTCAGACATTTGCGGATAATTGTAAAAGTCAAATCAAGTAAGTTGAATTCAATCATTATTGGTATTAGCCCAACACAGGTATAATTCAGTCATTTGTCTCTCATTTGTACACATTCAAAATGTTGCAATAAACTGTTTTTAAAATTAAATGCAACACAATTTTGCAACCGATTAGAATGTGTGGAAAGATGTTAAAAAACAAAATAAATAAAATGATATTATATGAGGACACGTCGTAGGTATATAATATGGTACTTGTGAAAAGTATATTGTGTTTAAAATTATTCATTTTACACACCTGCTTTGGTCAATCAGTTCCATGAAATTTCCTCATAAACATTACATAATTTTGGTACCTTATTTTACAGAAAGTTGGATATTCTCATCCTCAATGCGGGTGTATTTGGTCTACCGTATTCTGTGACTGAAGATAACTACGAGACTACCTTCCAAGTTAACCACCTCTCTCACCTCTTCCTCGCTCTGCAACTCGAGTCCCTACTTATTCCAGGTTCTCGAGTGATATTTGTTTCCTCTGAATCACACAGGTAGGTGACACAAATGACTGGACAATAGAAACATCTTATTTTAGCTCAGCAATAAAATTATTAAATTATACACACCGAAGCCGAAGTACAAGTAGTTTTAAACCGAGGGTGTTTTAGTGATATCTCAACAGAGACAGAGAAGCTTTAGAAACGAATATGGGATATCTAGGCGTATACAGGGCTTATGACCTGTCATCGGCTGGGTTAAGTGGCCACTTGATGTATTACGTGGACTTGACTTGGCAGGATGGCTTGGCCTGGAGGCAGTTTGTGGAATCCATATGCTCCACATAGGGAGCGGATATGGTATGATGATGATGATGTATTACAACATTCCCCATAACCATGTATGACAAATTTCGAAACTTGTATATATTGTTATTCGTCATTAAGTGTTTTATTTCATAAGTTGATGTTATGCCGTCAGGTACTGAGTTTTTTTAACCACAATATTGAAATCAAACTAGATTTTGGCTCCGTTTTTTATTTTATTTTATATTCTGACAATTGTTTCGCCTTGTTAAGTCATTATCAAACTGTGGCGAATACTTACCCATCTTTTTAACCAGTTTCCACCTCAAGCAGACTTTGCGAAATTGTCTATTTTTTGCAATTTTTAATCATATAAAATTAACATAAATAGAATGTGTGAATAAGGTTTGATAACTATGTTTTCAGGTTTGCGAACTTGGTGTCGAACAATAGTTTGTCTGCGGAAGTACTCTCCCCAGGGCCGGAGCAGTACGGGAACATGATGGCGTATAACAACTCCAAGCTGTGTAATGTGCTCGGCGCACGGGTACTGGCGGGGAAGTGGGCAGCGAGAAAGATTTATGTGAACGCTTTACACCCAGGCAACATGGTCTCTACTAGTCTCAGCAGAAACTGGTGGCTCTACAGACTTGCTTTTGCCTTCGTAAGACCATTTACAAAATCGCTGGTTAGTACCTTGTAATCTTTATATTTCTAGAGTTTATCGATATCACTATCTAACCTAAAAATGTGATGTAGCTTTATTTATCATTAATATATAATTTAATGTGCATATCGTCTGTGTAAGTTCAATACCGCGTATGAGCCATTAATTAAAAAGTTCAGAAAAGACAAAAAACCATAGAATTTAGTTAACAAAAAATATTTCTACAAATTTTGAAAACTCTTTCTTTTTTGCAACAAAATGCATTTATGCTAGTATACTTTAATTCGAATAAAAGTTAAATGCATAATGAAATATTGATCCTTTTTTAAATGAAAACTTTTTATTTGCGGCATTGACTTTGACCGATTGCATGACACCTATTGAACAATTTCAAAATTTTAATCTACCAATCGATGCGGCTTATTCCGTTCAACTGAAACCGTCAATAATACGTATTTAGAACTTATTGGCTCATACGCGGTATTGAACTTACACAGACGATATATTGTTTTATGTATCCTGAATACTTTTATAAGCCATATGATTATTTTTCTTGTTAATGAGTAAAATTCCTCAGCATTGAATTTTAACAACTTGTCAATTCAATCAATTGTTGTATTTCATTTACCTAACCCTCAACTTAAAATAGAAGGTCCCTTTGTAAAAAAATAATAAAAGTATTTTGTATAACTTTTAATGAATGTTAAGAAAAACAGGGCTTATTTTTACTCATTTAATTGATTATTTTTTACTGAACGCTATTATTTTTGTTTTCATTGCAGCAACAAGCAGCTAGCACGAGTGTGTACTGTGCAACAGCTCTGGAGTTAGAGGAGACAACAGGATTATATTTCAACAACTGTTACCCGTGTGATATGAGTAAGACAGCTCAGGATGATGGCCTGGCTGTGAAGGTGTTTGATATTTGTATTAATATGATTCAACGTAGAGTAGGTGGAACCCAACTATCCACTTACTCTGAACAAAGTTTAGCGAAATAAATTTATCTATACTTTATTGAATATTAAATCAATATTTTTTAAAGTGTAAACAGTTCCGTACTTTTATTATTTAGGTAAATTCTTTTATACTTATGTAATTAGAAATTTATATTTTCTACAATTTCTAGTTTTTTAAGATGGAGTTATAATTTTATTTATGACAGTAATCTATATTTCAAGTCAGGTATTTCCAACCCGTTCATCGTTCCCGATGGTGCTAATTTATAATGAAAACATTTCATTTATTTATTTCAAAAATATATTTCAAAAACAAAATAAATTTATACTCTAAGCCTGCTAAAAGACCAAAGAATATGTTAGAGTTTGATAAAATTCTAAAAGTTTGATATAAGTTAATAAATACTTTTTAATGTATATCCAGTTTATTTATATCATCATACCATATCTGCTCCCTACGTGGAGCATATGGATTCCTCAAACTGCCTCCAAGCCAAGCAATCGGCCGCCAGTTCCCGGTCAGGTCCACGTCCCGCAGCTCTGACGGAAACTGCCGACGGATTGTCAACAATGGACGTCCAGGACGCCGAAAACCTGATGCCTTGTAAAATAAGCAAGCTAAGGTTCTCAGGAGGCATACATAGTATGCTTTATTTATATAACCTTTATTTATCAGATCTTTAAAGGCTTTTAAAACAATAAAAGGTACACTTCATTATAATATATTTAAACTTACATAATCAACTCATCATGAAACTAACAATTTAACTAGACATATTTTGCCTGCTATAACTTGGTCAAGAAGACTCGCTTTACTAAACTGGTGAGAAAAAATAAGAAACTCAGGTTTACAGGGGGTCGCCAAGTATGGTAAATAAACATTGTTATAAAAATATTCTCAGAAGTCCGAAACTCTCCCCTTCCGTTCCCAGTCTCCGTACCGAGTAGGTTCGGGTCCCTTGGGCCCGTTCACCTCTCCGGTATGAGGGTTGACATTGTTTGGCCAGGGCTTTAAAGGCTCTTTTTCTTGATGTGGGTGGTCAAAAGGTTGTTCGTCCAACTTCCCTAAAGGAGCTTTTTTCCCTTAACTTGTTTTTAAATTCTTTCATTTTGGGACTCATGGGTTTTTTCCGCTTTTGAAGAAGAATATCGCGAAACAACTGTAAGAAGCATTGACAATTAATAATATAAGAAATTAAATTAATAAAAAAAAGAGAATTTTGTTTTATTACAATTTTTTTCTAACCTAGGAAATACTGTCGACTTGAAAATCTGCCGAAAAAGTTTGATGTTATGCTCATTTTTAAACAACTGCTGTTTAATAAAATTCACAAATTAATTTAGGTAGGTATGAAAATTTATTAATGATATTACAGTGAGCTACAAACTCCGCCAATTGTCAACTCTTGCGCCAGTTTTGCCTTTTCTTTTGACATTTGACAAGCGAAGAGCTAAGATTATTTTGATTTTATACAATTTTGAGCTCGTTCATTTATTCCATGTGATCATATCATAATCATGAGCGGTCAAAAAAGGGGGTTTAAACTTGTTAAACTGAATATACGACATGAACGCTGTCTACTACTGTCAGTTCGAGTGTATATTATCTGTGAGTTCGAGCTCCGCTGTCACCTATCAAATGTTTCTATTTACTGAATTTATCAGAATTTACTTACAACTTGTTTTATCAGTAAATTAATTTAAAGTATCTACTCAAGCTTTTTTAAAAGTATAAAGCGTAAAGAAAAAGGTAGTTACAAAAATGGGAGTGGAGTATGATAACTCGGTAAGCGTTAAAAAACGTATTAGTAAAATATTAGAAACACGTCATGATACCGAGAAAGAAACTATTGACGCCTTGCGAGCCTTATCCTCCTTTTGCACGGTTAATTCTTCTCTAGCGAGGCGCAATCTGCAAAATCAAATTGAGAAACGGAATTTGGAATCTTACGAAAGCTTTGTTAAAGCATTTGGAAGTGTAAAGGAACATTTGGATTCCATTTACGAAGATGTCATGAGAATGAATTCTGCAATCGATAATATGGCCTCCAGGCTCCAGGAATCAAAAGAGAAAACTCATCATTTGATCATTCAGACTACTTCGCTTCAAGATGAAAAGATAAAAGTGGAAAAGCAACTGTTTATCGCAAATGCTTTTATCTCCCATTTTCAGTTATCAGCTGCTGAAAATGCAACTCTACATGGGATCGCTAGGGATTCTCCGATTACTGAAGATTTCTTTAGTGTTTTAGAAAAAGTTGATAATCTGCATAACCAGTGCAGATCACTCATCCATTCTGGAATGGAAACAGCGGCGCTCGATATAATGGAAAAGATCAGCCTGCACCAAGAGGCTGCAATCGAGCGTTTATACAGGTGGACTCAACACGGTTGCCGAAATTTTGATTCTACAGATCAAAACTCCTTAATCCCTAAAGCCATGTGTAAACTGCAGACGCGAGCCGTTCTCTTCAAGTATGTAGTGGACGAGTATTGTACTGCCAGGAAATCTTGTCTCGTACGATCTTTCATCGACGCTCTGACAAAGGGAGGCAGCGGGGCCGGAAAACCTATCGAGTATTACGCGCACGATCCTCCCCGTTATATTGGAGATATCCTTGCCTGGGTTCATCAGGCACTGCCTATAGAAAAAGAAGCGCTAACTGCATTGTTTAAGTATTGTAATAAAATTAATCTGAAAGAAGAAGTTTACGCCGCTCTGGTGGAAATAACCGAAGGACTTTGTCATCCCCTGAAGGTGCGCATGGAGTTGATTCTGACTGCAGATAAATCAGCCATGTTGCTCTGTGCTGTTACTAACCTTGTAAGGTACTACGGTAAGATACTGTCGGAAGAAATAGGCGGTGGATTGTTACTGTCTACGCTGAGTGAGCTACAGCAGCAGAGTGAGTTTGTTTTTCTAAGTGCAGTAGAAAAAAGAGTAATAATAGATTTATCCCATGGTGTTAAAGCTCCACCGTCAGATTTGACTCCATCTACTGTAGTTACTGACTTACTCAGTTTTCTAAGAGAGATGCTGTCTATAACGTCTGTTACCGATCAATGTGAGAGACCTGATATTTTAAAAGCCGTGTCTAATGTGATTGATCCTCTCCTTAGAGCTATTAATGAGACAGCGTGTCATCTTTCCACGACAGATATGGCAGTCTACTTGTTGAATTGTATTTACCAAATTCAGTGTACAATTTCGCTGTGTCCTTTCACAAATGATTATAGCGAACGGTTACAAGCGCAATGTGACGCCCAGATGGATACTCTGACATCGGAGCAGGCTAGCTCGCTTGTAGCCAACCTGAACTTGGGGCCAATATACACTATACTTCAGGAACAAGAGCATGCTCCTTTGTCTTCTATTCCTGGTATGGAGCCCAACATGTTAAAATCCTTCATGAACAAGTTTGATAGTTTTATCGCCATGCCGGAAGTATTCCTCTTGCCTCAAGTTGGTCTTTTGATGAGTAGTACAAACAAAATCACCGTGCAAAAGAGAGCCTTCGAGGTTATTGTCGCTATTTACAAAAATCTTTACTCTGCTGTTCACGATCCAGCAAATAAATATGAAAATCCTGAAGGAATTGTTCGCAGAACACCCACAGAGGTTTCAGAACTTTTGTCTCTATAGATTTTTATCGGAGAATTGATGACATCAATAATAATTTATTTTGAGCATTTCAAATTTTATTAGGTGAAACCACATTTATTTAATGTAAAACCAGCATAAAATAAAAACAAGCTATTTTTATATATTGATATGTTTTATTATTACTAAACAGTGTACATAACAAACACCAATTTTTTTTGTGTAACATTAATTTGACTATATAAATATTTTAAAAGTTTGTAAATAAAAATGAAAATGATTATTCGTGTCCTGAAAGTTTAGCTGCCGAAGGGTAGAATGATCTAACTGCTCCACACCTCTCCCGGTCAATGTAAAGGGATTTTTTCTTTATTATTAATTCTCTCTCCAGGCTTCCTCTATTCTGGAGAAGATTACTACGGAACAGATTGGACCGATCCAGTTTATCTTTTAGGGCTGCGATACTCTTCCCTAGTGTGTTCACCTCCTCTAGCAATCTGTTAGCAAACAATAACAAATCATATATTTTTATTTGATTGAATGACATTTAAAATAATATTAAGTATTCTTTTTTAATGTACGGAGAATATTTTTATAAATTACCCCATGTGTGGAGTATCTCTGCACTGTTCTACATTGGGTCGCCCATTGAATCCGCGGTTGTCTAATCTTGTTTGAGCAACTTTCATCGCCAGTTCTAACTGTCGCAATCCTGCTTTCGAATTATTACATAGTGCTTCAATGTCAGCCAACTTTTGAAGGGTCTGAAATATGTTACAAGAGCTATAAGCTTTGCAGATAATGTATAGAAATACCACATGTCATAAAATTACAATATATTTTGGGCATAGTTATAGCCCAGTGAGTGTTAACGTCGCAGATTCTGAGTAATAATTCTTGGATTGAATTCCTATTCCGCAACAGCTTGATTTATATTTTAAAACACAAGTTGCTAAGGTTTCCTAGAAAATACTTTTTACAAAATAAAGTTTGTGCATATATTAAGATTGCAAAGGTTATACATTAGTAAAAAAATCCTTAGTTAAAATTTGAATATCCATTATTGAGCATAAGCAAAACAAATCCCGAAACTCAGATCGTGGACCTCTATGTATATTCATGAATAATAATCAACATGGTAAAGGATACCCGTAAACGTACATGTCCAACTAATTAGTCGGCAGATACTTTGTGTCTTGCGGACTCAGGCGTAAGCGAAATGATATATTAGATTATTCCCATTTGCGTTGATGAGCTAGATGACGTGAACTACCTGCCAATTATTTAGATGGATATGTGGACCCTCTAACACTAGTAAAATATATTTTTATTTCCGTGATTATTGACTCTCATAAGTAAAAAACATGAAGATTGAATAAGATTTACCTTTTTCAACTGATCTTCCAATCTGATGCGTAGTTCGTCGCTGCAAGCAGCTTTTTCTGCCAAACTCTGGTCCACTCTATCAGCTTGTGTGCGAAGGTCACGAGCAGTATTAAGGAGCAGAGCATCTATAGAAGAACGCCTGTCCATGGACTGCTGTCTCATCGCCTCTACTTGGTCTAAATTCTCCCTACAGAAATGCTCCCAATATCCCAAGGATGATTGCCTATTAAAATAATAGAGCATAAATCACAATATTTATGAGTAAATTAAGAAAAATTTGTTTGGTAATTGTTATTTTTACCCATCGGAAAGCCGAACGGCACCAGGTTTAAGTAAGATGGTAGGTGTTTTAGTAGTTATTCCAATATTTATTGAATCTGTGTTATATGTCACCGTTTTATCACTCCAGTCAAATTCTATTCTAGATTTAGCGGCTTTATCATTTGCCATTTGTTCGTCAATTTCAACTAGAGTTTGAGCAAACAGGCGGCGAATGGCTCCAATGAGTGACATTTCTTTGATTATTTCTTCTTCTGCAGCATCCCGAACAAGGTCTGGCTCTAATCTGTTAGAACGTAAATCCAAACATTCTCTAGCTGAAAGCACACGCAGTCAGTAAAATTTTGAATTTTCATTTAATATTCAATCAGTACTAAATCAACCATAAATACAAAATTTACACAAATTACATCTGTCCACTTTATGGATGTTGCAAATATTATCTAAAATATTAGTAGAGATTATTTCTTCATTACTGCTAACATCCCAACACTATATTATTTCTTAAATAAAAAGAAATCTGTGGAGTCATATTGTGATATTTTAAATGATTTCAATTTGTAAATTCCTGAGCCAACCATTTTTGACATAAAAGGAACTACATTTGAATTTAGCCCTGACTTTTAACTTCTTTTGTGCAGCCCGGCCTTAGTGTGTTCGAAAATAAAAATAAAGTCATGGTACAGCAGGGTTTCATTCCGATGATCAGTGGATCAAAAATGGGCCACCACCCAAAGCAAAAAAATATAATAGGGTGCTATTTTATAATGTAAACTAGTGTTTTGTTTTCAATAATTCCACTAAACAAACCAATGGCTTCCGGTAATAAGAGAACAGAAGAGGCTGACTTGAGCCTTTGGCGTGTTTCTTCAAGGATAACAATTTCATCAGTCATGGCTTTGCAAGCATATTCTACATCAGCTTTCCATCTAAAAAACTTCTTGTGCCCTTTCCTTAAGTCGTGCTGTATTATCATTATAATCTTGATCTGCTTTAGCATATCCTTGAGCAAGAACATTTTTAACATCCATTTGTAATCTAAACACATAAAGAAAATTATATCATGAAAATTGAAGATTAGTTTTAATTTTAAATGAGATATTTGATCACATACATATCTGCTTTAGTCAAAGCATCTCCAGATAAGACCTCAGCATTGTGTTGACGCCATTCGCCCGTTGAGTATTTAGTTATTGAATATTTATCCACAACAGGTCGGGTTCCGGTCATTCCAGCAAGTGGCGTCCAATCTACTAACCCTGTTGCCCAAGGCCCTATACGAAAAAGCAGTTTTTTGTTCTTTCAACAAATTATTACACATGTTGCTAGATTTGTAATTCCCTCTCTCTCTCTTTTTTTAAGTATTTGCTAATGTATTTTGCCTCCTGGCCTGTTGGTTAAAATAATAAATTATTAACATATTCAAGTACCAACTACTTTTGAAAAGTAGGTTTTTTCGTCATTCTTCACCTTAGCTGGCCAATTTACAGGGCACACGCTTTAAATAAGTGTCAATAAAATAGATCGCGTTTGAAACAAGTAGTATAATATAGTAGTCAATCATTAAAATTTCATTGATAATTTACTGTTTGACATCATGTGTCATAAATGCAATATAAGAACTATATATATGAAAAGAGCCAGTTTTAATTTTTTGTGTTTCATCGGGATCAAATCTCCGCAGTGTGGATCCATCTTTTAATACTCCCTACCACTAACTACTAACATATCTAAAGAGTTGAGTGTCTTGCTAACTTACATTTTTAGTCTTAGTGAAGATCGGAAAAGGAATAGCGATTGGTTAACTACCGAGCCAGATGGTAACACGGTTATACGTTCAATCTGGCTTAATACCTAAATGTCTAATTTCAATATTTTATTAGTACATTGTTTTTCACTTGATTCTAAAAATATTTGCTACATACAATACATTGAATTCATTTAACTTGCTCGGTAATGGTAAAAACGCTATTGAGTGAGATGACGATAAGTATAGATATCTGTCAACTATATAGTTTGCTGTATGCTGGATATATTATGTGGGGACACTATCGCCAAGGGCCGCTATAATAATATGTGAAAAGTCGGATTAATCGACGTGCGAGAAGATGGATGAATGTAAAGGAAGCAAAATAAGTATGCCAGGACAGAGTGGTCTGGCGTTCTATCCTCTCTGCCTATGCCTTCAGAGAAATGGCGTTATGGTTAGTTATTTTAATCAATTGCTAAAAATAATTTAGAACTGTCAAATTAAAATTCTTCATCTTGAAACGAAGATTTATTTTAAAAATCATTGGCTATTGAACAAGAGTGGGTACACACAAAGGAACTTTACCAATCGGTCCCATAACCATATCTTTAGCCGGTACTTTGGCATCCTTCTGCGGCAGGTAGCACGGGGGCGTATCTGGGGGCTGCCAGGGGCGGGTTGGGATGGGCTCTATCTCCCCAGGATTGTACCCATCTTTATTATTCTCGGCCATCCTGATATAGCTTCAAATTCACACCACAAAATGTTATTTCAAGAAATTTATTTCTGTTCAAGTTTAAAATACCGAAAGTTATGAAATGAGGAAACTAAAGGGAATTATGTAAAATTATTCAGAAAACATAATAAAGATTTAACAAAATGAAATATATCTATGGTAACTATGGATACAACATTGATTTAAATAACAAAAGTAGGTACATTGATGTTAAAATTCTAAGGGTAGGTACCAATCTACTCTGCCTTTCTCTTATCCTCACATAATAGAGCATAAGGAACTACATTTGTAAATTTACTATATTGTTGTTATACTACCAAAAATGGGTAAGTCTATAGTTTAGGTAAATTGACTTAGCGATGAGTTTTGTATCTTCACATTAATATCTATGTCTAGAAAACGTTTGCTAGTCCTTAAATTTCATGAAAATACTTATTCACCTTCGAATTTTTGTTTGTTTTTTAAAGTAATAAAGAAATCTATGCAATCTTATGATTATTGCACATATTTCAATTTGTAAATACTATTTTCAATAAAGCCTAAGCGGCTTGTGCTTGAAAATAGGAATCGAGTCGTGTCAAAGTGGGGATTCGAACCGACGATCTCTGGACTCAGAGACCGCGACGCTACCCACTGGGCCACCACCCGTTCAAACTTATACTTTTTGAATTTCGTAATATCAATTTTTCTTATTAATTACTTATATTAAAGTTCGATTACTCCACAAAAAGTTGAATGGACTTTCCAACTTTTGGCAGAATGGCAACGATATGAACACTGCATGTTAGATTCCAGGTGTAGACATGTGATCTAGTCTCTTATTTACGAGGCGATTTGAACAAAAACAGTGATATGTATACTATCCTACTTCATTCCTATTATATATAATATCTCAGTAACCTGAGGCAGGCATCAAAACATCATCTAGAAGAGAAGATATTATATGCTAAATACCATTCACATAACACCCGTGAGATAGTATATCTAATACGTTAGGGTCCTAATATATTTATACTATTTTTAAATATTACAAATAAAGGATAAATAATGCAACTACTTTCCTTTATCTGTAAAAACTCTACTGCAGATGTTCCCGGATTACCGGACAATATATGAAACATGAATGTGAATAACACATTTAAATAAATATTTCTATTGACCCCTAAAATAATCCAACCGGGGTTTTGATCAATATTAAGGAAGGTCTAGATGGGGCATTCCATACTTGAAAAATACTACCTTGCCTAGTGACCCACTACGTCCCCATTAGGCATCTACGTCACACGTTTCAAAGTGTGAGTGTATTGTATCTTTCCGTAGTTAGCACGGCTTGGATTTGTAAAATATTAGTTTAAATATGCCGAAACGTGTTGATGATAAGTGGTGTTATGAAATTATTCCTAGGATATCGTATAATTTCAAAAACTTGTATGGAACTTCCTATCTTGGGCTGTTATTGATCGAAGAACCGGGGGCTCAAACATGGTAATCCAACATGCTAACCGCTTCACTACGTGGCAGATAAATAACAAGTATATTAATAACTCGAAACATATCATTTATTATCACCTATTACCTATTACACTATTATAATACATATTATGGAAAATATTCTGATTGAATTTTTTTTCTAAATAATGAATTACATAGTTTTCAAGTAAAACATTCAAGCGGTCAGTTTTGATCTTCCAACAACTTTAGGCATTTTCATATTGGTAGAATCTTCTAGTTCTTTAGACTTGTAATAATGTGGAGCCACCTCTAGTAACCACTTGCTTTCTATTACTGTCACTTGTCTCATGAATTCTTTACTGGTAAACACCAACTCGTGGTACAGAATCCAACGGGGCTGCTCTTCAAACAGACAACTGTTAGGATGTATTAAAACATTCTGAAATCATTTAAAAAACACATTATTTTAATCTTTTGAGACAAGATTATTTATAAAATAATAAAAGTTGGGCAATATTAGCTTGGGAGGAGAAACTTTCGTTCCTTATCTTCCATTTTGAAATCCAAAGACAAAAATTGTTTTTGACCCCTTTGGAGGATATAAAATGAGGAAAGACTCTCCTTCCAAAATTTCCTGCTTAAGTTCAACTTCATAATAATTTTATAGAATTGAAACATCACTGATTGTAAACGTTCATCAAGCTGAGGTGTTCTCCGGCGGGATGGTTGAAGTTCTTCCTCGCCGTGTCGGCGTGGATAATCTTATCTTTAGGCCGGTAGAATATTGCTCCATTTACAGAAAGCATCGCTGCTAAGGTGACTATCTCTTCGGAGCATTTATACCTGAAAAATAAAAAAAATAAGCTGATATTATTCCTATTGTGTAAAGTAGCAAATATCTCTAACTCTAGTCAAAGAAACACCATATACACATACTAACTTTTCACTAGCAAGAAGCATTTATTAGCCATCATCGGGTTGGTTGGGAACTCTGCCATTCTTCTCCCTGCTTTAGTAGAGTCTCCGTGATGATTCAATGCTCCTAAAGCGTACAGTTGTTCCAGTGCAAGAACCAAAGTTTCATGAGGAGGCGGATCAAAAAAATCAAAGTGAATCAAATCGTTGATACCGAGAGCTTTAAGTGTAAGAACTGCATTTCCTAAATTTATTCTCTGAATTTCGGGGATCGTATTATCTTCAAGTTCATTCTTGTAAGACCATGCTGTATACAGTCTGAAGCACTTCCCCGGAGCCACTCGTCCAGCTCTCCATGCTCTCTGATTAGCGGAGGCCTTCGAAATCGGGACCACAATTAAACTTTCCATACCAGCGCGAGAGTTAAAGTTATTTTGTTTCGCGAAACCTGGATCAATCACATAAATTATATTATCTATGGTTAGCGATGTTTCTGCAATATTTGTGGCTAAAACTACTTTTCGGGCTCCAGTTGGAGTAGGCTCAAATATTTTAGCTTGCATATCACTGGGAAGGTTAGCGTAAACCGGCAAAATGATTAATTCCTTAACTTTAGATCCTAATCGCTTAGTTCTATCCCGTAACATTTCATTGCATGTTTCGATTTCATCCTGTCCAGTTAGGAAAACAAGAATATCTCCTAAAGGCTGTGTAGCATGAATTTGGAGAATGGAGACAACACAAGCATCTACGTAATCAGCTTCTTGAGAGCCCCCCCCCCCCCCCCCGCCTTAGTGAGAAATTCTCTGTGTAAGGTTCCATCTGTCATGTATTTAATGATAGTCCTTTCTGAAGTGCAGTCCTCGAACCTAATACTGTATCCCACTTCGTTCCCGAGCTTGACGTCCATCTCTTGTGCCACGCGAGCTGCTACAGACATGGCGGCAAACACGTCGTGGCTGTGTGCACCCGATGCACTTGGGTCCGTCAGTAAAGCCCGCCTCGTGTAAGTATTGTGGAATTTTGTGTTGTTTTGCCGGATCCAGTTTCTCCTTCTACTATAATAACCTGGTGAGCTCTGACAGCTTCTATAAGACTATCTTTGAAGGGGAATACTGGAAGAGATCTCTTAGTTTCAGCAATATCCATTTTTTTTTTTTCGGTGACAGACGGTTTGTCTTCTTTTTGATCCCCTTCTTTTCTATCTCCATCCATTCGCAAAGCTTGAATAAAATCGATCTGATCTTCCAAAAGTAGTTCATATTCATCTTTGGCAGTGGAACCTTTAGCACCAAACTTGTAAACTGCCGAAGCCATTTGTTCTTGCTCCCATTTTTTTTGTTCTGAATGAGGAAGTTTTTCTCTTTCATCAACTTCGACATAATCACCTGTATACAAAGAAAATAAATAAATTCAATATAAAAACAATAATATTTCCATTATTCACTGTGACAACCGAAAATAAATGGTAATAACAAATATTCTTAGCTAGATTTTGCTGAAATAATCTAATGCTAGTTAATATACAAATAAAGCCATTATTACTATTATTATATAAATATGAAATAATTTAATTTATTTGAAAAAAAAAAAAAAAAATTTTTATTAAGTATACTATTAAAATATTAAGACAACAATAATTTAATAAAAGGTGAAAGTTTTCACTGTAATAATAATTATTATATCAATTCTTTATTTTTAGTACTTTCACACAAACATCATTGTATAGATTATGCAGAGAACATCATAGTCTAAGCTTAAATCGAGAGGCGCACAGTTTACATCCGCGCTGTGCAAGCGGGTTTCCTGCAAGGCATCGGACCCTCCCTATGAAATACATAAACTAAATTAAACATTCGAAGCTAGGTATAACTAATCAAAATTACCCTTTTCTCCCTTCTTGAGGTCTCTTGGCATGTGATACCTCTGGACATTTTCAAGTTCCCTCGCTTTCTCATGTTCTCTAGCGATGTTGAGAAGCTCCTTTTTACGGAGTCGTTCCCTTTTTTCTCTTTCGGTGAGTCTAAAATACAATTTAATCAAATCAAAATTTCACACGACAGTTAAAGTGTCTATAAGATCATAATTCATTCAATTATGGGGTAACTTAACAACTTGCCGTGCAGCTGTCAAAATTTCAAAACATTTTTTCTCTCTGGTTTGTAGAGTAAAGCGTAAAGCTGTGATTGGGGTCACGCCTTCATTATGTATTGTCAAATTTCGCTTTTCAAAATCTATTTGATTTTAAATTATTTTATTTAACCTAACCTATCATTAACCTACTGTATAAATTTCATAACCTATTATAAAGGATATTGCTTTAAATAGCCATTTGATTTAATTTATTTTATAAAACCCAACCTATCTTAACCTACTGTATAAATTTCATAACAATTTCATAATTCCATGGATTTAGCAATAGACTAGTCCTCATAAAAAGCACGGCAAGTTGTTAAGTTACACCCAATTATTATTAAGTATTAACTGCATATATGTATTTACTGCAAAAACTTACACATCTTCGCCAAATAAATATTCGTCATCTGCTATGTCTGCTTCTAGCTCAGCTACTTTATCATCTTTCCTCTTCTCCAAGTACTGTCTTCTGGATTGGATTCGAAGGGACGGCAGTATTTTGTCTCTGTCTTCGGCTTCTAATTTCAATCTTCTTGCAGCTTCTTCGAAAGACCGCTTTTCAGATGACTCAATAACTTTTCTGGTCTTAGAATCATCTTTATCTCGTAACCTTCTAGCAAACTCATCTCTACTTTTTAAATCTTTTCGCCTTAATTCTTCTGCACTATCCTCACTATTCGAATCAGAAGATTGGCTTTTACGCCTCCGTTTTTTATCTTTATGTTTTCCCATATTTGTTCGATATTATATAAAATTCACCAACATCAAAAAATATAAAATCAACAGACGACCCTATTTGTTTGCAATCGTTTGGCGTCAGTGCTGCCAGATCCGAGAGACGGCTTCTCCCACCCGGCGCTGCCAATTTTCCCACTTTCGGCCAGAAATTCCCGTTTTCTCTCATAAGGCTTAAAAACGTTCATTTTGAAGAAAAAAATGATATTTTTAGTCATTGTGTGTATGGAGAAGACTCAGGAGACATTAGTGGTCGTATAAAGTGCGTGAAAACGCATTAAAACACAGTCAGATTCCCGTTTTTTCCCCTCTTTTTCGGAATCTTCCTGTTTTTCCCGTTTCTCAAAATTTGGCCCAAAAATTCCCGAAAGTGGAAAAATTCCCTCCGTCTGGCAGCACTGTTTGGCGTTGTGTTGTGCACAGAAAAACAGAAATTAGAAATGTCAAATGTCAAAGTCATCTATGAAATCCACGTTCAGTTAGGTAACGTGTTCTCCAGTGATCATTAGACATTAGACAGAGTAGCAGACTTTTGAAAAACATTCCTGCCCGTGCAGCCATGTAGCATGTAGCACGGGAACAAATTATGTCTTCTACTCTACTTAACTGATCATCTTGCTTTCGTAAAACAAATTATCAAGATTCACTGAAAGGTGTGTACCATTGCGCCATTGGGTACAGATGCAGATAAGGGAAAATAGTAGTACAAAGCGCACTTTATACGGGACAGAAAAATGCAGTTTCTTGTGCAGTTTGCAAACTATCCCGTTTAAAGCGAAAACTGTTTGGAATATTGAATGGTCAGCTCGACATTTGGCTGACTTAACAGTAAATGTTTGTTATAGCTATATATTATTAATAATTTCCTGTGTGTAAACAAACGACAATTTATATTGCACTATTAGGATGTATAATAAAATTTATCCTCTCCATCAGTAGAGATTCATCTCTTATCATCAACGTCAGCATTGGTGTAATAGCTTCCTTGTAAAATTTTTGCAGATTTCAGATTTTTCCTTGATAAAAAGAAATCTATACAAACTTCAGATATTTATTTGCACATACATATTCTAATTTGTAAATACCGTTTTCAATAAAACCTAAGCAGCTTGTGCTTGAAAATAGGAATGAAGTCATATGCTGAAGTATCAATTCAAACAGAAGACTCCGGACTCTGAGACCGCAACGCTACCACCAGCGATTGATTAACATTTTTTTAATAATTTTTTTTTAAATTGCGGTTAGCTGGTTTCATTTTTGAAAACTGAATCAAAGTCCTCAAACTGAATAACAATAACTTTAATGGAAAGAAAAATGAGAAACTAAAAAATGCATAAATTTATTGATGATAACTTCTAATTTTAACAACGTTTTTATTTTAATGATTTTAATTGCAAATCTAAATAATATAACTTTGGTAAATAAATGCATATCATATATATAAATTTTTTAAATGATCAAATAATCTATTAGCTATTATAATTTATCTGATTTCCATTCGGGAGTGATTAATTAGTAGTTTATAAAAAAATGTTGAGCGGATGCGCAAGGGAAATAAATTTTTAGGACTTCAGTATTTTTTTCGACTATTTGTACCTAAATAAGACATAATGACAATACTATCATGCCCTGATTATATTAAAGTGGATTAAAAAAATATTTTGTTTTCAGATACAATACTACGGATACTAGGTATTTTCCTCCGATTGACTCTCGAAATTCACGCAGATGACAGGTATCGATGTAAGGTTCCAAAACACATATTTTTAACGTATGGAAACATGGCAACATTAATGTTAAGGTGTTTTGCTGTTGAAGTGTCAAAAAGCTGTCAAATTCAGGTCGTTTAATTAGTTCCTTTCTGTTTTCTGTATATTGACGATTGGTCCTGATGGAGGCTGCAAACTCCTCGGCGGTGACCTCCGCCAGCAGGGCTACCCGCTTCATGATGGAGGGAGTTGGGGCCCGCGTCATCAGGGGCCCAGACTGGAAGTGGGGAAAACAGGTTAGGTTAAAAAACTTTTAAAAATAAACAAAAACTTTTGGAAAATAATAAATTTAATTTATCGAATTAGAAACACACCATAAATTGGTTGTTCAGCTACTTTTAACTATTTTAGTGCCTCGAATAACCTCTAATAACGTTCTTCATCTCGAAATCCTAATGGTTGCGAATGTTCTTAGTAGCTAATTTGTTGATGAATCATATTCCAATAAATTAGGGTATCTGTCCTTTTGTTTTAAAAAATGAACTTGTTTTAAAAAAGTGTTCACACCCACGATACATTCTTTTCGGATTTTGGAAGTTATTCAACACACTTAAAGCAGGCTGATATTCTTTTTTAATGATTATATTTTACACAACATTATGCAAGCATGGTTAAGGCTCTCGGGAGGCATACGTAGTATATAGCCTAGCCAGCCGAAACGCCTTCGCCGGATGACAGTAGATACCAAGGGTTGCTGTGTCCGTTGCCTCACCTCTGTGTTAAACCACCGCACACCTAAAATTCTTCTAAGACACCTATTCTCAAAACTTAGTATTCTGCTGTCTTGGGCCCTAGTTAGGTGCCACGATTCGCAGCCATAGAGAAGAACAGGGGTGATGCAGGACTTATAAAGGCGGAATTTTGTTTTAACCAAGTAAATATCCGATCTCCAGACAGCTTTCATATTGTTGAATGCGGCGCCCCGCTACTCCAAGCCGCACTCCCAGTTCTTTCTGAACTCTGCCGTTTTCTGTCATGTACGCTCCCAAGTATTTGAAGCTCTCGACCCTTTCGATGACTTGTCCCGACAAAAGCCAGGGGGATCTGGGCATCTTGACACGAGCTGTTACACATGACATGTATCAACAATAATTTGAAGGCCCCCGACTGATTTCGTCAATAAGGACGGCGTCATCAGCGTACTCCAGGTCGCAGAGCTTTTGGGAGGGGGAGACGGATATTCCTCGGTCTGGCGGAATTTACATCCTCAGGATAAAATCCATGAGGATTATAAACAGAAATGGGGCAAGGACGCAACCCTGTCGCACTCCGGTGGTGACCTCAAACCAATCTGAGACAACATCGTCAATTCTTACTCGGCATTCGCTATCAGTGTGAAGGGCTTTGATTAGTCCGATCAGTTTCGAAGGCACCCCATATACTTCCAGTATTTTCCAGAGTGTTGGTCTGTGCGGGCTATCAAAAGCTTTCTCATAATCCACGACGCAGAGAGCCAAAGAAGAATTGAATTCCTGGCTCTCTTGCAGAATGCAGCGTAGGTTATGAATGTGATCCGCACAAGACCTACCAGGCAGGATCCCGCCTGATTTTCTCTTAATACTCGCATGATGGGGGGCACGAACTCTCTGCAGTGTAATATGTGCTAGCACCTTCCCTGGAACACTGAGTAATGTGATGCCGCGATAGTTGTCACAGATTAATGGATCGCCTTCTTTTGCAACGTGATAATTTCTCCATTCACCCAGTCCCTTGGACACCTCTCTTCTTCCCACACCCTGACCATTAGTTGGTGTAAAGGGCCAACAATGTCAGTGACGCTACACTTCAAGTACTCCGGATGAATGTTGTCAACCCCTGGAGCCGTTCCGTCTTCAGCTTGGATACGGCCTCTGTCAATTCAGCTTGTGATGGGGGGACCATCAGGTATATTGATAGCCTGCGGAATACTTGATGAAACTTCTGTGGAAATATCGAGGGTGGTGGGAGGGGGTGGGCGGTTAAGAACTCTCTGCAAGTGATCGCGCCATACCTCCTTGACACGGTTTACGTCCAAACTCAACGCCTCCATCAGGGTTCTTAATTGTCCCGGTGTCATTGAGCGTTTGCCGCATATTTGCCGTGTAATTTGGAAAAGTTTTCGCGTGTCATTTCTTCGAGCCGCTTGTTCCGCTGTTGCAATAAGACAGTCGAGATGACGGCGCTTATCCAGTCTCGCAGATCGTTTGACAATACGGTCCTGGCGCTGTAGTCATCTCTGCGGGGCATCCATTTGGTCAGGGTCAGCCCTCACTGTCCCTCAATGCTTTGAGTTTAGCGCGTTCTTCTATTTTCCCCCCCGTATCAATAGAAAGCCTTCCTCCCGTTTTCGGGCCAAGAACATCGCACGCAGAAGAGGTAAGTGCAGCTTGAGATTTGCGAGTCCGTCTCGATACGATCCGGATGGGGGAGCTGGCCCGTCGGCAGATTGAATGCGCTGACTAACCGTAAGCTTTAAATCGCAGTCTTGGTATCGTCGCACTTTAGCCTCTCTATATCGACTTTGGTACTTAACCAAAAGATTAATAACGAGGAATATTTTTTTTAAAAACAACATTTTGAGTGTGTCCAAATACTTGCAGACAAAAAACTGGAATTTCACCAATACGGGTTATAATTACAATTTGACACTCAACAGAGACGAGAAGTTAAAGCAGAAAACCTTATGATTGCAAGTGAGATGCTAAAATGCTTAGCAATTTTCTCAATAGATGACAGAGAGTGTTCACTTGTGGAGCGTCGCGCTATTTTACTGTATATTGCAGATATGGATATCATATACTAGGTGAAATGGGAATGTTGTAATACATCAAGTGGCCACTTAACCAGCCAATGACAGTCATAAGCCCTGTAAACGCCTAGATGTCCATAATCCCTTCCAAACTTCTCGTCTCTGTTGAGATGTCAAATTGTAATAGTTTTTTACTTATCCAAAACTTGATCTAGTCCAAAACTGTTACAATAGGGAATTACTATGGAACTAACTACGGAGTGGGAATAAAATCCAACAATAATTTAAAGCCCACAGCACTACCACTAGGCTACCACTGTGTTAGTTTTATTATGATTTTTAAATAATGTAAGTATCTTAAAAAATAAAATCCCTATTGAAGTTAATTTATTTGAATTGTTGTTGTACTTTCAGGATGGGGGAGAGGGTCACGTTGGCACAGTCCGGAACTTTGAATCCCCTGAAGACGTGGTGGTGGTGTGGGATAATGGCACGGCTGCCAACTACCGCTGCTGCGGGCATACGACCGCCGTGTCCTGGACAGCGCCCCCACGGGCGTGAAGCACGATGGGACCATGTGCGATACGTGTCGCCAGAAGCCCATCTTTGGTGAGTAACTTCCATAGATATCTACTGAGGTTGCTGTGTGGTGAGGTGGCACGGTGGTTGGGGGAAATGGCACAAAGATACTGCAACATACCACAGATAAACCTTCATTAATAATTAATGATAAAATTACCTAATTTTTTTTAAAATATACTGATGTTTTCTTTATTACTTACTGTTTTTTTTAATACTACTTCTATGATAGTGCGCTGAAAACATAATATAATTTATTTCTTTCATAAAGTAAAACACAATTTATTGATGAATTGAATTGGAATTTACTTTATAGAACTCTATGTATACTTATTAGTAAACTCTTTGTCAAAAACACAAATTACAATAGAACTAAAAATCGAGTTTGATTTTATAATTAGTTAACAAGATCATTTGATGAATATTCAGGTATACATTTGATGGCCAATAGATACACAATTTTGGTATGAAAAAAAAAAGTTCCAAAAGCTTGCTGTGAACGCTTAATTGATAAATTCAAGCCATTGTCGGATATTGTTGTTTGGCTGTGATGGCAGTACTAATTAATCTTGGTAACAGAATCGCTCGGAAAGTGGGAGAGTGCACGAACTTACGACCTGTGCTCCGTGTGTTACCACGGAGACAAGAACAAGCTGCGCCACCGCTTCTACAGGATCAGCGCCCCCGGGGGGCAGCGCTTGCCTGCTGTGAGGCCAGTCGCAAAGAGCAAGAAGCAGGCCGTCCGGGGCATCTACCCGGGGGCTCGTGTAGTTCAGGGGGTAAGTCGTCATGTGCAATAATTATACATAACACTTAAGTTTTTTGTCCTTTTTTGAGTGATTTCTTTTCAAAACTTCTCATAACCAAGTTCACGTCTTTTATCAATATGGTATGATTTTTAGGTCGATTAATTAAATTCCTATTAATTAAATACATATACATAGTTCTTTGAGGAATTTCCTTTATACACATTCACACATATGTGTTAGTGGGATTAGCAATAAACTTGCGAATTGATCTCTATCATAAAAAGTAAAACCATGTGATTTGATATTGAATTCACTAAGTACATAATTATAACAAAATTTTCTCACAGGTATGAACAGCGACGGTAGAATGCTACTTTACATAACCTTCTTCTTTTGTAGCATATTCTGTCATATTGACAAAGAAGGATGTTGATGTTCCAACTTTTGAGTAATTATGTCTTTTAAGGAGGATTGGCAATGGGAAGATCAAGATGGTGGGAATGGACGGAGAGGGAAAGTGAATGAAGTCCAGGATTGGTCCGCAGCTAGTCCACGATTCTGCTGCCTACGTTGTGTGGGATAATGGAGCTAAAAATCTCTACGAGGTGGTTTTTGAAGGAAGGGCTGACTTAAAGGTAAATAACATTTAGAAATTATTATGAATTAGACAGGGAAGGAATGAAAAGTGTTAATATTCTGTGATTGTGCATCTATTTTCCATTTCAGGTTGTTAATGATGTAAAAGGACAAACAGTTTACTAAAGAACATCTCCCTCTCTTGGGCGCGTGAACAAGGCCCGGAGGGAGAACGGGTCCCCATGGCCTATCAGATCGGAGACCAGGTAGATCATCTTTACTGTTACATTAAAATATATTAACTATTGTGTGGAATGTGACTAAAAAGATGCCATTGTGATTTGTTTTTTTTAAAGTTTGTGTTACTTGATTTTTTTATTTATATAAACGTGTCATTGAAAAAGATGAAAACCTGAAAGTTGAAAACTTTTACCAATTTCTAAGGTTAATACATCCAGAAATTTTTTTTTTCAAATTGGACACACTTCAGATGTGTTACAACTTACGTGCAGAGTTATATATTATAATACTAACGGTACACATACCTTTTACATACCTATTCACTATACATGTTTTATTTATCATACAAAAAGTGCCAATTTAAAATTTACACCCAAATACGATTTTATCATCTCTACGTATGTTTAGTTGATATTTATGCCTCCTTAAAGTTGATGTTGTAGTAAAGTGTGTGTTCTAGCGGGTTTCCAGTGAACGTGTAACGTGGACCTGGAGCTGGAGATCGTGCAGTCGCTGCAGCACGGCCACGGCGGCTGGACGGATCGGGATGTTTCGAGTGCCTCGGGACCAGGGGACTGGGAGTGGTATCGACGAGGACCACGATATCGTGGTCTCCTATCCGAGCGCCAAACCCTGGACGTTCAATCCAGCTGTGCTCACCAAGGTTATTGTCTTTATAATCAAAATACCATATTATCCTAGTATTGGATTATTGGCAGATACGGATATCAAGACGTGGTGAAATGGGGAATGTTGTAATACATCACTTGGCCACTTAACCCAGCCAATGAAGGTCATAAGCCTGTAAACGCCTAGAGTATCCATATTCCTCTTTAAACTTCTCGTCGCCGTGGAGATATAAAATTGTAATTGTTAGCCCGACATGGGTGAAATCCAGTTTTTGTCTACAAGTATTTGGACACACAAAATGTTGTTTAATTTGTTAAAATCGAAAGGAAAATTCACTTAATGCGAAGTTGCAACTCTACTATTTTTACTAAACTGATTCTATTGTTATTTATATCTTGCATACCTACATGAACTGTGTATGTATTTCGTATGTATTACGTGAATCGTAAATATGACACATATTTATGAATATCGAGGGGCAGCTTTTAAATGGCTTGCAAAATTAGCAGCGGGAGAGAAGTTCACTATTATTACACTCTTGTACATTGTACTGAACTATCTCTAAAGCCCCACTTTACCTTCGTGAAAATTTCGATCATTTGTCTTTTCATGGAGATTTCCTCTTCGATCGCGTGATCAAAATATACACTCCTGATAAACTGCCCATAGTTCTCCTTCTACTCCAAGTCCTTTTACAGTGCATGCCCCGGGACTCGATCATGGAAAGCAACTCCTAATTTGCTTATTAAGGAAGCCGAATCAGTCACATCTTTTAAAACAAACGATGAGCTGGAAAAAACTTGTTCCTATCTCTTTCCTTAAAATGTTATTCTGTTTTACCTCCCTTCTACTAGAGGTGAGACATGGAGTTGTGATAGTGTGGGGTGTGTGTACTAATGGGGAGGATGAAGAGAAGGATAAAGGGGTAGAAAAAAATTGAAGGATTTGGTTACTGCGCTTACGAATAAATACCACGCACTACGCTTCTTATTATAGAGGTTGGTTGGAAGAAATTTGCCCAATTCTTGGGCTATAAAACCCGCTAATGTTACACAATTATTTGTACAAAATAGTTCAAATAAATAAAAAATAAAAAAATTGAACTTTAATTCTGTATTGCTTGTTTATGGGTTATTAAAAAATGTTGTTGTGATTGATGTGTCCATCGCGGACTGGCAAACCACATGGCAGAATTAGAGATTAGTTTTCAGGAAGGACAATAAGATTGTTTGAGACTCATTGTGTATTTGCATTGATAGGTGAAACTCGGGTCATGCGGTGGGGTTCGGCTGGAGGCAGCCGGTATGGGAACAGCGTTCGTGGTGGGGGGACTGGTGCAGTGTTTTTATTGTTGCGGGGACGCGGTAGACGTTTGAAGGCGCGGCAAGCGGTGGCACGGAGAGTGGGGGCGAGAGCCATGCTGCCAGTATGAGCTTATTTTCACTGATCTACTTTCATTTATTCCATTACTGCAATGTCTATGATAAATATGATCCAGAAACCAAAGTAGCGATCAGCAAGTAAACATCCCCATTCTACCCAAGTACATTGTTATATTACTTCATTCTCGGAAAAAGCTGATTTTTTATGAAAGTAGTTCCGACCCAAAATTGAATTTTTAGTGGAATAGTAGTTACTGTTCCTGATTGATTCGGCATTCACTTTTTGTAAACCCTTCATAAGTGAATTATGATTAAATAATTACAGATACTGATATGTGTTACTATTTGTTTTATTCTATTAAAATAGATTTTGACCTACACCACTACCTGGTTTTATGGAGTAACGTTTTCCCATCGACTAGGGGAAAAGACACTAAATTAGAATAGCAGTTGTTATACAGAAAAATACAGAAAAATTAAATTGCAAATACTTAAGAATCCGTTTGTATTCAAAATGAGTTTTGTTCTAAGCATGACGTTTGAAAATTGATGTTAATTCTTTTTTTAAATTCATCGCCTTTTGATAGAAATATCTAATAAATCATTAAATATTGTCTTGCTGTCTTTATTCGGTACATTAGTAAATAGATTAACCACGAATCAAAATGACACTATACTTGAGGCATTGTTCGGGATGGTAATATGTTTCAGTTTCTCAGTTAGTTTCTACACTATTTTTTAAAATTGTAAAAAACGACGGTTTAAAGAGTATGTATAAAGCTATTATCACGTCATTTTAGTCTTTTGCACAAATTTTGTAACTTGGGCACACAAACGTTAGACAACTCAGGGCGACAGGAATTGGGATATTCACTTTAAGTAATTTAGGTAGGCCTTATAGTTTGGGAGCTTGCTTCTTGTGATTATTAGGTAACTAGGTTAGTTTTGGGTAGGAAAATTTTCCACCATGGGATGTCACATTGTTGTAACCAATTGTTTGATTTTTATCTTGGTATTTGCTGGTAGATCCAGACCCTCAACCTCCTCAGACCTCCCCTCAAGACCCTAGTACATCAACTGCCACCACTTAGCAAGTCAATTAATTATCAATTTTTTTTGTACAACTTCTTAGTAATTCTACCATCACCACTGTCCCAATGATTGTGGTTTTGTTTTTTTTTTTTTTTTTTTTCGATTGTTTTCTATTCTACTTCTATGGTATCAATATTTATGTATACCCCCTGTGTTTAGATTCTTAAGTATTGCAATTTAATTTTTCTGTATTTTTTCTGTATAACATCTGTATTCTAATTTAGTGTCTTTTCACCAGGTCGATGGGGAGAACGTTACGCCCGAAACCAGGTAGTGTAGGTAAATTCTATTTTTATAGAATAAACCATTAGTTAAACTAACATAACACAGTGTTTTATTTAAATCAATAATATAGTTACTAATAAAGTAGATATAAAACAAAGAGTTATCACCAGATAACGTAAATCATTGATTAGATATTCCACTCCGTCTAAAATGTAGTTGATAGTTTGAGGATTCTAATTAAAACACTCGGTATTCAAATTTAGGTATTTATTCAGAAGGATGAAAGTAGACTGAATGCTGTTGAAAAATGCAATCTCTCAGGCCAATGTGTGGTAAGACCATGTATGATAGGTGTACAAATGTCGAAATTAGAGCAAAGTGCAAGGCTGAGATAAGCATTATCGACAAAATTAAGAAAGGGCTTTTACGATGTAGAAGCCGAGGAAGGCCGAGAAAGACATGGCATGACCAAGTACAACAAGTACTTGAAAGTGGACATGCGAAAAGTCGGAATAGTCAGAACATGAGAAGATGTATGCATGTAAAGGAAGCAAAGGAAGTATATCAGTAAATATATAAAGTTTTCGATTGCATTAAAGACACTTCAGTAAATTGGTTTTTATATAATAGTGTCACTAGGCAACTTTAGGCACGGTAGTATTTTTCCAGTATGGAATGCCACTTCTCTGAAATTCTTTTTCGAAGCTTATAACTAAGTTTTTGTTTCATACTTCATTGTGAAATGTTACAAATTATGAATTTAAAAAAAATTAAATAAATTTATTCAAATTTATACAGAACATCATCACGGACTGCAATTGGCGTCTCATTACATAAAATTAAAAAAGATGTTGTTTCTCTGTGCAGACCCTCGGCAAGATAGGACGCGTCCAGCAGATCTACCACGATAACGACCTGAAGGTAGAAGTATGCAGCACTTCCTGGACTTACAATCCCAACGCAGTCACTAAAGTAGCTTCCTCTGATGGCAGTGTGCCGGGAAATTCTTCTGGTAAGATTTGAATCCTAATTTAATTTGACAGCATGATTCTTCTTCATTTTTATACCTTATTGAGAAGCCAATTGGAATACAACTTGGCTGTGTGGTCTCCATATTAAAATGTTGTTAAGAGTGCAACACAAATTTGTAAAATTTGTAAACAGTAAATATTACTATTTTGCCACCGAGTTCATTATCTACAATTCTACAGGGTTTTCATTAGCCACAAGATGTTTGGCGCATGGACCGTCAAAAACTTTTTTTAGATTCATGGGGTCATTTGCAAGTGTTATTATAGCTGCTGAAAAATGTTTTTTTCAGGATTTTCTCTGCATTTTTCTGAAATCTCCCATTCAAACCCCTAAAACTATTTTGTTTTTAGCTTGATTTGCGTAGATTTTAAAAAATTTATTGTGTTTGTATCGAGAAATTTCGTTATGAGACTCCAAATTACCAAAAATGAATAATAGTTTTTCAATTATTAAATTAATTTTTTGAACATTTTTTCAAACATTGCCCTTTCTAACAGTATGTCAATTGTAATATAAAACGTTCAATAAGTGGGGAAAATTAGGAACACAAGCAAGGTCTGTCCTGTGTTTTGTACTGTAAATATTGCAGTGGTAATGGACAGGTTTCAACAGTGCTACAGTGCAATATATTGGAAATGATCGCATTGGAAGCTGGGTCCTATTTCTAGGCCCACACGAACTGCCCGCATGGTCAGCATCAGATCTGGGGACCGTGTGTACACGTGTCTGGACACCCCTAGAGATCCATTTCTAGGGACGTGCAAAGGAACTGGTGTACACAACGGAAGAGCTTTCCACAGAAATTTGATTGCGGCATTTGTAAAAATCAAACAAAAAAAAAATGTGCCTAAACAATGAACAAAAAATTTAGACAGTCCATGTGCCATACACCCTAAGTGATAAAATACGGAATAAAGTGTTGTTTTTTAGGTGAGCGCCTTTCTGCTCTTCTAAAGAAACTGTTTGAGACACACATATCGGGAGACGTAAATGAAGAGCTTGTGAAGTCCGCGGCCAACGGGGATGCTGCCAAGGTGGAGGAGATTCTGGGGGGCGGCGGAGCGGGCCCCTCGGGGGCGGGGGCTGCCACGCCCCCCGCTCCCACGCAGGCCAATGTCAACGGGGTGTTTGGAGGACATACTGCCCTGCAGGTACTTACTATTATTTATATATTTATGATTTATTTTATCACCTCAACTGGCTGGAACATTATGACAGGGTAATAACATTACAAACACCCAGTCTTGAGGAAAATCACTTTCGATTTTTGTGTTTTCACCGGCAATTCGTACCGGGAACCTCCATATCGTGAGTCCAGTGTCTTAGCCATTTTGTTAGAAGGTCTCTGGTTCCTTAAGAAGGAAATACAATTATGTATCAAACAGCCTAACAATAATTAACGGTAATGTATACTAGAGTGGGCTTACTGCTATGTAGAAATATGTCCCAACCAACCCTCATTAATATTAATATTGCATTATGTTTACAGGCTGCATCCCAGAACGGGCACCTGGAGGTGATCAGGTCGCTGGTGCGGCACGGGGCGGACGCGGACGCAGAAGACCGCGATGGGGACCGTGCCGTGCACCACGCGGCCTTCGGTGATGAGGCAGCCGCCCTGCGCCTGTTGCGCCAGGCTGGCGCCGACCTCAACGCGCGCAACCGGCGCCGCCAGACCGCGCTGCACATAGCCGTCAACAAGGGCCACCTGGCCGTGGTGCGCACCCTGCTGGAGCTGGGCTGCCATCCCAGTCTACAGGTTAGTGAAGACTATTATACAACCGCGCTGTGCCGACCTCAACCTCAAGGATGTGTGGAAATTAAAATTAATAGTGGATTATTTTTACAATTTAGTAAAATTTAATGGAAACTCCCTATCAAATTAAATGTCCCAATATTAATTTTAATAGTAAAAGTTAACCAGGGACGTTGAACCATGGTTTTCAGAGAATATAATATTGCATTGAAAATATTCTGAGATAAATTGGCTTTATGAAAGGAAAATGAGTTTTTGATTTGGAATTTTGTATGAAATTTTGTTATTTGGATGAGGCCATCCAAAGGTGATTTTCGACAGGTTCAATAAAAGTAAAAACAAGTCGTCCCATCAATATATTCACTCCATGCACTTATTAATTCATCAGATCATCTTTCCCAGTGGTCAATAAAAATAAATTTATGTTGAAAGAGAGTATTCAGGTGTCTTCTTTTTGATTTGTGATTATTTTGAATTAGTTTTTCAATATTTTGCTTTATCCAAAGGTTTTTTTAACGGGTTCTTTGTAGCTGTTTTATTAAATTTCCAGGTATATTGAATGAATGAAATATTCAAAATGTCATCAGATTATTTCCCAAATGGTCGATTAAAACTAAATCTTCAGGTATCGTGAGTATGCAGGTTTCTTTTTTCAGGTTAGGTACATTTTGAAAGTTTTCATTTTCGGTTTTTCTTAATTTTTTGGTTCTTTTTAGGGATATTGAATGAATGAAATATTCAATGTTTTCCCAGGTTATTTCAATTTTTGGATTAACAAACTATTTCTTTCAGGTTCTTTCAGGATTCTTTCATTTTCATTTAGGTACTGTTTTTCGGTTTCGTAATTTCAGATTTTTTGGTGCAATATTTCAGGTTTTTTCAGGATTCTTTCTTTTCATTAACTTCTGTTAGGATTTTTGGTTGGTGCAATATTTCAGGTTCTTTCAGGATTCTTTCTTTTCATTCGTTCTGTTAGGATTTTTGGTTGGTGCAAATATTTCAGGTTCTTTCAGGATTCTTTCTTTTAATTCAATTTCTGTTAGGATTTTTGGTTGGTGCAATATTTCAGGTTCTTTCAGGATTCTTTCTTTTAATCAATTTCTGTTAGGATTTTTGGTTGGTGCAATATTTCAGGTTCTTTCAGGATTCTTTCTTTTCATTCGTTTCTGTTAGGATTTTTGGTTGGTGCAATATTTCAGGTTCTTTCAAGATTCTTTCTTTTTTCATTCGTTTCTGTTAGGATTTTTGGTTGAAATGCAATGTTCTCAGGAATCTTTTAGGATTCTTTACTTTTACTACTTTCATTATCTGCACCCAATGTTGCATAGGGCACTGCATCGGTACACCAAGTGCAGTGATTCTTGATCATTTTATTACATGAAAGTAAGATGATCAGTCATACGCTTCAGTACCAGTCCAAGGTATCACACATGAAATATTAATATGAAAATCACATGTAAATAAATATTTCATGTTGACCCCCTACGGGAATCGAACCCGCCACCTCATGAACGGTAGCCAAATACGCTACCACTATGCTACGAGGCGAACAAGGTTAGTATTCATGTGTATTTATTTAACGGGTTACATGAATCTTTTTTGTTAGAATCAGGGTGTAACAAAACTCGTAGTACAACCACATCGGTGCGGGTGAATCTACATCGTATTTGGAGACGATTGTGTAATATGACTTTAAATCTGAGCTTGAAAAAAAATTTTTTTTTTTACCTAAGTATTCATAAGTATGGGAGATTAAGCAAAATTGCTCAAATTCTTATTAAAACGCGTTTTTTTAATATTGTTTTCTTTATGGATAGTATTCATTTGACTAAATACATGATAATTGATAACAATTAGCAAAAAAAAAAATTGAAAAAAAAATCAACCTCGTACCTACTCAATTTTCTTGAAAACTGAGAATCAAATAAAATAAAATAATATTCTTCGAAATCGACTCCAAATGTGATGTTGATTCACTGGTTTCCCGCTTGTACATCGAGTTTTGTTACACCCTGTATATTACAATTTCAATTACAGGTTTTTTAAGGTTTTCTTATGATTTGAAGGGTTTATGGCTCATTTCAGGATTTTCAGTTTTGTGCTGTATTTTCAGTTTGTCAAATATACTCGTTTTTGCTTTAATATAGTTTAAAAGATTAACTATATTTTGTATATTGCCTTGATATAACAAATTACAATTGTACGTAGGTACAACTGAAGTTTTTGAAATATATATATTGCTCTTTAAGATCGAATAAGAATGCCATTTTTTTAATTTCGGTAACATCTTAACCGTTTAAACCTCTAGGTAGGATATGTACTAAAGAAAAAAAATTTCATTAAAGTCTTAAATTCTCCAAAGTTATTCACTGATTGCTTTGAAATGTTGCCACAAGGTTGCATTTGTGATTAGAGTAAAATATTTCATTATTGGGTAAATATGCACAATGACGCTCTAGGCTCTAGTAGAAATATCAAACCATTCGAGAATTTTCTGTCCCATTTCCATAGCTAGTTTAGAATAAATGAAATGTCCCAAAGTATATTAAGTCCTCATATAGATTAAGCGTGTCAAAAAGTTATTCGATTAGGTTAAATAATAAAATTAACAATATATTACGAATTTAAAAATAAAGTAGCTGTATGCTTTTCGTTAGGCCAGCGTTTGAAATTTTGGTATTTTCAAAACGAAATCTTGGAGCAGCAGCAAAAAAATAGTAACAAAAAATTACATCAAATTCTACGGAATTTTCGTGCTAATTTTTATTTGATTACTTTTTCGTAAAAACAAAATAAAAAAATTCGCTCCAAAGTTCGCCGCGTTCTTGATTCCATACAATAAGTACATAGGGGGAAAAATCATAATTTTTCGAAGGGCAAAAACACGTTTTTTTTTCTAGCCCAAATCCCACTTAAACAGCTAAACGGCATCTGCTGATAATTTTTTAATTAATTTTATTTGATCAAAGAAAGGTCTGAAAGGATGTTTTTAAGAGGCGTGATCAGGTATTTGGGTTTTTACGTCGACTCCCCCTTCCATCAGCCAGTTAATGGGAGCAACGTCAGCGCTGTAAAATCCCCCTTTCTTGCTTGGCGCACGTTTTTAAATAGGACCTTGTCTTAAGGACGAGAGTTCCGTCTCGTGGGACGTTCCTCCATTAGTCAAACATCATCCTGAATCCTGAGGACCGCCTCCCCACCCAGAAAGGAATAAAACGCTATTTTATATTCTTCGGAACAGCCGGCGAATGGTCGGGCCCTTCTTGTCTCCCATTCACTTCACTTCTGCTTTACTCGATTACGTCATTGCTGACGTCACGGCGAATATAACAGCAGTTAGAGGGTCTCCGTACCCAGTGCCTGCCACCTGCCGCCTGCCATGGCTGTTACGACCGTCAGACAATCGTCGACCCATATTGTAATAGTTTTCTATCTCGTTCATAAAGTCAAGAAGAGATAATGAGAAAATGAGAGAGGAGAAAAATGTTATTCATATTTATTTCAAGTATAATTTTGTGGTCAATCATATTAATTATAATGTTATTATTAACCACTCGTCGAGTTTGCTAATCTATCTGTTTTGAGACGTACGTTCACTCTATGTGTCTTCGTTTTTATATTCTAGATAAACATGTCGCGCTAGTAGTCCGTTTCACCGCTTTTTTCAACAAGGGCCTCCCCGATACATCTTCCAAACTGCCAATTCAGTGAACTTAAGATAAAAGGCTTTATGAAAATGAAGAATAATACAAGTGAGTGAGACGCCGCGCGCCGAGTCGGCCAACTATTTAGTCGGGCATCCGCGGGGGCACTCCCCACAATCTCTGCCCCCGGACGGAGGACGGAGGACGAGTGTCAACTAGTGCGGAGTGGCCGTACACTCCAACACGTGAAAATAAAACGATCGTCGAGAGTTTGAGCGCGTTTACTCGGCCATTTCAGCGCCCTCTCTCCTCTTTCTTCTCCTTTCTCCCTCCCCTCGCCACTCTTCTCACTTCTCGTCTGTCTAAACTTCCTGGATGAAGTGGACAGTTATTAAGATGGTCTCGTTTTTTCGTTGAGAGCGTTATTTATTTTTAAAAAAAATATTGAATGGTAATAAAAATATACACTGAACTAATTGGAGATTTTGTCCCATTGGAGATAAAATAATGTTATATGCAAGGATGTTAAAAAAAACTATTATTGTATGCGAAAACTTTGACAAGGAGTCGTGCGTTTCAATTTGAAATGTTATATGAAAATTGAGATAATATGTGCAAATATTGTAAGTTATGTTTTTTAATAATTATAACAGCAAAAACCAATTCACTTTGAATTATTTCATAAATTTAATCAATCTTATCAACATTTCCGCTCCCTATGTGGAACATATGGATTCGACAAACTGCACAAAGCTAAATCATCGGCAATGGCAATTTAATCAACGGCACAAGAAGTAAAATAAAAAGTTGTTCATTGCATAATTTACATTAGATATTTTAAGAAATAATATTTAACTCCGGATTTCGATTTGGATTTGTATTTCGATTTGGATGTGCTCTTATTAAAATTCATGGTTTTAGTATACCACGTCATTGTTTCTAAAATTCTTATGAAAATATTGTTGTTTGAAATCCGAGTATAAACCAAGAAACAAGCCACTGTGCTGTAAATGTGTTTATACCCCCTTTAGATAATACAAGCGTAAATAGTAGTATTAGTAAATACATAAGTACGTTGAGTACATAGTATACTTGTGTAAGTAGCAGTGACAGAAAGCTGCGATACCTTGATCCTTGTCAAAAGTGCCCGTAAAGGGTACAGATTATCCGCCCCGCTGTCTGGCGGGCACGCGTGACGTAGGAAGGGTCGCCCGTGACGTCACTCACCGTCCCACTCGCCACCCCCCACCCCCACCTGCAGTTGCCACGACGGTCATCATCTGTCTTCTTCGGGCATAATATCGATATTGTTCTATCATTCGTCACTAGAAATAATACGGAAAAATGGTCGTGATTCGTGACAGATCCATTATTTGATTCGGATTTACGATGTAGGTACATAATATTGTCTACCACACCGTATCCACAGGGCGCTTTGCAACTACCCTTTGTCAGCAGGGCGTCGTCGCAAATAGAATGACTTCAATAGATGGTCGTACAAGGCGGGTGTTTTGTTATTTTGAAAAATTGTATTATTGATCATTCGAAATATTTTGTTTTCATATCAAACCTAACCCCCGTGTACTGGAACATGAGAATATTAGTATTTTGTGTAGGTACAATGCGAGGTATGTGTGCTACGAAACCCCTTTGAAGAAATCGAATTGTAGATACATTATTATTAGTATACATTTATAGATAAATAGCTTATAACGTTTTGTTTAAAAATACAAAAAATATTTAACTTCTTAATGCTTTTAAACGAACAGTATATTGATTTAGTTAGATTTGTTCCATTAATTTTTTATACTTTTTGTAATTATATTAGGTGTTTTGCATTTTTATTGTTTCTGTATTGTTTTTATCACCTTTTCGAACTGGAAAAATTGTTATACTCTACATACAAAATAAATATAAAATTTATACAAAAAATAATTTATATTTTTGTGAAAAAAAACTGAGCACTAATTGAGTGGTTAAACGTGTTACTAAATTAGTATTCATTTATATGTGTAATATTATTATGTTTTTCTTATTTTCTAACAATATGTAAAAAAATTTCAATTCATTAATAATTTTAGTTAATCAAAGAAATAAGTTGTGAATCCTGACGTCACAGTTTGCTGATTAATGAGTTTCTTTTTAAGGAAAATATTTGTATAGTTTTTATTCTGTTCGTGTTATTACATTATTTCTGAGTTATGGTTGACCAGAAAACACAACATCCTCAAGTATTAATAAATCAATGATACCATGTTGTAGTTTGAGGTTGTGCACTGATGATCCTCGGTAGAACTGCAGCTGTTACCCATGACGGCCTCTGTCGCGCAATGGCTAAGACGACGGACACACGATACGTAGGTTCCGGGTTCGATCCCTGGTGAGAACGTTGAAAAAAATGTGATTTTTCTCAAGGTGTTTGTAACGTACTTCCCCTCTGTTTATTTATTTATTTTATTTTATTATATTGTTTTTACGCCCATAGGGCTTTTACATAGACATTTTAAATGATTACTCAGTAGGTAGCTTTTCATTACCGCCAGAGAAATTAGGCACCAGGCAGACACTGTTCCCAAACATAAAATGCACTAGATTTGTGTTGAAATTAGTAAGACCGAAAGTAGACCAGGCACTCGTATACTAATTAAATTTGTTAGTTGACAACAATCAAACATAGATTTTAATACTTTGAACAGAAAGAGCAAATCATTTAATTTTCTTCTATTTTCTAATGTTTGTACATTAAAAAAGTTATTTAAAAAGTTATAATTTATGTTTACAATGGGAATATTTAATTTAAAATTAATAAAGCGCAAAAAATTATGTTGGACTCTTTCAATGTTCTTTACGTGAACCCTGTAATAAGGAGACCAAATGATCGAGTTATATTCAAGCTGACTTCTGGGTCTCTTAACCTGTAGAGGTTGTTAAATAACGACAAAAAACTTCGACAAAAAATCATTTGTATTTTTGTTTGCTAGAATTGATAATGTGAATTGATCGTCCAAACGATCCAGGTGATCCAAATCAAATTTTATAAATTACTAAATGAAATATTTTTCTTTCTAATTCATGTCGTAATTTTCACAGCCACGATATAAATTTAGAAGTGAACACGTAAAGTAATACGTAGAGTCGGAATAGGGAATAAATCACAAGCATTTGTAGCGTTTTCGTGTTTCCCGCAGATCGCGCTCCTCGATAATCTGTTTAATGGGGGCTCCTTGGGTGGAGATTATATCGCGGGAAGTGTAATGCGCCTCACACGCTGCTAAATGGGAAATGAAAAGAAAGGAACGAGCAGGCAGCAGGCTCGTGGAACGTTCTCACGGAGACATTGATCAGCCATAGTTTGCTAGCGAACTTGGAGCATTTCCATCCACAATACAACGGCGGCAAGGAAGACAATTCATTATTTTATCGCAACTTAATGTTTTACACTTTTTATTATGTATTTATTCAAAATAAATACGGTAATGTGGAAGTGGTATACACTGGACACTAAAAGGCGTTATTTTAGTTTTCAAAGTAAATTAATATTACGCCAAAACAATGTGCAATTTCCACTTTCCTTTTAGTCAATAATGTTTTGAGCCGGTGAAAATACTTCTTGCGATTACTACTAAGGCGTCATGTTGTGTGAAAAATATTACTTTTGATTCAGAACTCCCAAGAAGTAAATTGAATTAAATTAAATATTCATCGAAAAATCATAAAATGAAAATAGTCAAGATAACTTCGATAGTTGGTTTAATTTAAAATCAGCATAAAACGACTCCACATTGTTAGGTAAAGTATGTAGGTAGTAGGTACGATGTAATGGGTAATTTAACTAATTGAAACACATTAGCAGTCCCTCAGTTAGTTGAGGTATTTTCTGACAGTTATTTGTATAAAACTTTCCCTGTTTCCGTTACTAGCGACGTGTGGAATGAATGGCTCTTCGTTCTCGCGTATAGAGAACGTGGAATTTAAATTATCCCTAACAAAAGATGCGAGGAATAGAATTATGACGTCAATGTCAAAGGATCTTTCAGCTTCCTATTTCCTCCTCGTGCCTCCGGAAGGCAGATTTGAATGGAGCGAGTAGTGTCGCCCGCGGTGACAAGGTGCTCCGGAAACGCTACATTTTTCTTTCATCCCCTTCCACACAGCTTCCGTTCCGTTTCCGGTCTCATTCACCAACAGGAATCTGTATTATTTCTGTCCTTCTCCAGCGCTGCGGAATCCTGTTACCTTTGTACGCGATTATGACCCAACAAAAAGTTAAAAAATAATTGCGTCGCTTTTTCTGTTTAAAGGTTTTTTGTTAACGATGAGAGTTTTTTTCCGAGGTTTTATTCGATTCGATTATAATAGCGCGCTTGAAGCAGAATATATGAATATAGTAGGTATACAGAATGCTGTTTTTTTTTTTTCTTCTGAATATACGGGCAAGAGTGGTGTGCTGAAATATTTGGAGTAAAAACATTCCCTTCAGATTGTCAGAATTTTCGGAATATTTTTTCAGTTTCGCCCGGCGGTTTTCGCTGACTGAGAATCTGTTCATGCATCTGAATGCATTTCTGCCCCTATCCCGAGTGCCATGAGGCAGGAGGCAGGAGGCAGGAGGCGATGGTGGTAGCTTCCAGCTGCCAGCTGCCGCCGACTGCGACTGTCGCCACCGACTCGCATTTATATTATTCTTCTATGACCCACTATTACAACTGGGGAATAGCGCAATTTAATATTCCGTCTCTCAACAGATTTGCAGAAAAAGTTAACGTTCTTTTTATTTCGTTCGCTGTCTGCATGTGTGCTATTATCTCCTATCTACTCATTATTTAACCATAAACTTCTTGTCTAGCCACGAGAAAACAAAGTTAAAAAGACACTTGTACTTTAATTTTTACTCATTATTTTATATTAAAGTATGACGTCACATGTATCTTCTTGTAAAAATGTAAATGAAGGTTTTAATAGTTGTGTAAAAAATACGTTAGCCTGCCTTTCGGTATGTTTTAAATGCGTGCTGAAAATGACAGGTTCAGATTTTTAATTAAAACGTTATAGTGCATTCAGCTCCAACGGTTGCGTTTAGAAAAAATTGCGGTTTATAACTAAAAACTCTCAATCTAAATTTGTAATTATTGTTTGTACACAACTGTTCGATACGAACTATAACTTATTTCTTTTATTCTTTAATTTAAAAGGATAATTGGTCTACCTATCTCATGTAATATTATTTGTACTATATTTTATTTACAATTGTCTGTTATTGTTAAAAAAAAAAAAATTCCCAGCTCTAGTAGTTTTTTTCTATTTTATTTTTGGCAGAAACGCTTTAAAAATAGCCCTGATATTAAGATTTAACAAATTTATGACGCCTTTTAATTAAAGTTTTAATGTTTTTTAATTTGAAGTTTAGATTTTTGTAGGTGTCTATGAAAGTTATAGAACAGTATTTTCCACATACTAAAAATAGAGGAAGACAAATAGAGATTTATAAATGAAAATTACTTTCCAGGAAAAGTTCCTATTTAAATAGACTCACCCCCTTCCCCCACCCCACCCGCCCCGGGGCCTGTAATAAAGACTGACGTATTATGTCGCAAAATAAACTGCGAAGGCAAAGAGCCTATTTCTATGAGAAATTTATGATGTTTTCATATGGAATATAATATTTGTTCCACGTTCGCGCCGACCGACGCCGACGCCACGTTTGAACGCGAACCTAATTTATTGTCTGTCGGGGCTCGGCACTCGTCAGGGCGCGGGTGCGGGTGGGCGGGTGGCGGCGGCGCTACCTGCTGTGTTCCCCGGGCCGGGACCGGACGTCCGCCGGATCTCGTGAAGGAGTTTGCCTGATCCACTGACGCACGTCTCGCAGCCCCTTTTTCTGTTCGTCAATAAATTCACGCACCGAACTGCCAAATTTTCCATATAACTTTTTTCTTTCGCAACACGCAATCTGATATAGTACATACTTTCTGTTACAGATAGCTCGTGACGTGACTTGGGCCCTTAAAAGTCAAGCGGATAATACCTAACGTCAGTAAATTACCCTCCCACACACAACACACTGAGTTATGGAAGATCTCCAAAATTTCTCCGGTGTTTAAAAAAGGCAGTAAAACATGTATTGAAAATTACAGACCAGTGGCAATTTTATCTGCCCCTGCAAAGGCATTTGAGTGGTTGATATATCATTTTATCATTCCCAATTAGAACCATTCATATCAAACGAACAACATGGGTTTCGGTCTGGTCGTTCAACCATCACAAATTTGTTGGTGTTCACGAATTTTGTCACAAAGTCACTAGACAAAGGTGCTCAAGTAGACTGTTCGTATAATGATTTTTTCCAAAGCGTTTGATAAGGTTGATCACCAACTTTTGCTTCTGAAACTTCTGAGGATTGGCTTTAGTGATATTCTTCTGAAACTATTCACGAATTATCTTACAGATCGTAAGCAATTTGTATCATATGGACTTTATCAATCTGAAACATTTTATACCTCTTCAGGAGTTCCTCAAGGTTCTAATTTAGGACCAATGTTATTTACAATCTTCATAAATGATATTGGTAAAATCATAAAATTTTCCAATTTTCTCTTATTTGCTGACGACTTGAAAATGTTTTGCGAAATACAGACTTCTTCAGATTGTATTAAAACTTCAGTGTGACATTCAAAATATTATTCAATGGAGCAAACAAAACAAATTATTCTTCAATGTCTCCAAATGTTTTGTAATGTCATACACAAGAGCATCCAAAACAATATACTATCGTTATCTCATGGACGGAGTGAGGCTTGAACGGGCTTCAACGTCTAGAGATCTCGGGGTGTTGTTTGATGCTCAGTTATCTTTCTATCTTCATATAGTTAATCTATGTAATGACTCCATTAAAATGCTTGGTTTTGTTCTTAGAAATCCAAGATCTTTTCCAACACTCAGGTTATGAGGACATTGTATAATTCCTTGGTAATGAAGTCGGTTGGAGTTTAGTTCGATTATTTGGTCGCCACATGAGCTCGATACTCTTTGATGGTGGAGAGAGTACAGAAGAAATTTCTGCGCTATCTGTACTAAAGGAATATGGATATTATCCTTGGCTCTTCCCAACCGACTTTTTACTAGGGATGCTAGGCTAAATCAGTCATTATGGAGGAGGAGAGAACGTCCATTTGGGTGTTCACTTTTTTCAGGTGATATGGTGGTCGCATACATAACTCAGAAATTTTGATGGGATGTAGTGTCTGTTCGTACCTGATAATTATCTTCGACAAGACAGCAATCGATTGTTTTACCTTGCCAATATGCAGAACCAACCTGCCAATGGTTTATGCCTGTTTGGTAGAGCAATCTTGTTACTTAATCGCATCACCTCGGATGTTCGACTTATTTCACGACAGTAGATCTTCCGTCAGGAGAGAGCACTTTCTAAATTTGTAATTACTTCTACTGTACTACTGTAATTAAATTTGTAATGTTACTTTCTGTTTTTTGCTATAACCTTTTATATCTATTGCTGTATTAATTGTATTAAGAATGATTTGGATTTTTCTGTTTATGTTCTATTAATATCTTTTAAATAAATAAATAAATAAATAAATAAATAACTATCGACGTAGTTAAAAACGTGCTAACCACGTGCTAAACGCTAACGATTTGACCGATCACAATGAGCATACGTTTCCATACCAAGTTCGCCGAGCCGAGCATGCCGAAGCAACGTTCGGAGATGCTCGGCACGCGATATCGCGGCCGAACGTCACGTCAAAACGCGCTTGTCGGATTGTTTATAATGTCGACTGCTTTTTTTCAATATTTGGCTTGCCGAAAACCGGCTAAATGGATAAACGGCACTCGAGAAAGATTGAATGAAGATATGATGCGAATAAGATATATCTCGGGAAATGGCTTCGCGACTAGAACGCTCGTTTAATAATCCGATCGATAACTTTTAACGCGTGTTCAAATCTTAACTTATAATCGATAGTTGAGTTATAATCACACTGAGAAATAACTTTCTTGGATGAAACCTACAGACAAAAAAATTAAATAATAAAAATAAAGACCAGGTAATTGAATACTTTTCAATGATTATTTAGTATGTAGATGAAATTTATAAACAACATTTTGAGTGTGTCCAAATACTTGTAGACAAAAACTGGATATCACCCATTACGGGCTAATAATTACAATTTGACATTTCAACAGAGACGAGAAGTTTGGAAGAGAATATGGATTTCTAGGCGTTTACAGGGCTTATGAAGTATTTGAACACACTCAAAATGTTGTTTATAAAAATTAGCTGGTAAAAGTTATAAGCATAACAAATTGAAGATTTATCTTCAGGCGTTTCCTAGTAGGTGATATAATTCGGTAAGAATCTCACTTACAATCATAAAGGTTTCTGCTAAAATGCTTAGCAATTTTCTCAATGGATGACAGAGAGTGTTCACATGTGAAGCGTGGCGCCATTTTACAGTATATTGGCAGATATGGATTTCAAATACTAGGTGAAATGGGGAATGTTGTAATACATCAAGTGGCCACTTAACCCAGCCAATGACAGGTCATAAGCCCTGTAAACGCCTAGATATCCATATTCTCTTCCAAACTTCTCGTCTCTGTTGAGATGTCAAATTGTAGATGAAATTGATTTAGAAATACAAGATTCACGTAAATATGCACAGCATTATGAATTTTGGGGTATTAGTGTTCGGGTGAAGTAAATCCCCCGAAGGACGTGAAGCATGTAGGATGTAGGTTCCTCGGGAGGTATTCAATAAGTGTGCTTATCCCCGCTGTAGAAATAACGTTAAACTGACAAAACGTTCCGCTCCTTTTCGGAAAATCCGATACTGTTCAACTGTAGCTCGGTAAATCCGATATTGTGTACTTTATGTAAATTATGGTAGGGCCTTAGTCAAATTTTGCGGCTTTCGTTAGCCCATAAAGTTTTTATTGCGGAATCGTCCAAAATCCGACCGGAGGAATAAACTCCCGGTAACTTATAAAATAAATCGCGATAACCCGCCGATGGAGCTGATATAGTCGGGGACCGGCACCCTCTTAATGTCATCACTTTAGATGACACTACACTTTTTTTATTACACACTGAAAATGGTTAGGGCCGTTAAATATTTAATACGATCGCGGAATCATCAAAAGGCGGAGCGGAATATTTAATAAAACGGGTTCATATCGTAAGGAAAATTTGTCGTTCGTGTTTGAATTGTCACAATATTTCCCCTCTACGGGATGTAAGTCACAGTCGTGTAGTGTTATCGATCCGATGTAACTTTTCTATAAATCCCAGAAAGGAAAACAGATTAAGACGAATAATCCCTCTCGCGTCCCGAGTGGGTCGGGGGGCGGGGGGGCTGGGGGGCTGGGGGGCTGGGGCGCGGGCCCGGGGCGGGGCGGCGTCGTTTATCTGCCGGAGCACAATCGGGTTATGTATGGCTGTTTAAATCGGTACTTCGTTTCTGAGTTGAATTGAATAAATCACGGGTGATACATCTTACTTTACAATTTTCAAACGTGGCTCATTTATCAAAACACTCCGCGCAGGTACCCGCCCGGGTAGGCGCTCAGCCCGGGTAACGGGTACACCGGTACACACTACACACATGCTGTCTGAACTCCCAATCCCGTCTCCCCGGTATTCACGATCCGTCCTTTTCCATCAATTTGCTGCTACGTGTGAATAATTTGATAAACAGCCTGCCGCGCCGTGCCTTGCTGCCCCCCCCGCTCTGTGCCCCTCGCCCCCGCAGGCAGTACGGTATACCTGTGTTTCGGAAAATCGTCAATTTCTTCATTACGTATTGAATTAACCTGTCATTGATTAAATTGTCAATGACACTGAGAAAAAATGCTATATAATTAGTAAATCAAGTTTATCCAAAGCTTTTTAGAGCCGTAATCTCAATTTGTTGACAAAATGACTGTTTTCCTTGATATAGGTAGTAGGTAGTTGACACAACATGTATGTATGTAGTGTCTATTCTTGTATGTAGTATCTATTCTTCGTCTCTGTTATTAGAAAGTTTTGGTTTTGCATTGTTTGCGCTTTAATCAAAATACGGAATTCTGCTCAAATAAATTAATGTTGTCCCAATAAAATTTAACGTTCCCTTTGAGATTTTATTTAATTTTGTGGTGAAAAATTTTGCACTTTTAAAACCTAAGTTTATGGCATAGGCTCATTAGTTAAAATCTAAAAATTTCACAAATTCCTAGTTGTGACGTTCAATAAAATGGATAAATCATCATCATCATTAATCCGTTTTCGCTCCCCACGTGTAGTATATATATTCCACAAACTGCCTCCAAGCCTAACGATAGGCCGCAAATTTCTGTGCGTCCCAAGGCAGGTGTACATCCTGTACCTCCGAAGATGGGTTATCAACAGTGGAAGTCCAGGGTCCACAAGATCAGGCCTGCCTATTCAATTAAAAAAAAATAGAAAATCTTAATACTTTTGGATCAATACTGTAAATTGAATGGGACATTAGTATTTACTCTGCTATTAGAGTGATGGCGAGAATCACTGATCGCTGTTCTATGATCCGTCGCCGTCGGGTGACAATTGTATTCTGACAGATCGTTTGGAGATCGCCAGTAAATTTTATATCGTTATATTATCGCGATTTATTTAAAGTAGGCGGCCGCTAACTCCGGCGGGATTTCTCCGCTCTGTCGGAATGGAAAGTATCGCTTTATGATGTCAAATGACGATCTTTCCATTCCGAGTGGCCATTATCGGAAAACACTTAGCAGTCGTGGGACGGATCGGGAATCCGTTTTGGAGGGAACAAAGTTCAGTAGAGCTTCACTCGACTCCTGACTTGCGCTAGTCTGCAGGTTTCTCAATCTCCACCGTAGTACGAGTACTATACGAGAAGCTGACGTAATGCCAGTAACGACTCGGTATACGAAAACGACCGATGAATAATATATCTGGTGTCAGAATAATTCATCCAAACACCACTTGGCTTAGTATTCGACTTGGTGCAAGGCATAACAGAACACAAAATCGAATTCCTTTTAAAATTGAAAACGTATCCCTTTAAAATTTGCATTTCATTATTCTCAATTTCACACTTAATTAAAATACTCCTGAAAATAAAAATATATTTGTTAAATTAGTCCTCAATGCAGTGAGGACAAATTTATCTAATCTATGTATATTGTAATAAAATATTTTATGTATTAATTTAAAAAAACTTTTTTCAGCGTTTAATACTGGACAGTCCACCTGTTCCCGTGAAGGCTCCGCGCTGCGATCACTGACTGTAATATTATGTAGTAGTTAGTAGGTAGTAGGTAATAGGTAGTAGGTAGTAGGTAGTAGGTATATGTATAATAGTATAGTCCCGCAGCCGTAACTCACTCCGAACTAAGTCCCCCAGAGCCCCGCTGAAGGCGCACGAATCTATCGCCTACAATTTATTATTTTACCCCTTGAGCTCCTCGCGAATATTTTCCAGCGGAAAGCTTACCGCGTCCGAGCTCCTCAGTAGGGTGCGGGGTGCGAGGTACTCCTACCCGGCCGCGGGCCGGGGACACTCCTGAGCCCTTCTCGATCTAATTAGAGGATCAACTGGCGCGCGGCGGAATAACAATGTGGCCCGCTGACGTCAGAACTACCCGACCCGACCAACAAATCCCGGGAACTTTATCGCCCGAACGTTACGGCCTTTCTTAATAAACGGAAAACATTCGTCTTACTCGCGGTTCGCAGCTTCTCTCGATACTAAACATTTTTATAGCTAGACCAAGTAAACAATTATTCTGTTATTCGTGAACTTTCGCGTTTTTCTTTATTGCGACCCGAATGTGCCGAGTTATATATATGTAGATAGATACCTGCGGTGTTTTTACTCTTAATATTCTCGGAGAAGTTTATCACTTTGAAGTTATTCGAGAGAAGTCGGTTTGCCTCCCGACGCCAACGCAACGCTAGGAATGATTCCCCCCGGTAAATTAGATTAATAAGGAATATTATGACGTTATGTAAAGAGAGAAGTATTGTCAGTAAGTTAATCAACTTAGACGACTATCTTATTTGTACGAGTGGGATGCTAAAAATATCATTTTTAACAATAATAAAGCATTATCCTGTTCAAAAGTTGATATTATATTGGTTTAGCAAACATTTTAATAACATTATTGATTTATGATGTTGAGTACCTACTAGAGTAGAAGCGCCACCGCCATGCTCCAGCGAAATGGGCCAATAAGCCATCATTCCGCATTCCACTAAGAAAGCTGACAAACTTACATACATTTCACATTATCCTGCTTTGCTCCGGTTATTTTCTCTCCTCGTTTAAAAGGCAATAATTTAGTAGGAAGTTTGGGATGTTCGATTAAACGTGAAATAGAGTTATTCCTTAAATAAAGGTTCGTGAGATGACAGTGTTACCCAAACGAAATTTATCACTTAGATGTTATTAAAGCTTCGAGTTATTTCCCAGCCAGATTCGGTGCCCGCTCGGGGACTTGGGGGAAATTTCATTATATTCATCGACATGTATTTGGATTTATGACTCCAAAAGGTGTATTTTTTGCAAAATGTTTGGCATAATTTACTGAGCTAAAGAATAATATTATTTTTTATGGAACTTCTGCTGGTTGGAGAGGGAAGCGGTTTTTTATTTAACATCGAATGGTGGTTAAATTTATCAGATAAAATGATAAATATGTATTATCAAAAGTTTTAACGTGCCTAGACCTATTCTTGTATTTCTGTTTAGACTAATCTTAGTCTTTGTACACCTTTTTTCTTATGTTCTTTTGTATTGTTTTGAGCTTTTACGGCATATTTTGTTGACTGTATTATTTGTATTCTTGTTTTGTATGTTTGCATTAAAAAAGAAAAAAAAAAGATAATTTCGATATGGAGACACTGAGGGATCGTGAGGTGGGCGGCATCATGATTTTCTTTTGACTTGATCGATGCTGTCGCCCTCTTGACTTAACTTCACTTGGAAACTTTTGCCCTGCAATTTGCTTATGCATTTGCAACAACAAGAATTTTAAAGTCCTGCATAAAATAGCGTGACTGACAGAGAGTCCCCCCAAGGACTCTATAACAATCGCGGGTGGAGGTGGGACGATCCCTCAGTAATCTTAGTATTGTTAACACAATGTATTTGCGTACATTTATTACTTTTAATGTTTTATGTGGTTTGCTATTTTCTCTCTATTATGATTTTGTCCATCCTTAAAAAATCGAGAAATCTTTTAGGCTCATTATTTACACAAAAGATTTTTTTCTCGATAAATATTTACAGAAGTAATCATAACTAATTTGATTTTAATTTACTTTCCCCCCTTATCGTTGTACCATGTCTATCGTTTGTATAGGAATTGTTTGAACGAACCGCTCTTTTATTAAATCAACCCCTATTGAACCTAACTCTTTGAAATATAATATTTTTTCAAAAACCTAAATAAATAAAACATTACCTATTTTATTAAAAATTTTACAAGTTTGATTACTAAACTCTCTCGCGACCAGTGTCTTTCCTCAAGTACATGAAAAAGAAAAAATCATATCTCGTTCATTTTTAAACCAAATCGCTCAATTATCGTATAACTCTACTTAAAAAAATATTGTATGCGTTACATTGTACATATATGTACATTTTGTGATGGCAACCCGCGCTTGTTTTCCATTTATTATTTTTAAACAAGAATTCTTCGCAACTTTGCTCGGCGTCTCTAGAATTGAAATATTTTATTTAAGGTAAGATATTACTTTTAAAAATCGCAATCACTTTTTAAATATTGATTGATATGGCATTTATTTTGTAGAACTCCATGATATCTTATGTTAAAAAAAAAGTTTGATAATGCCCTTACAAGGCGAAACAATTGTCACTAACTTGATAATAAAATCACGTAGAACAAAAAAAAAATCGTTTTTTGATTTTAACATAAGATATTTTTTAAATACTTCATAGATTTTTAAACTATAAAAAAATAATAGCATTTTCAAAAAAAAAAAAAACTTTTAGACCCAATGTCATAATGAAGTAGGTACATTAACTTTTCGTTAACCATGCGAGATTTTGCTATGTTGTTTTATATAAAAATATTTTTGAAATATCACATAATCTGTAAATTTCTCTGGCTAGATGTTGGTACTGAAAGGGTTAATTGGTTACTTTTGTAGTGCCCCATTCTAGTATTATAATGTCGGTAATTTAATTTTCTCGTACAGAGAATAACTAACTAACTAACGATAGAACGCCACACCACTCTGTCCTGGCATACTTCTCTTGCTTCCCCACATTCATACATCTTCTCATGCACGCACGTCGATTATTCTGACTTCTTACAAGACCACTTTCAAGCGCTTGTGTTAATTGATCAAGCCATGTCTTTGAGAATAATATTATTGTAAACTTAATTTACGACGAAATTAATTTACGATACGTTTGGCGGTTCACCCTTTGCAAATGTACAGATATAAAGAGCTCATATCCTGTTGTATGTCCCCCGCTCTGCCCGGCCCCCGAAAGAGCACACGCTCCCATTTTATTCCTCGTTAGTTGTCCCAAAAGGTTTCGGACATAACTTGCCTTAGCTTTGTTTTGTTTTCTCCAAATAATCCTTTTCGGTCGGATTATTTCTTTTTTAATGTTTATTTTATTCCGGTACCCTTATAATAAAATGTAAATTTACGTAAACTGCGTATTGTTTTTTTAAGTGAGCCCTTTGCGGAAAATATTCGTTTTACGAGATTTTCATATTTAACGTTTTATTCTGCGATTTAAGTTGTATCTGGGAGGGTTGTCTGCACCTCCCTCGCCCCTTGTACCTCGCGTGTACTATGTACTGTATGTGTGGAAGCTCCCCGGGAAGGTATTACCTCCCAGCTGACTAGTGCCAATATGGGACTACTTACCTGACATGACACATTTCGTGTGCAGAATGTTTGCGTAAGATTTAATAGTAAAGTCGCTGTGAATATACAATACTTATAAATGTTTCATGTTTACCTATGGAATATGCTAAAATTTAACGCCGAATTGTTAGAATGTTTATAAACTACAAAGGATGTTTGTGAACTAAATGTTATTAATCTTGTATTTAAATAATTAAATACGTTGGTACTCTGTAAGAAACATTTCGACGCTTCCTACGTATAATATCGTAACCCACAAAATACGATTTGACAGGAGGAGCATTTGAAAATATTTTCGTTCACACGTCGCATGGGTTGTAGATAATACGACAAAATACGCCCCAAAAAAGCCCTTATTATTGGCAAAAATTTTTTTTTTTGTTTTTGGTAGAATAAAGATATAGTTAAAATACAGACAAAATCCACCAAAAACTCAAAATCGACGATTGTGGGGTACGATATTATACGTAGGGAGGCGTCGATTTGTCAATAAGCTTCGTAATCCTGTTAAAAATTTGGTAATTCGTAATCCTGTTAAACATTTGGCAATTCGTAATCCTGTTAAACCTGATGATACATGATGAGTATGTACCTGGGTATTCCAGCAAAATACTGCTGGCGAATTTCTTAAGATGGTGCTTAATCGTTAACTGTAAAATTATCGGCACGAGAAACCTCATTGAAGAATGCATTAAAATGATCTGTGTACAATAAAAAAATTTACGTTACTTTATTTTTGTTTGGTGACAATTATATTGTTTCGCCTTGTTAGGACATTTTGACAATATAATATGGAGTTCTATAAAATAAATGCCAACTCAATAAAAGAAGGGACATTTGATGAATAATAAATTGATAAATAAAAAACCATATGACCCAGAGAGAAAATACATGGGTTCAAAAGTAAAAGCATATTTTCAATTACCTACTTTTCTAGTTCAGAACTTAAATATGTTTAAAACTGATATTCATTTAGGTAAAAGTAATAAGAAATTTCAAACACTCGAACGAGTACTACCGTTTGTGAAAGCACTGATCGAATATATTTGCTAAGATTGAGTCACCTTGCAGGACTCCGAGGGAGACACTCCACTGCACGACGCCATCTCCAAGAAAAGGGACGACATGCTGACTCTCCTGCTCGACCACCAGGCTGACGTCACGCTGTCCAACAACAACGGCTTCAACGCCCTGCATCATGCTGCGCTCCGTGGAAATCCAAGGTAAGTCACTTCACTCTCTCTTATTTCCTCTCTTCTCTCGGGATCGTGGAATTATTTCAACAATTTGTTGATATTTGTTTACTACACATCTTACTGAAGATAATATTTTCCTTTTACTGACAAGCAACGATATTATTCTTGGTACGAATTCAACATAAGAAATCATAATTTTCTCATGAAAATACTCTTCTATACTTAGATTTTAATCGGACGGTATTTTTTGGACTATATTAAAACGGCCATTCGAAGGCCAATCGTTATTATTATGAAAGTAGAACAGATATTGATACTATAATATATCCATCTTCATTATTATGAAATGCTCAGGGTTGAGTTAACTACTGGTTGGAATAGGAACTAGAGTCGAGCTTCTCCATCCCCAGTCCCCAGTGCAAGTTCCTCAGGCGCAGGCGGTATTCAGTAATAGTTCCCATACGTCTCGATTAGCCCAACTTACTGGCGCTAGTCTAGTCTACATAGTGAACATCCCGGCTGTACCTTCCCCCAGGACCAAACTATTAACTGCCTTACCAACTTTCCCAAAGAGGACCCGCAATAAACAAACTACGTGATTTAAGAACTCCGACTCTCCTCCCACGACCGAAATGTGCTCAATGAGCTTATTTTATGTGCACAATAGCTTTGTGTTTGATTTTCCCTGGTCGTTTCAACTTTTGCTCTACAAAAATATACGGCTTTTCGTCGTTATTTCAGCGAGAAACTTACGGGGAAACGTATATCACAAATTGATGAAATAGTAAAAAACACTTAGAATGGTTGAAGTTATTTGGTATAGAGTTTGGTATAGGTATGGTGAATAGTGGATAAAACAAGCTACGCTGGTAGATTGCAGCGAGTAGGTATATCAGGAGTTCGCGGTCGCGCAGTGTTCCGCTCTTGGTCCAATGCCATTATGAACTGTGTTTGTACAGAGATAATTATTCACAATCAACCAAATACAGCGTCCCTAAACCGCGACTAATCCTCGGGGATTAAGTCTCGACTATCGTAATACCTCCTCGCATGGCGAACTTTGGTACAGAATTCATCTATATCGTTGTATCTGGAGTCGTTCTTTAATATTAGGTAATCGAGAGTGATTATAGCGGGATATTACTCCGTTTTAATAAGCGCTCTAAAGTTATCTCGGAACAAGTACCGGGAATAAGTCGGCTCTTTATGTCGATACATTACCATAACAGTAGAAGCACAATCGCCGAGATCAGACGTATCCCATCCAATAAGGGGAACTAGGAGGAGAGGATAATGTGCGGAAAGTGTGTATTTGAGTAGGTACTCGGGTGAAGAGCGGGTAGGGTGTCGAGTAAACGTTGTTCTAGGCTCTCTTTTCTCTTTTCTCGTCCCTAGAGTAAGCGAGAGGGGACGAGCCTTCGCCAAGTGTATAAGATCTAACAAAGATTTTTCCGACGCGAAAATTTCGATTTTAGTAAAAAAAGAGGGAAAAGAAGTTTCCAAATAAATTGGGCCGGCGATAAGTAGAGATTTCCCCCTCCCCAACAGATTTGTGTCTCCGCACCCGCGGAGTTAGTATTTGTTAACCGCAGGAATCCGATCTGGAATTCCGTTCACGGCGGCCCATATCGGCCGTGATAAATAATATAGGAAATGTCGAGACGTGCCGAGTCTCCCTCTTCCCTCCTCCACCCTCCACCCGCGTCCTTACTCCGGGTTCATCACTCCTGTTTGTCCGCAATCTTCCTCCGCAAACTTCATTCAGTACCAACAGAATTTTATCATCTACCAAGGGTTATATTTCTTAATTCATTCAGATAAAAGAACAGTTCGCCAATTTGATCCGGCAAGCACTTTTACAAGCTGATCTCTGGAACTACCTAACAATCCAAATATTTTGAAAGAGATTGTCTTGCATGTTCCAGATAACTACCTCAGATCGAGATCTTATGCGCTATTCTATACACACAGAAGTCGTACGAATGCAAGTGAATAGAGCAATCCACTTGCTAAATATGGCTTCTGCGCAAAAAGTTGATATTTTTAAATGTACATCCAGACATTTCGTTGACTTTTTTCTTTCATATACATAAGGAGATGGGTGTCTATGTCCCGTTTTTCTGGTTTTCTATTCAATAATCCTTACAATTTACGAAATAGGTCACCTGTAATGTAATTTTTTAGGCATATAATTTTAAATAAATAAATGTCTTATGTGATTAAATACATGGTGAAACAATAAACATTCTCCAGGACTTTATTAATAACAAAATATTGTTACCGTCTTGCCTAATAGTACGTGGTCCTTTCATCCTATTCTTGCCGTCCACAGTTTCTCCCATAATAATGGATCCTTCGCCTGTCGATATATTTTTTAGTAATTTCCTCTTTTCGCTATATTTCGTGTCTCGGAATATTGCCGGCGGTTTATGGCGGAACTTCCGAGCATTAACATATTTATTATTTATAATATCTCATTTATCTTGCCACAGCGGAGAATACGATATTGTTCTTTTATATTTTCCGCTAAATGGCTTATACAGACAGACAGTCCAAAGCATTACACACGCTATATTGTTAGTACTGAGTTATTCATTTTGTATTAAACTAGATACACCTATGCACATGCTTTCTTTGGTAATGATTAGTCCTTAGAATATAATTTATTCTTGGCTTGCATCATTGCTACACTTTTATAAAAGGGACGTATGTAATTTCCAATATGCATAATATTACATAACTTTGGTCGTTATAAAAACAAAGTTTTAAACGCATTCTACGTTAAACATCAAAGTGGTTTTGCAATAATACCAGAATAATATTGATAAAACACAATATTATTGCTATATATCTAGATGTAGAATGGTAATGACAAATGATGAACTGATGGAATAGTTTCAAGTTTTAATATCAAATTAAATACATTATTTTAAAATATACGGGATAGTATTAAATTGGTGGATAGTTGAACACTAAGATTGAAGAGTTGCAGTTTGATGAAGGTTTTTTGGGGGGCTGGATAGAGGCGGGTAGCGGTTAGGTAGCGGGTATAGGGTGGGGGGACCAATGCACGGGAAGGGGTCGTCTCGTGCACGAGGTTTACAGCGCCGTGGTATTAAATTTAATTAGACCCATTGGTGTACGCTCCTCTGAATTTCTTATGCAAACTTGTAGATTTAGCGAATTCGAAAAGTTTCGCCCTACTTGTTTATGCGATCCTTAACGAAGGCTTTTACTTTACGTGGCGCTTACCATACTATATTACAGTTCACGAGATAATCCGTTATGTAGATCTGAATTAATATCAACAGCTAACAGATAATGCCGTATTATTTCGCTTAAAGGATTCTTTATGGTCCGTTACCGTCACCTGGGGTACCGAGGAGTTTATGGTAGGATTGTAAACGAGGTTTGTTGCACAATGATGCAAGCTTCTCTGTTCTATTCAATAATCTGTGGCAATAGTGGATTACGTATGTTCTTGTATAGGTACTGCAGCGCCTCATACAAAGCACATAGCTTTCATCTCCCGGATCGTGCATCACCCACACCTCGAGAGTAGTTCCTCCTCCGCCGCCGCCGCCGGGTACTAAGCATTCCGACAAATTGTATTAGATTTGTATCTGGCGGAATTGATGTCTCCTAATAAATTCCGCCATTGGAATCGGCGCACTAAGTCGCAGTCGCAGTTGGTAGCGAATCCGGATTAATCCTCCGATATTGAAGCCGTTCGTTAGATGTGATTTGGTCGGGAAGAGCGACCGATGTGCGCGTTAGGGAGCCCGTCTATCTTCTGCTGCGGGAGGAACGGAAACCAAACTCTACTTTTCTTCCCTCCGTGACCTTTCTATTGTAAAGAAGATCACCGACTTAAGAAAAAAAGGCAATTCCTTTCCATCTAACTTTTACCTTCCAGTTTTCCCGAATGTTTATGTAGTCTTAAAGTTCGAAGCAACTAACATCAATATTAAGATTTCTTGCTCGAACAAATCGGTTTATAACGAAACGACACGTTTTGTTAAATGTATCGTATGGAATGCGTATTCATGATAAGAAAATTACAATATATATATATATACGTGCATTTATACTTTGTATGCCATATTTTCCATGTTTTGATGTCCAATAAAGAAAAAAAAAAAAAAAGTTTTTTTATTATATTATTCCAGAAACTTCGAAATATAGAATACTTTATTCGGTGTTCCAGAAAGCTTTTATTTTTTAAACAGGTTTGTAGTATTATTAGATTACAGAAACTGCAAACAGGATGCAACATAAACGAAAAAAATATTGATTGAAAATGGAATAAATTTTTAATGAGTTATCTTTTTTGCTACCTTGGAAGAAATGAGAGCACACTTGGATGTTGTTTGGCACACACAACAAGTTTGGCATCATTATACAATATACATTGTAACAAAATTCGATGGTCAAGCGGGAAACTAATGAATTTACGTCATATTTATTTGGAGTCGATTTTGTAGAATAAACTTTTTTTTTGACCCAGTTTTCAAGAAAATTGAAAAAAAAAAAGATTTTTTTTTTCGATAAATTCTTACAAATTAATATTAAATATTTATTTATTTACAAAAATATTTAATGAATTTGTCCTCTCTAAAGTAACCCATGAAATATTATAATATATTTGGTAACCCATGAAATATTATAATATATTTAGTAAAATTAATACTATGTATCAGGAAAAGAAAGGTTAAATTTTAAGAACAATTTATGCAATTTTACTTTAATACGGTAGGTACTTACCTTGTATGAAAGCTTTCAAAGAAAAAAAAAAATTATTAAAAAAATTATAAGCAATATTACACATTTGACTCCAGATATGAAGTAGCATTACAACCAGTTTTCGGGTTTACTATGAGTTTTGTTACTACTACTATTACTTTCCCTTATCCACACTCGATGGTGCATAGGGCACTGCATCGGGTTTTGTTCCTCCATGTATAAGTTTTTTGGTGCCTTACAAAGAAGATTTAATATTTGGCACCATGGCACATTAAATGGTGCCAAATACAATGGGAAACTGCAAAGCCTCTTTCATTGCAGCAAACCATTTAGTGATGAAATAATTCCAATTATTGATGGCAGTGAGGAAATGTCCGGCACAATGCACTGAGTGCTCCCTTATCACCGTATTGTGGCTCCTCCACACAATTGGACGGGCGCGGGCGACCGAATGTAAATCATGGCGAGACCGGGCACCGGGCGCCGGGCACCGGGCAACGGGCGCCGGGCACCGGGCGCCGGGCACGGGCAGTGCACGGGCAATGGCAACGGGCACCGGGCAATACACTGGCAACCATGGGAATTAACGGGACCGCACGCAAAACTGTACTCAAAAAGAAATTTCACTTACATACCTTATTCTTCGTTTTGTACAGAAGCTTCCTACAAAAAAATATTTGGTGAAAGATGAATCTAGAATGGGCCAACGTAATGTGCCAAAAACAAAGTGGTCTCACGATCTAAGGAAATGGCGGCGCATGACCAGGGGTAGGGGACGAGTGGATCCAATACGGAAATGAAGATGGAGGATAAGAAAGATGAACTAATTTTGATTTCTCTATTAAAAATATTTTTTTTTTTTATTGGGTTCTATTAATTTATGATATACCCAAAATTATTTCAATTTAGGGCTTAGGATCGAATATAAGGAACGTCCTACTAAATGCTTGATTGCTTGACAGTTGAGGTAGCCAAGAACCAGTATAAGCAAACCCGCCCCCGCCCCCGCCCCCGCCCCCACAGTAAGCGCTAGTAGCCCAGTTCGATACTCCCCACCATCACCAGCGAGACTCCGTTCATTTGGTCTGCCAGCGGGGTGCTTCGCCATTCATTTCATTGTCGGCCGGAGATTTATGCCCCCCGCCCTCGGTGTGTGTGTATGATTTACGCCTATCGTCTCTGCTTTGTTTGCTCAGCGCTGCCGCATGCCGGCGGGGGAGGGCGGCGGGCGGAGGGCGGCGGGCGGAGGGCGGAGGATCCAGCGCCAAAAGGAATTGGAAAATATCGTTTCCCATTCTGTCCCCGCTTCAGGTACGGGCCATAACTTCACCGCTCTTCTTGTTACTTGGTTATGCAAATCTCTAAATCTCACAATATTTTAGCTTTACGCTGTTATTCCCCAGGTATTTGGGCTCGTTATGAACTAAAAGATTGACTAATAACTAAGTACGGTTGCTACTTCAAGATAAGACGCTCACCGGCGCTCTTTTCAATTCAACATTTTAACGAGATCTTTAATGAAGCCGCCCTATCTAGCCGTTCGCTGAAAACCAATAGCCGAACATACGACATACCAGAATTTGGATTCTTTATTGGATAATATTATCTTCTAACAAAGAATTAAACAGCATTCACGTTGTACAGACCGTTGTGTTTGTATAAAATTGTACTCGCTGTTAGGAGTTTTATTACATTTGTGCAAATCGTTCCATATTTCAGTTTGCAGTTGAATCTGCTCAGAACAAATATATCGGGAATGGAATGTCTGCGGCTATCCGAGGATTTATACGTTCGGGTATTATATTCCCACCGAGATGCGAGAGTTGGAATAGCAAACCACCCGCGTCGTGTAACTAAAGTTCTCACCTCTGCCTCTGCATGAAGACCGTAAACCTTAATGTGTGAAACCATTAAACTAAAGTTATGTGACATGGTCTGTTCTCCGTTCGTCTGGCGAAGTTCCTTTATTCTTTAATTGCTCCTTTGTTTCCTGGGACGAATTTAATTAACAAGTGCTTAAGTTTGGTATTCTAGGCTCCATAAAATGAAGTGTTTTTCCGAGACCGAGGATAAGACGCCACTTTTATCTTCTCGTATATCACTCTCCCCCATTACGGGTAGATAATTTATATTTAGGAGCTTCGACTTCTGATTAAGCTCGCCAACTCGCGTCATTCTCCGGGATACATATTAGTGTACCGGTGTACCCCTACTTCCTACCTTCCTAGTAAGGGCTAGACTCCGTTTTCGCATATCTTTTTGCGAGAACTCCGAGTAGGCGGAATGTCTCGCGAGTGTTCTGGGAAGTAAACAGGAGTGCCGCGGTATCCGACATTAGAGGGACAAAGGAAAAGCTAAGCCACAGACAGACAAAGGAGCCGACTCCATCCAGTTAGTGAATGGCACCCGGTCCGCGTGTGTTAGTGTGTAATATATGTTTTCACACACACACACACCCACCTACTCACACAATCTGCCCGAAAGCTCCGCGATTATCTTCACCGCAACTGAAGTGTCATTTTATTTGTTGCACCTTCGTCGGAAATTGCGTTTATTGTGTGAACTCGCAATTGAAATCTACTTTGTGTTGTGTCGTGTAACGCTTGGCTTCTGTAAAGAATAACATTCTCGTACCTACGTCTGTAAATAAATACGTTTCATAAATGTGATTTTTATACTTTTAAAGCGCCGTTGAAATGCTTGAATTTTCCGTACATGACGTAACACGGCCGCCACGTAACTGTAACGTGACATTTCTCCAGGTTCAGTGCTCGTACATTTTACATTTCCTTTCCCCACTCTTGCCCCCCGCCCGCCACCACCCTACACCTCTTGTACCACTCGTCTCCTCATCACTCGCCTCTCATCCTTTAAACTGCATCTCTCATTCCTTGAAATTCTTCCCAAGCCGTTAGCGGAAATTCCTCGTTCCACTCTGATTCAGCATTTCGTTATTTTCCGGAACAGGAATATTTTAAATTAAAGCATTCCTCTTGAGGAGTTACAAGATGGCTGGTTTAACATCTTGTTCGATTACTTCAAGTACCTACTGAAACTTGAAGAAATTGAAATAAGCGTTCCAACCGCTTCACTGTTGATTAATAATTTTTACATAGTAGCGATTTAAAAAGGGCCTTTTCCCGTTTTTACGCACCTAATAACATAGAGCGGTAAATAAAGTCATTAATTGTGGCACTTACTTAAAATACTTTCAGGATAACATGGGAAAATAATATGATTAACGTGTTGATTTGAGTGTTTTTATACAAGTTCAGAATATGTTCTACTTGAAGAATTTCAATTCAGATTTTATGCCTAAATCATACTATTCAGCTTACACGACATTGTGATTGATTACACTAATATTTTAGCATTAATGTTCTCAGCGTGTTTTTTAAGCTGTGCACTTAAAAATAAATGTAGAATTATTACAGATTCCTTATGCTCCAAAATATTCATTGATTAGATGTTTACTAAACGGCTATACTATGTATACTACTACTATACAAGGTAGGTTAAAATATCAACCGGTTGATTTTATTAGCAATCAACTTTCACCAAGAAATATAAAATAGAAGAAGGTATTTTGTTATTTTGAATCTAAATACGTAAGTGGAATAAAGGCTCTCCACATTTTGTAAAGAAGTAATGAGGTTCGTAGTTTGTCGTGGTATTATATGTAGTATAGAAAGCAAGGGTTGGAATAAGCGTCCCTCGTTCGGTAAATATATTCCGAGAGAGTAGCTCATTGGCCATCTATGTCTGCTGCAGGCACTTCCCCCCTCCTTTTTACTTACTCCTTTCTTGGTATAAACTTTTTATACGTTTCCTCTCCATTCTCGTAACTGTTCGTCCTTTCCCTTATCCTCCAACAGGATCATGTTATATTTAACCATTTTGCGTAAAACTTTCAGTCAAGATTGATGGGACCATTTACAGAATATGCCGAGGTGGGGGTTTTGGGAAAAAATGACTGCGGAATATCACTCAAAGGAAAAATTCCGAAAGTGATATCGCACGAGGGGACGAGGGAGGGTGTCGACATATGTGTCAACAATAATGTGTTATTGTGCTGAAATTATTCTTTCCGGAATTGTCACCAAATCGCGGGATGATTTATCTGTCATTTTTATTTAAATCCCAAACTATTTATGATTTGAAGAAGTTTTTATTAGAAATACATATATTTTTACGGTCATAAAAAGTGCTTTTTAACACTGTTGTATCAAGAATTGTTACTGTGCAAATTATTTGACCATGTACTCCGAAGAAAAAGAGATTTTTCAGGTATCACAAAGTATGAAAGGAGACGAATTGATTATTATGTACATGAAAAAATGACAACATTTTTGCGCAGAAAGACGTATCTAGCAAGTTTCCTAAATTAGTGGATATTTCTGCGTTTGGTTAAGCATACCAACGCAACGTATAAAAAAGATATATTAGATTTCGATTGAATGCGTTGAGCTTATAACATAAGCCGATCTACATACATAGATTGCTGCACTATCAACTGTTATGATATCACCTGATGAATAATTGCCGGTATGTGTGTGTAGATGTACTAAACTAGTATGTGCTTATACTAGTCGGTGGATATGTGTGTATATTGTATACATATATGTAACAGCACAACGCTGATTGCATATACACAATTAATATATATATAGGTACGTTGTTCAATTTATTAGAGCGATTATTTACGACGGAGCGGGGGTATGAGAGGGTGCCTGGGTGGCGCTAATCATAGCGTATTATTTGTTCCGCTTATAGTCATGTTAGCTAGATACCTTCTGCTACACTGTACACACTACATACGTGACACACGTGTTTTGTCGTTGGATTTATCACAAGAAACAGTAGTATGTACATAAAACACACATTTGTAAATTTGTATATTGTCCATTAAACATTATACTATATCACCATCATTAAACTAAGGGTTATGCAACTTGACCACATCTTCTAAGTCGTTTTAGAACGGTAAGGATATAACGTCAAAATCTATGGCAACTGACAACATAACGAGTGAAGATGATGATGGAGCATGCATGGTGCTCCCCTGAACACTGAACACGTGTGTGCTCAGTGCTCGGCGCGGACTTGGTGCATAATTCCCGATTTATGGGTAGTCTGCCGCCCGCGCCCCCGCGCTGGCTCCGGACTCCGGGCTCCGGGCAGGACACACGCTCATCAATACACATTACACCCGCACACCAGCCCAGCGCACTGTACACATCACATCACCAGTAATCCCATCGTTACCGCTGTTTGTATGCACAATAACGCATATATGACTTGCAAAATTGATGGAGATAATCGAACATGATTTACGATGGTTAAATTTATCTATTCGGTTGAGAACTTGAGCAGGCTTTAACAAAATGAAATGCATTTAGTCAAAATGTTAGCGTGAAAATTTGCTGTACTTTATAATATTGTGAACATTTAATTAATTTACGTAAAAATTTGGATGAGGAAACAGGAAGGAATAATGCATGCCACCCTGAAGATGAATATTTTCCCTTATTTATTTTTGATATCTGAAAGTGAGTAGTTAACAATAATCCTCTTACCGCCCTTTCGTAAAAATAAATTTTTCGTGTAATAGAGTTTTTCGCTGTCAGATGTAATGAATTTTTAATAAAATTATAATGAGGAGTCTTGTGAAATTCTTTACCGAGTCTTGTGAAACCGTAGTTTTTCAAATAGATTATATGTTTTTATTTACCGAAAATAAAGCAATAATTTTTTTTTTTTTTTTTAATTGATGCCATAAATAAGTTTTTTTTCAAATTAATGCCTAATTTTTGGCAAAATATATTATATTTCTAACAACCTTTGAAATTACTCAGCACTACAAAGTATAATATAAAACCTCTTCTACTCTATCTAATGTTATCCCCCCGAAGGTTTATATTTTTTAAAAACTAACTTACTAACTAACCATCACGCTATTTCCCTGAAGGGGTAGCAGAGAGGATAGAACGCCACACCACTCTGTCCTGGCATACTTCTCTTGCTTCCTCCACATTCATACATCTTCTCAACATGCACTCGCACGTCGATTATTCCGACTTCTTACATGCCCACTTTCAAGCACTTTGTTTTACTTGATCATGCCATGTCTTTCTCGGCCTTCCTCGACTTCTACATCCAGGCACAGAAAGAAAAAAAAAGATTTTAAAAAAAAAAACTTTAAATAAAAAAATATATCGAAACATTGTTTATGTCTTCGTGTTGGTTTTCTCTGGGCTAAGTTTAGTTAAGCCGCCTCTTTCCATGATCGCCTTAACCTCTTCGTGGCCACAGGGACTAGTGGCTATGATGGCGGTTTAGAGTGGGGGGGGGGAGGGTGGGCCTAATTTAAGGGATAACTCCCGAGGGATGATAACACCAGCCCGGAGCACACAAGGAGCCGGGGAACTTGTGCTGAGCGCGTGTGAACCAACTACTCCTCTTAATCCTCACTTAACTCATTTTCTTAACTTAATAGCTGTTTTGTAAATAAATCTTTCATTACTAAACCTTGGCCTTGTTTTACGAAAAGAAGATAAGAAACACACGAAAGGTTTTACCAGAATACTTGACGTTAGAGATTCTAGAGTAAATATAATTTATATAACACTACAGCTGTAATGTTGAGGGTCGAATTAGTAGGCTTTATTTGAATTACTATAAGGTAGTTAATTTAGTTACTAATAAAGGCTGTTTAAATAATTCATTATTTTTTTATTAAACTATGGCCATAGTTGCCATTTTAGCTTTAGAAATAATCCATCTCTATTATTTCATTCCCGTTAGTCGAAGTGTTCCAGCAGGAACAAGTTTCCCGGTAATTTTTTTTTATCTTTTAAAAGAATCCTTGGAAATCGTTTCGCTTTGTCTGATTTTTTGCTATCGTTCTTTGAGAATTTTCTTTTAAAATTAATATGCATGGATAATTTTAGATTTTAAAAATCAAACTACGGAATCACGCTCCGATTTAATTGAATTAATTGCATGAGCGAGCACATCGATCAACAGAAAATTTATTTTATCGTGTGTAAATATCTTGGTCATATTATCATGTAATGAGTTGGATGATTTATATATGTATGTATTCAGCAAGCATTTTGTTTTGTCGTATAAAGACATTAATAGAGCATGCACCCTATCGCGTTGTATTTTATTAAGTGTTTTTATTAGGAAACAGAAGAACTGGAAATGTTCACGAGTTCTCTTTGTTAATGCTAAAAATCCTCTTTTCATATTCCGGAAGTAAAGCGCCTTTTGGCGGCTAAAGTTTGTCTTGGCCAGAGTGGTGTACAGCGCAGTAATGTGGCTCCAAGTGTCGGATGGTTCCGGGCGCTGTTAGTTTACGAGTTCTCCGTTATTTCCTGCAGCTCCGACACTCCCACTGCAGCTCCTCACTGCCGCTACTTCAGCGGACTCACTAATTACCGCCGTGTTTTTATGCCCTGCCAAACTGCGAACGTAAAAAGCGTCCGTTAATCTAGTTACTGCCGCGACAGGAATAGCAAAAACTTCCGCTTCTTCCATCGATACCCGAGAGGAAATCTCCGGAAAAAAACACAGATTTTATGGCACAACGCGCGACTGTATGTACAGTACATCTACTCTTTATGTACTGTAGCTACATGTACACATTGTACATTGGATGAAAACTTTTTCACTGCAGTTGAGACAACTTACTGTGAAAATTGAGTGGAAGAATGGTACCTTTTTTTTTTGTACGAATCCGACTTTTGAGTGGAAACTAAAACTTTTTTTCTAACTGAAAAGGAAGTAAGAAGTACCTTCGTGTGTTTATTTAAATACAGTAACAAACAAAGGCGACTTTTTAAACAACAAAATCGCTGGAATCTAATTTAAATACCTATTTACCTAACAACATGTCAACGCTTTTAATTACATTTAATCAGTATTTTAAAATATGACGAGTGGACTTGGCATTTATCTTTGCAGAAATAATGAAAAAAATAATTTTACTGTTCAAAATATTTCGCATACACAGAATTTCATCAAAAGCAGAATTGAATGAACGATTGTTATTACAAGGCAAAATCGAAAATTCGCTGTTTTCATCAATCCATTTTAAGCTGCAAAATTTAGATTCGTCAATAATTGAGTTTGAATTTTTCAAACGAAAATTTAATATCACGTAAAATGTGTAAAACGTTCGTGAAATATATTTCATCGCTTTGTTTGTGATTTAAGCAATGAAATATAGTTGCCCCTGTGAAAATAGTTTCGTTTCCTTATTTAAATTTTATAAAATATTACTAAAAGGATTTACGATGCGAGTGTGTCTGGATGTAGAAGCCAAAGACGTGGCATAATCAAGTACCTACAACAAATACTTAAAAGTGGTCATGTGAAAAGTCGGAAACAAACGACGTGCGTGCATGAGACGATGTATGAACGTGGAGGAAGCAAGGGATAGTGTGCCAGGAACACAGTGTGGTGTGGCGTTCTATCCTCTCTGCCTACCCCTTCGGAAAAATGGCGGGAGGGCCAATTAGTTAAGTGCTTTTCTGTTAACTGAAAATAAAAAGGCTCTTGTTTAAAAAGTCGAAAATAATTACAATGTTGTTTATAGCTCTACTCTAAACTTTTCACAAAAATATACTCTCAACCACTCCACCTCCCCCATTTACATCCCCGCCCCACCACATACTAAGCGAGTACAGTTGAACATTCCACGACCACTTGACACTTTTAATAACAGTTGTACATAAATATATTATATGAGCATATTACCACAAAACTCGATTTAAAATCCTGTTTATATAATGCTACTTTTTAAAAAAAACTCAGTCCCGTATAAATAAAACATGCTACTACTTTCCCACCTGTTCGCACCTAATACTGTATAGGACACTGGATGTTTACACCAAGTGCATTAAATCTAGATCATTTGTTACATGAAAGCAAGATTTGTAAATGTGACGAATAAAACATGACGTTTATTGAATTTGACTTATGGCAGAGAAATAATATAATTTTATCCAGATTTTACTCTTTATTTGATGTCAACACGTTGTGATATATATGTAATTTATATGAAATTTCAATCATTATATTAGTTGCCCTTGATGTGACCGCTGTGCCTTATGCCCCAATAGATGCGGATAAGGGAGAACTTATTATCAGTAGGCAGTTAGTATAAATCTTATCGCGCAAGGTTCCTCAAATTACGACTTTCAATATTAAAACACGTTTATTTAAAAAAAAAATGAACTTGCCGGTTTCGGATAAAACGAAAAAAATAAGGGTACAATGCCAACGTTACCTGAACAATGTTTTTTTAGGAAATCACACACCTCCAAGAACGAAACCTCCGATGGTTTCTTCGGACAAGAGAGATCAGTTACCACAGAAAAGGTGTCTTCTGTCAGACTACTTAATAGAATTGCTCTCTTTTAAAGCTTCCAGCGTCCTGTCATGTGACAGAATGAGCTCAACCATCTCAACAGAACGTCCATGATTCGGCGCACTGACCTAAGCAACAGATATAAGATAACTTATCAAGATTCCGAGACAAGCGCCTTACTCAGTCTGGCCGTCGTCAGATCCCCCCATGGCACCTCCTCTCGATCTTGACTTTACAACTCCACCTTGAGCTCCTTTCAGCGTCGCTTCCCATACCGGAGGAAACGTCCTGCAATGTTGCTCTATTGTCGTAAAATCTAATTCTAACAACGTGCTCTTCGCTATACTATACTTTAATGTTTACCTTACCTTTGTGTAATAAAATGATCAACACTGCACCTTGGTGTTCCAATGCAGTGCCCTATCTACCGTTATGTGCAGGTAAAAATAAAGTAATACCTAGTAGAATTTAGTGTTTAAAAACAGAAAACGTTTTGTTGTTGCTTCTTTTGAACTATACACAAAATTGCATCCCCCACCGGTCGGTCGTGCAACGAAATTTCACACAACACAACTACTAACTGCGGAGGAGGTACCTTAGATAATTGGTGTAACACAAGGTGGTACGCGGTGTGCGGTGGGAGGGGAGTGGGAGTGGGAGGAGACCGGCAGCCGTACAGTCCAACAGTTGGAACAATTCTGCTAATCCAAATTGCATCCCTTTAAACAAAGTGCAAGACCACAAGAACAGAATAGCAACTGGAATGCTCTGTATTCAAGCGTACTGAACGGTGCTAAATTTATGTATTCTCTTGCTGTACACACTGTTGGTACATGCAGTGTGCTGTGCTGTGCTGTATATAATATTACTGCATCTAATAATATTATTGTGTAGTCTGTACCAGGGTTCCTCAACCTAACTTACTACCCATTTTCATCTTAAAATAATATTTTTTTATGTTTGTCTTTTTAGCCTCTTTGGCTTGTCAAATCTAAAACACTAAATTATACTTTTGACCTAATTTGCACATAAAAGATACAGATAACGAAGTTACCAAAGGCTATTTAGATACAAATAGACACATTATGTTTTTTCTATTACTGCTTATTTGGTACGGATTAAAACTGAGATCTTTTTTATGCTGAACTTGATGTGGAAATTGTTCTAAAAAAAAACTGAATAAAAAATATCCATTTATTGTGGCATTTAACTTTTTATTGTTTAGAAAGTGCCTGTCTTATAGTCAGCCATTTGGCAGCTTTGTGATCGAATTTGTTCGCGTACAATGGGGAAATGTTCAGATAGATTTTGTCAGTTAACGACCATTTTTCCATCTCCCCTGTCACCCCTGAGTGTACAAATTACACCACAGTTTTTTTTTAAAAAATTCAGTATACCACGGTGGTCTATAATCCTCAACTCCACCTACAGTCACTTGCTAGCGCCCAGTGGAGTGCAGTGCGGGTATAGCTACATATATGCTGTGCTATGGTTATATCACTTTAGCCTGTGTTCCCAAGTGTCTATGTTATTTTCACTATGCGCTATCCTCGCCCTATCTAAATAAGTTGTAATAATATCAATGCCAAAAAACTACCATTGGAATAAGATTTCCCTGGAAATAAAAACCATTTTGCGCCCCCGTATCAAATTATAGAACATCGGTCGTGCATACTGTCTTCTCTCCTTCGGTCTTCTCAATTCCAATAATCTGAATAAACAGTGTTTTGAAACATTTTTCGTTTTTTTTGTCCGTTTAATCAACGTTCTAACCCTGAAAAAAAGAATTTGAAAAGAAGAGATAGGCTTTAAAAGCTCTCTTGAAATTGTAATATAAATAAAATACTTTAGTACATCACAGAATTTGCTTTGTTAAGGCGCACTTTATACAGGGCAATTGCAAACTTTAAAAGAGACAAAAAACCAAAAAACCATGGTCCGCGCGACGTTTGGCTGACCTGACTATTAATGTTTTTTTTTGATGTATACGTTTAAAACAGGCCGTAGATTAGGGGATAAATATATATTAAAATTCTTTGAAAAACGTAAAAAACATATAACAACCATATTTACCTTTATTAACATATTACTTTTAAATTCAGCCATACAATAACATCACTGCTAAATAGCACATATTACAGTGTTATTTAGCAGGTGACAAAATAGCGACGAAAAATGGTAAAAATAAATAACATTTTCTAAAGTGTGGGGTGTTTTGTCAGTGCCATGATATTGTAACGCGTTATTTTAGCAATATAGCGGAATTTAATTATTACGTTAGAAAGATTAATATATCAGTTTTCGCATACTATAGGATACTATCACTTATAAAATAATAAATGGGTGAACAGTCCTTTATTTAATCTGATGGCATTTGAAGAAAAATATAATAATAAAACAAAATTCTGGAGCAAAATATTAACAAACGTATTTGGCTTGAGAAAAAAGAGGTCATGCTTAAGTGAATAAAGCAACCACAGTACACATTAATTAGCTACGATTTCAAGTTTTAACAGGCTGATGAAATAAATTTTTATTAAAATAAAAACATGTGCATATCTAAGAAAACTAGTATTGGTACACTAAGACTATACTAATATTGGCAGAGATCATGATTTGTGTTTAACGATGACGGAACTCGGGCGACTGAATACACGTTCGTCTGGTATAGCTTATTGCCTCCGCCGCGCCGCGTCCGAAAGATCGAGTTTCCAATTAATTTATATACCTACTGTTATCGGAATGATTTAATTTAAAAAAATTTTTTGCAGTTTTGTGAAATAGTTTGATTTGTCTATTGAGATTATGTTTTTTCATTGGTTGATTGCAAAAAATAACGCACTGTGGGTGCAGCGTTGTAACAAGGGTGCTCGTTTTGCGTATAAAAAGTCTTGAATGAAATGACAAGGAGCCAATACATTTTCTAGTAATTGATTACTTGGGTCCATGTCTCGTCTATATTATAAATTTTACCTGGTTTTTTCATAAAATGAATGCTTTTTTGATAAAGTTTCCATCAATGCCTACAAAAACATTTCAGTATATATTGGATTCATTCTGTGCGTTCGAGCAGACGATGGACCTTTAGATTTTTTCAATCAAAATTTAACGCTGACGGTTCAAAAACGCATTTAAGCATACATCGCATCGCCATGTGGATTTTTTTCATGTGAAATTGGAAATTCTGGATAAAAGCTCTTTTGCGAGTTTGACTTCTACCATTCTTTTAACATCCGGGCTAGTATGAGCAATACCGACATTTTCTTTTTTTTTGTTTAAATATGACATACAATTTTTTTCATGTACTTTTTTTATACACCACAAAATCAAGCGTGAGTGGGCTGTCCCAATAGTACGTTTAGTTTTACTAATTTTTCTAGAAGAATTTGAACGGTATTTTGTAGCATTAATTTGCTTTTAATTGACACCGATCCTCGGGTGTTTCTCCCTCTACACATTTCCTCCTCTAGTGCCGTTTCTGACCAAGTTGCCGCGTCCTTATGTAATTCAGGTACTATTTAGAAAAAAAACTAATAAAACAAAATTTTCATAATATCAATCATATACTGAGAAGTCTATGGCGTTTTGTAAATATCTTTTCATTTTTCCAACGTGATTCTGAATTCTTTTATTGGCTGCCATTAATTTGTTATTAGCAAAACACAACCTTAACCTGGAATTGACTAGTAGTTTGATGATGCCATGTTTAGTTTAGGGATCCCTCTCGTCGTTGTTGAGCGACAAGGCAGTCCTTAACGGTGTCTGGGCGGATGTGTGCCGTCAATACTGATTCCGCGGGGAGGGAACATCCCGCCCCGCCCCGGCCTGATTACAGATACTCGCTCTGCGGTGGCCTCGTATACGGAACGCGCCCAGACTGCGATCCGTCTCTGTATCAAGGCCCCGCCCGCCCGACCCGCACCGCAAAGCACCCACACCTCGCAACACAAGACGGTATCCATCAACCTGAGATTAGACCAAGTTTGACATGACCGAGATCAGCTATAATCGCGTTTCTACTATGTGTATAAAAAGGAAAACACAAAACCAACATTTCTGCGCATGAAATTAAAAAGTTGGAGAACCTTCGCTATGCAATCTAATTCCATTTCCCAAAAGAACTTTCTAGCACAGATCTTGAAAGATTTATTTTTAATAAAGTTTTGTCCCCAAGTAAACATGATATATATTATCATATTTGTCTACTTCAAATTTTGACATAATATAATTTAAACTACGTTAATTACGTGTGTTTACCAGTGCCCAATGCTCTATTAAGTGAGGACGAGGGAAAAGGAAGGAACGATATTGATACTGTTTCTGTCTTTTTTAGATTATATATCTAGAATTTTTGATTTGAGGTGCTTGAAAGACTTATAAGATAAGAGAAATTTTTAGTCATTGTTCATTTTTAACTTGAATAAATAAAATTTAAACTTTGTTTTTTGATTAACTTTTTTTTGAAGTGCTTCGAACATCAAAGATCTGTTTCATTTTTTTTTGTAGATCGCCCGTTCTGGGCAAATAAAACAAATTATGAAAATTAATCAGACTTTTGTTTAAACTAAACTACTTATGAGTTTGAGTTGAGTTACTTGCAATGAGTTCAAAACAAAAGTGTGTTTAATTTCGTAATTATGGAAAACTACAAGTGGGTGCTACAAACATTGAGTTGAATGAATCAATGTTTTGGATGAATTCAGCTTTTGAAGTCAAAGTGTTTTGGAAAGTGTAAAATATTCGTATTAACTGTTAAACGTTTTTAAAATGTTATTGTAAAATATAACACTAGGTATGTGAATAAATAAAATAAAAATACAAAAAAACTTTTTAGTACAAATTGAATTATTAAAAAATATTTCCTTCAAGTACACTAGAACAAAGACTTGTTATTGTAGGAGAGTACGGACACAAAAAACAGAAGAATTATGGTACGTTGATATATTCTTCTTGAAGGGACTATTAAATAAACAGACTTACTGTAAACTTTTCTGTGAAAATAATTATTTCTAATTTAAAACTTTTAATTAAGTTACTCAAGAAACCAACCAATAATTACAGTATCATGTTTTTGAAGTACCTTTTTCCCCTTTTCATGGTATGAAATTATAAACTTCTCAACGAGTTTTGCTGAATCTTTTGTATTTTAAATAAATGTAGCAACGCACTTCGAATCGTCATAGAGAAATTAAAACGCACAAATTGTCTACACTTAAAATGGTAGAAATTGAGTAAAATAATGTTGTAACAGGTCGCTGGTCGTAGAATACCAAAATGCACTAATACCTAAGTACCCACGTGGGTATGCTGTTGGCGGTGGGCCCTTTCAGCAAAGCTCCGAGATTAGACCGATAAAACTCAGCTTTTACCGCTGGAACGTTATACTCAATGGCGCACATTCAATACCTTTTTACTTGTTATTCTACAGTACAGGATTAGAAAAAAAAAATACGTGCGCACTGCGCAGTTACAGTTACAACTTGACTCGCAGGAATATTCGAACGTTTGATAACAAGGGAAAAGAGATGTTCCGCTTTATTATTATTGGAAATAATTCTACCTGTGGATTATGTTTCGGGTATACTGAAATCCATTTCCTTTTCGATTTCGCGGAGCTCGCGAAAATGTCCAGCCATTTGAGTAAATTCACTTGTTAAATTGAAAAATAACCTGTTTTTCCAATGTCAGGTAAGGCCAGTCGTCAAAGGAACTTTTTTTTTAGTAAATTTGCTCTCTACTCTGTGTGTTAGATTGCAGTACCACTTTTTGCGATCTTATGTTCATTTTTATGAATTTACGATGGAATATTTTTTGCATCCTCAGAAAACACTAATGAAAACATGTTTTACGTTGCGAAGTATATAATGCGTACGGCCTTCAATAGTATTACTTGATTTGAATTTGACTTAATGAATACGTTCTTTTGTTTACATTGACAAAGTATGTTTCCTGGCACAGTGCACAATGTGAGAGATGAAATGATGATGAAGACAATGTTAATACATAATGTAACCTTTCGAACTTTCTCATCGAACCATGGCTTTAATGCACTAGAGGATAGCTCCTTTGTGGGGGGTGTAGTGGGGGGATATATATTTGTGGTGTATTTTGGTTTGTTTTTGTGTGATGTTGGTTGTGTTGGGGGGGGGGGGGGGTGTTTGGGGGTTTTTTTTCTGTGGTTTTTTGTAGTTGGGGGGGGGTGTGGGTGGTTGTGGTGGGGATTGAGGGTGTTTTTTGGGAATGGTGTGTTGTTTGTTGTTGTGTTATAAAGTTGGAGGAGAAAGTAGGAGAAGAAGAATGGGAGAAAGGAAATGTTGGGGGAGTATGGCTATGGAAGGGTTTAGGAAGAGGAGGGGTATAGAAGGAAGGAAAAGAGAGAAGAAGGGTGGTGTGTAGTATTGTATTTTTTGATATGAGTTGTGAAAGGGAGTTGGGAGGGTAGGAGGTGAAGAGGGAGGAAGTATAGGGTTGTAGGGGGGAATGATGTAGAATTTGGAATGTTTGTTTTTTGTGATGGGATTTGGTGTAAAGAGGTTTTGGGAGGTGGGGATATGTGGTATGTAAGGTTGGAAAGGTTATAAAACATGCTATAAGGATAATAAAAGAGCGGTTTCGTTCCGGAATCTTCTAATGGTGTTTCGGATTATTTATGTAAGCGTAATGTTGGAGTTTGCTCCGTTGTTTAAATAGTTGGTGTATTAGTTAAGTATTAAAATACGTGGTCACCGGTAGCGCGCGCTGGATGTGTGACGTCGCGGGGGGCTTCGGTTCTCCCCCCCGGTGGGCGGGGCGCGCGGCGGCGGGGGCGGCGCGCCCCTCAACCGCGGTCCTTAGTGAATATGGCACCGCGAGCGGAGAAACATCAAGCAGCCACTGTTTCACGGCCGCCGTGATCTGCTGCTCCCTCTGTCCTGCACTTTACTACATTCCTATATCTAGGTTATCAATGCTAAAACTAAATGGATATTTTTTCATACGCGTGACCTAGCCACAACCCTAACCATTTCAAATTTTACCATAGAAACCTTTCTCATTTATTACGTTTTCAGTGTGCAGTTCTGGTTTGGTAAACTAATTGAATGTGGTTTGACGAATCCAAGAAACTGTCTTTCCCCGATTTACGACCCTGAGTTATTGCTTAATTGAATTAACCTTGGTTTTTCGGTTTATTTCGAGTTACTTATCACTTGCAAAGAATACGATCTACGTTTTTTTATATAGACTAGTAATTTTTACTGTACAAAAATCAAGCAATAAATCAGATTAAGAACGCAGTACTGTTTAATATTACTATTACTAGTGTGAGCAAGTCCTATGTTATCGCATTGACGTAAGTTGAAATAATGTTATCAATTGAATCAGCCAATATACCGCCATATATCTTGTATCCTCTATACGCGATATCCCTGAATCTCGGGAAGTATTCCGAATTAGTGTGGAGGCGAAGAATTAATTAAGCACCGCAAATAATCAACAACAGAAGTCGTTTATCTTTGTCTCCCGTTATTGTGGAGTTTCCTTTATCCTGCTGATTAATGGTGTTTGATTATCGGAGAAATATTGTATTAGGAGTCGCCTATTTGTTCCCAGCGGGTTTACCACGTGGTGTTCTCTAGGACTTTACTGTAGATGGATGTGTCCCATCTCCGCCACGTCACCTGAATGGGACGAGGGTTGATCTGTAATCACCAATATTATTTCCTTGACCTTCCCCTATACGGAGAAATGAAAGTGTTTCTATCCCGGTATATTTTATAAGACTTTCTTATCGAGAAGTATTTTTCTTAACGAGATGCCGCGTTTACATCGACAGCGCCGTGAGAAGAGGATAAAGAACATTTTTATAATACGAATAAAATTATTTTACCTACCTCAACAGGGCAAGAGTCCAAATAACGGAGAAGGAATACCATCTCCACTTCCTGTTCTCACACCTTTGAATCGGAGCCGGAATCTCCGTAATGTGAGTGCAGAGTATTAGCTACCCCTCTTTAGTTTTACGCAGATTTTATACAATTCACTTAAAAGAAAATATTATAAACTAGCGCGCATTCGTTGAATATGAAGTCTCGCAGTTATTCCTTGTTAGCTCGACTTACGAGTAGCTGGCACAGCCTGCACTGCGCTGGAGCGCGTAAAGGGGCACTTTTTAATATGGCTAATGGTGAAAGCGCTGCGCTGCAGTAGTGACCGCTATACCCGCTAATGGTTCCAGGTAGTTCCTTTCCTGTTCTCCTGTTCTCCTGTTCTCTCTCTCCCTACTCTCCTCGGAGTAGCCACGGACGCTCACGATAGTATCGTCGCTCGGGGACTCTAATTATTTCCACCGTCTACCGAGTCGTTTGTTTTAATACCTTACGTGATTCGATTCCGTACTATTCTCGTTATTAGTTAACCTTTATGGAGCCATCTCGCTTTATCGGTAAGCGTTATTGGAATCGCGAACGTTTTCTTACAGCGTGCGCGCAGCGTGGCGTCTCCGCGAGATATTGTAATTATTGAACGTAGTTTGTATTCCCCATTCAGCCCGCCTACATAACTGGTGATTTAAAGTTTTCTTCTTCCTTCCCGGTTACTACTTCCTTACTACTTCCTCTCCTTCGTTTGTTTCGAAAGGACTAAGGACTCGGCGTCCGCGGAATCAAATAAATGCAAATGAAGCGTTTCCTTTGTGAGAGTGGAGTTAAAATTAGCCAGAGATGAGTTAGCGAGTTTCTGTTTTGCGAATGTACGTTTCCCATTTCACTGTCGCCTACTAATTGTACCAAGAATGGCATTCCGTGACCCCTCCCCCGCAGCTCCCCACACCCCACCTACCCAGACTAGCAGACCTACATCCCCACCAAGTCACAACCTTGCTTCAATATATATATTACCTACTTGTCTACTTTAGAGTAGGGAATTTAGGTTCTCGAGCTTATCGTCTTCTTGTCTTGCACTTAGTAAGGGTGGTGGCTTATGCGCACTTTAAACGGGACAGAAAACTGTACCGTTTCTCGTGCAGTTTGCAAACGAAAACTGTATGGAATGTGGAATGGTCGGCGCGACATATGGTTGACCTGACAGTTAATGTTTTTTAAATAAACGTTTAAGTAGATATTGATATATTGAACGCTTTTAAAAACGTAAAAAACAAATTACATATTTACATTATAAGCTATATTAACAATTTCCTGTGTGCAAACATACGATAATAACTTAGCGTGTCTTTTGACAGACTGTTCAGTTTTCTTCGTGCGCATTAGTGCCTTACCTAATTTATTGTATCTGTTTATGTATGATAATTAAATAATCATCTTTTGTTCAAGCAAAAAGGAGTCGACAGATTAAATTATAAATTAAGTTGCTGATGATTGTATTGAATACAACAATATGAAGAAGAAAAAATCAATAAAATAATTTCAGGAAACAAATTGAAGGAACATGTACCCCTTTGGGTAAATGGCGTGTTGTTTAGTTAGTTAATTTGAATAAATATTAATGTACAAACTTTCACTGCACATGTTTCACAAAATATTTTTGATAAAGAGAGTTCTTCTTTAGATGAAATTATGTAAATTCAACTTTTACTGTGGTTATCCCTTAATAGTCAGGGAAGGTGGTGGGTGGAGCTGGGATGCGATACGATACCTGGGAAGATCACAGTGTAGAACTTTAGGAACAGAGTAGTTTGTTTCTTTTGTTTTTAAGTAAAAAGTGTTCAGTGTTCATAGGAGAGTCATCAAAGTTTCTGAAAACTGAACTTTTTACGTTGCATTACACTTCGCGCGCTCTTTTATAGCGACTATAGAATGTATAATATGTATATCGAGGGACATGGTTCGGGTACAAAAACGCGAGTAAAGGTTTTCTCGAATGTTTTAATTTATGCTGAAAAGATAAACTTATTTGTTAAAAACACCTTAAAGTTATGTCGAGAAAAAAAATATACGGGAAGAGACCAAAAAATACAACCACGTATTTGAGAATTGCGGTCTCTGAATTGAAATGTATTGAAAAATTGGTTATTCGACGGCCTGACAACGCGGGAAACTTTCTCTCTCGCTGAAGTTTCCTCCCGCCCCCCGCCCCCCTACCCTCGCCCCGCACCATCGCTCCGGGGATAAGGCGGGAGATTTTTCCATAAGATTTGTTGTCACGCCAGACCTCCTTAATGTGCACTTTTCTCGGGTAGCGCGGGGGAAAGTTTAGCCATTATTTACAAGTCCGCGCCACCGATTGTTCTGACGCCTCCCTGTATCTGATTTTACTTCTCTTCTACTAACAAAATGGCTCTATTCCGATATTCCGGTTATCTGTCCGATCCGAACTTGAAAATAAAATGAGAACCCGTTACGAGCTCCTCGTGCCGGGGGCGGGGGCTGGGCTGGAGCGAGAGCTGGGCTGGAGCGAGAGCTGGGCTGGAGCGAGAGCTGGGCTGGAGCGAGAGCTGGGCTGGAGCGAGAGCTGGGCTGGAGCGAGAGCTGGGGTGGTACGCTCGTTATAATACCTTTATAGAGTAATAATTAATCCGACGCTATTCCTCTGGATTACGAGCCATTATCGATAACGACAAACTCGTTGTTCTGTCGTATTCATTTTCCCCTGACCGTGATTAATTTCTTTCACTTCATCGGCCAATAATGTTCCTCGTCTGGCCGATAACACAGATGGGATTATATTTTAGGAGCAATATGCTCGCAGTACGCGCGGATGTAGCGAACCCAATTTATAATAAATCGATTCGGCTGATAGAAAAATATCGGATTCGGCTCTCGCAGCTAAATCAATTTTTCCGTTCCCTGGAAAATATTCTTTCCTCCCCCTCTCCCTCTCTCCCCTTCCCCCCCACCGACCTACAAACTCCCGCGAAGCATTCAATTAACTAGGACATTTTCATAAATAAGAATTCGCCGCTGCTACCTCCGAACTTCGTCTGTCGCGAATATTTCTGGATATGTTTCTCTTTATTCCCCGAAATGTTCCCAATATGTTGGCGCCATTTCTCCGCGTTACGCCGCAATGTACAAGAAACATGCAGTCCCCGATCTACGTTCTACACTCTACACTCTACACGACATTATTCGCGTTTATCTCCGCAGGACTTGCATTAAAGGATGAATTTCCCTGTAGAACGTAACATATTATCTCTCCTGGTTCAGGCGTTGCATTCACACGTAATGATACGTTTTAAATTAAAACATTTTTCTACATTTTTTTTTTATTAAAAAAAAAATCTTATAATACATACATGTATTATATTCCAAGGAGTTATAAAAACTCATTTTGGGACATTTTTAATTACATATTGCACAATCAAAAAGACGAATAAGAAAGACGATTCAAAATGAACACATTCAATCTTAACAAGGTGAGAAGTCGTTCTCCAAATTGTTTATTTATTTTTTTATTTTATTTTTTTTTTTTTTTTTTTTTTTTCTTTAAAAAATCTTAATACTTCATATACATAATTAATATTATTCAGCGTACATGGTTTGAATGTGTTAATGTTAAGTTGTTATCGTAATAAAAAGTGTTATGATTAAGTATGTTAGAAATAATAAATAATAAGGCGGAAAAAATAAATGGGGTAAGTGGATTTTCATGTCTCGCGAAAAATCTTTACAAACTAAACAGTAAGGTACAAGTACCTACTGTAGCAGTACCTACCGTGCGGTGATGATAAAATTGTTTTTCATAAAAACGATGTGTGGATAGAAAGTAGCGAAAATTTGTTGTTTAAGGAACATAGTAGGGAAACGTAAGCAAACAGATAATACGTTTAAGAATTTTAGCGAAGTAAAATTTTCCATGTAATAATAACTTATCATTACAAATGGTTTGATTTCCGTACTTTGGATGGTAAGGATTCGTTCACATTACATGATAAGTTTGTAAAAGCTGTTTTCTCTGTGTAACGAGGCAAAATTATAAAACTTTACTGGAATTGTGATAATTTGAACAGATAAAACAAAAGTAGGGCAGGTTCATAAATCGACTGCTCCGAGGAAGAAAGCAGTAAGTCAAATTAACAGATTTTCATGAAATAAATTAAATGTTTATTTTTCCATATCCCTGCCCTGGATTAAAAAATTCTAAAACTGAAATTTTCTTTCGATTTCCAACTGAATTAGTATTTTCAGAAGTAGATAAATATTTTAAAACCTTCAAAAATGAGAGAAAGTTTAAAACTTCAAATTCGTAGTTAGTGCCCTCTTCTTTGGAGCAGTCGAAATCATTACGCCCTAAACAAAGAGAATATAAGTATAGCGATGTAACGTAATATAAAAAGTTAAAGTTAGTCACTTATTCAAATATCTAACTCATGGTAGATATTAACTTTTTATTTCAATAATGTAACAGTGTTTTCCAGCCAAAGACAGGAAGTAATTTCAATGTAAAAACTTTAGCAGTGCTGAATTACCGTCAGTTAGGACACGCAATTACTTAAAAAAAAACGTTTTCTAAGATTCGAAAAATTTCCGACGAAAATCAAATCAGCTTTTAAACTGACTAACAAACATTTGATTTAACAGCGCCAACAATTATTGTCACAAGCATTGTAGATTTTTTGTAGAAAGTATGTTATTTTGTCAATATATGAATTTCTAAAACTACTACTACTTTCCCTTATCCGCACCCCAATGGTGCATAGGGCACTGCATTGGTACACCAAGTGCAGTGTATCTTGATCATTTTATTACATGAATGCAAGATGATCAGTCTTACGCTTCAGTACCAGTCCAAGGTATCACACATGAAATATTAATGTGAAAATCTCGTGTAAATAAATATTTCATTTCGACCCCCTACGGGAATCGAACCCGCGACCTCAGGCACGATAGCCAAATGCGCTACCACTATGCTACGAGGCGGACAATTTTCGAATTTCTAAAATGAGTACCTATCTAACATCAATTACTTCAGAGAAGAGATCTGATATTCTAATGTTTAAAAATGCGGCCAATATTGCGTATTGTCTACATATATGAGACCCTAGACTAGAAGTTGCGAACCTTTTTAGGACCTTCACAGATTCTATTATTTTGGTGTCTACCCATGTTGGAGTTGTAAAGAAAATCTTTCCTTTGGCCAATTTGAAAACAGGCTCTTTTTCTCGTGTATAATTAATTTAATCCTGGGTACCGATGGACTTTCTGTATTCGTATGGAACCTTTTGTAATAGAAATGTATATTTATATATTGATATGTTGGGGCGGTTGTTATATTTAAAATCCTTTGCATTAGTATGTTAGGTAGACTAACGTTAGTTTTTCTAAATGCATTTGTAGATTTTTTGTTCATTAACCCGCGACGGGCATCTGTTTCTCAAGAAGTCCTCTGATCTTTCGAATATTTAAATCCTCACCATTTAAAAAAATGTTTTAAAATATTTTCTTCTTAAAAATTAAATGCAACCCGTTAAAAATAATTTTCGAGTTCTTGGGAAGTAACTTTTCTCTACTTTTCCATTACCGTTATTTGATGTATGTACGTTCCCTTATGTATGGAAGCGAAGCATGGAGTTGGAAAAATAAGGATGAAAGTAAATTGAATGCAGTTGAAGTGCGATCTCTCAGGCGAATGTGTGGTAAAACTATGTATGATAGGTGCACTAATGTTGAAATTAGAGCAGAATGCAAGGCTGAGATAAGCATTATCGACAAAATTAAGAAAGGTCTTTTACGTTGGTTCGGTCATGTAGAGCGAATGGATGATGAAAGAACGGCTAAAAAAATATATGATGCAACTGTGCCTGGATGTAGAAGTCGAGGAAGGCCGAGAAAGACATGGCATGATCAAGTAAAACAAGTGCTTGAAAGTGGGCATGTAAGAAGTCGGAATAGTCGACGTGCGTGCATGAGAAGATGTATGAATGTGGAGGAAGCAAAAGAAGTATGCCAGGACAGAGTGGTGTGGCGTTCTATCCTTCGGGGAAATGGCGTGATGGTGTTAGTCGCACCCCTCCCCCTAGATGTATATCCGCAATTCACAGCCCAACTCCTGCCGAGGGCTATTCTCGCGTCCGTTATGGGTCGGCGGTAAATTTGGATATTCGCGTCCCAATTTTTAATATAACGAAAGAGCGTAAAAGTTTTGTTACAGTGGCACACCTGAACTTTTTGCTGAGCGGAATCGTAAAATAACCGGCGTTATCGCCCGCTGACGTCACAAATTCCCAGAGATTATCGGAGGAAATTGCCGGCACCGTGCCGGTGCCGTGCAGGGCCGTACTCGTGCCTGGGGCCGCGGGGGCTCTGCTCCTCCGAGAACTTATATTTTACGATAGTCTTTTGTCTCAATACTCGAGTCAATCCTACTAAAGGTGTTGCGAATGCAGCTTTTTCAGTGTATTTTTGTTGTTGTTGTTGTGTATTTATTAAATTTGTTTATTGATTTCTTTTAAAAAATTAACTTTTACTGTCCTCAAACGGACTTTTTCCTATTAAGTTTTTGAATAAATTACGCAACTGCTTATTAAAATGTGTGTTTTCTATTTCATTCGTTAATTCGACTGAATATTATTAGTAAACTTTGACCTTGGAATAACGTTACCCGTTGAATTTGGTATTACTGTGTTATGAACATGTGTATAAATTTTACCCAGGTTAGTCGTATTTTCTAATTACATATGTATAGTACAAAGTTAGTAACTGCGCGCACCTGTGTGAGAACAGGCCAATTATTTTAATCTTGTGCTCGGTTTTCTATCCGACTACTCGGGTATTAGTGACTCTCTCCTCTCCCTCCCTGTGGCCAGCTGACCTGATCTTCCCCTCCCCCCCACCCCCGCCCGCTCCGTGGAGCCTGAGGTCTGTGGTACCTTGTTCACTCTCCCCGGGGCGGCCTTTCCTTTTCCCTCTCAAACTCGTAAACATACCCTGAAAACTTTACGATATTCAAAACGCTCTAGAATGACAATTTATCAATATGATAGTTTATTAAGAAAAATTAAAAATGTTTTAAAATGTCAAATTTGTTAAAGGAAACGATTTTTCGTAAATTTAATACTAGGGAACATCGGTAACCGATAAGGAAAATAAATGTATGGTGTTTTAATAGTGCGGTTTCTATGCGGTGGTTATTTTTCAATTTTATGTTATTTATTCTGACAGATCAGTTTATTTATTGTTGCCAAGCGTAATATTATATTTTCACTATTTCATTTCCATTTTCATAAGAATTGAAATAGAAAAAAGATAAAGGAGTGTATGTTGGGAGTTCTTACGTTTCGACCAACCGTTTTGGGTGATAATTTTCCAGGCTATCGTCGCGTGGCATGATTCAGGCTTCCCGTCCCCTCCCCGTGTAGAATCTAATAGCGCTGATTTATGGCGCAGGTATTCACGCCTCGGCTGCGGTCTGTTGAAAGCATCTGCGACCGTAATGTTGTCTGGGCACTTTTATTATTCATATGATTTAATATGTAGCGCCCGCGCTCCCCGCCAGCCCGGCCCTGCAGCCCGGCAGTCCGGCCCTGTGCACCAAGTACCGTGTGGTTCGTGTGTAGTGTGTACGCGGCCCGGCCGCACAGCGCAGCGGAATACCCGCTCACTCGGACATTTCCATTCAATTGGCTGCACTCTCTCACTCACAGCTGGCTGGATTGTCCTGAAATTTTAGATAACTTCATTTTCCACTAAACATGCTCATTGCTGACAAGTGCCTTTGTTGAATTTTTTTAAAGGACTTTTTCACTAAATGAATTGTAATCAAAATACAACACAATGCAGTTAAGCCGAAAATAATTTTATAATTGGAAAAATTTCGAAAATGTGGTTTGTTGTAGTTTTGCAACAGTATACACCTAAGGGTTGAGAAACGATAGTACGAGGATATAGAAAAATTAAGATTTACATTTTCCATGCCAAAATATTTTAACGTATCCATTTTATATTTTGTGATTTTTATCCAACAAAATAATCTAAACTACAATTTGACATCTCAACAGAGACGAGAAACTTGGAAGGGAATATGGATATCTAGGCGTTTACAGGGCTTATGACCTGTCATTGGCTGGGTTAAGTGGCCACTTGATGTATTACAACATTCCCCATTTCACCTAGTATTTGATATCCATATCTGCCAATATACAGTAAAATGGCGCGATGCTTCACATGTGAACTCTCTGTCTACAAGTATTTGGACACACTCAAAATGTTGTTTATAATCTAAACTAAATCAAATGAGATTTTCGGTTAAAAATACATTTGGGTAATTTCAATACTACCTATATAAATAATGTGTATTTACGAACATGAAATATTAAACTTGTAAAAGTATTTAATATATTGTGCTCTTACTTTGATATCACACAATCTCACTCGTTCGTATTTTTACGCGAACTAAAATATGGTGTTTACCCAAAGCGGTTCATAACCACTCCGCCTTCGGATTTTATACCGTCCTATTTGCTCACACCCTCGGCGACATTTTCCGAGCAATATCCTTAATGTCCATATTTCCAGAGCGTTTAACCTGGTTCCGTCCTTCTGTTGTTTACTGTTGGCGGGTACAAGGCGCGACAACTCCGCCATACTCGCGATACTCGCGATATTCGCGATATTCGCGATATTCGCGCTCCGCTATGGCGATGCGATGGGAGGCTTACTAATAAAACACCAGTTGGATTGAACACAGGCTCTGGTTATGACATTGATAAATTTGATTTACATTTTAATATGTTTTCCCGAGAGCCGTGTCGCTGACACGCTAGTACGAGACGCGCTAGTACGAGACGCGCTAGTACGAGACGCGCTAGTACGAGACACGGCGTCGGAACTCGCGAAACGGTTTTTGTTTCTACAAAAAAATGAAGGTTATTGATGACCTAGTCATGCTTCCTAATGAAATGAAGGAATCCCTTTATGGCGTGGCTTAACGTGCTGCGCTGTATTCCTCTTCACTGCCACACGATTTGTCGTATCTTTAATTTACAGTTTTTGTCAATCTTGAGTCCTTTGTTTTACTAAACTGTATTTTTGACGTGATAACGTCTAATAAATCGATGAACGCCGGCTGCACACACAAAAAAGCATGACTCATTGTCACGTTCCGCCTGAGCCGAGTGTGCAAGCGAGAGCGCGGAACAAGCGATAGAGAGGCACGATCGGCCTAAGCGTTCGGTTTGTGGCGAATCTATCTCTCTTCCACTCCTTAGTTGTTAATAGCACATTGTTACTTGTAATTAATTTGTATAATTTAAGTAAACAAATATTTGAATTAACGAGTGCAAAAAAATGTTAATTTATGGAAAAAATTGTAATTTTCAATTAACTCTTGCTTTGTATTATACAAAATAATGATAATTCAGTAATAATAATTCAATTAAATTCATAAAAGTATGCTATTTTTCATCAATGCTTTTCTTATGACGTTATCACGTAAAATTATCGTCCGTAAACCGACTTTACAGACAGCCAAAAGTTTTTTTAATCTAATTTTTTTACCATACTTTCTTTAAATTCAAATCTAGCTTTTAGTTTTAACGAGGTTTATGCTGTATTATATTTTAATGTGATTTATATGGTGCCATTTTGTATCTTTCAAAAAATTTCACTTGCTAGTGGTAATCTCACGAACTAACACATTTTTTTAATCATAGGCTTTATCTACCTATATTTATTACACCTAAATATAATGATGACCCTTATTGTATCTCCACATACACCACAATGAGTAGTGACCAGTGAGTATTGAGTAAACCGCCCCAAGTCCCTGTTACTAATTCATCCGAGGCGAGAGTAGCGTCGTGCGAGGTGTTGGCTTCCTCCGGCGCACCTGGGGGCGCTGGGGGCGCTGGGGGCGCTGGGGGCGCTGGGGGCGCTGGGTGCTGGGCACCGCCAGGACGAGGTACCCCGTATGCTAATCCTGCCCGCCGCTAAGTGGCCGGGGGGGCGGGCGCGGGCACCCTGAAGTGACATTGTGTACCGACTGCATGCTAAGTGCCGCCATGCACTCCAAACATTATTTTAATCTGCTTCCTACCTTCCCAGTTGCTTAGTTATTTCGTAATAATAATAATAGAGGTAGTGCTCAAAATAATAACATTCTTGCGTCTTTTCCCTACATATTATATGAGAAGTAAAATGCCTTAGTATTTTAACAAATTACCCTAGATATTGAAAATGCCGTTTACTTATACATATATCTAGTATGAAAATGACAAAAGTTGTTCGTATCTGTAATGCGTACTTACACAAAAAACTGTACAGTTTTCTGTCCCGTATAAAGTTAAGATAAATATATTTTTCAAGAAAGCAGCAATAACATACTTTGTATAAAATAAATAACTACTAAAATACTAAAATAGCTGTCCTCGTAGATATCTGACGAAGAAGGTTGTCCCAGTATCGCCTTCAGCGAATTGTAAGTTTTGTAAGTACTACTGTTAAGATTGATTTTGACGAATGAAGGTATAATTTTGGCTTCTGATTTTTCGCGAAGTAAGGAATGGGGTATTTATTATTTTAGTTTGGATGAAGCCGAGTGGTAGGAGCAGGTTTATCGGATTGGCAATAAAGCTCGGATTAATGCGGGCCTCACGTCCTCACGCTGGCGCGGCGCTGGCCGGCCACCGGCCATGTGTGCGTGGGTGTTGTACCGAATACCGTGTCTCACTGTGTCCGCCACCCCCTCGCCTCGCCTGTATCGGATATTGCGATATTTTTATTAGCCACGCACGAGTTACACTGAATTATTCCTATTTTTCTTTCTTTCACTTTCCTTTTGTGTTCCGTGGCACGAGAAATCACATTATTTTCTGTTCCGTGACGCGCCGTTATACGCCACCGTATACGTACAGCGGTATTCCGGGAGAACTGAATATATTTTCTGGAATATTGCGCGCTATTTGATTTGCGATATTATGTACCACTAACCACTATGCTGTACAACCGATACACGGTTTATTTGTATCATTGATTCTCACTAAGATAATGAAATCCATCGATTTATCATGTAACTGTTAATGGTATCGCGCATTCTTTTCCCAAGTACGGTTTTCATTTTCAGAGATTTTATACAACTAAAGTTGTTATTTCACTAAACGTATTTTGAACATACGTAAAACAAATAATGTAATAATAATTGCATATTTGCGAGCTGCTGTAGCCATCTTGTCGCAGTGGGTAGTTTCTGGCACTTGTGTGGATATTAGTTGTGAAGAGGGTTCACTATAAAGTTTTGTGCATTATCTCGTGTTGGTCCGCCATGCGGCACGTTGCTCCGCTAATGTGTATTTTTAGTATTTTTTCTGCCGCGTAATAGAACTCGCGTTTTCTCCCCGAGTAAATTCCAATGGAGTTTCCCCGCTCTACTGGCGTTGCTTTTATTTGAAACAGTTTAAATTTCTTTTTCCAAGTTTGTTCTTTCGGCTTTCACATCGGAAAACAAGTTTCTTGTATTTTACGTGAGATACGTGGTAAGCTATCTCCCGCGTCGCGTCGTGTGTATTCTCATTTCCGACTGTTAAATTCAATTGTGTTTCCTTCTAGAATCGTCTTCTGTATACTTCTATATTTCTCCCACACTTTACCAGCTTTCCTCGTTTGAATTCCAGAAACACGCATAGCGAGTAATGCTCCTACAATGTCTCAATGTACCCGTCTGATTGTTTCGAATTAAGCCTTGAAGTATGTAACTAGAAATGTATAAAGTTAAGGATATTGTGGCCAAGGATAACCTAGCGTTCATTTTTCCTGAAATGTTGCGAATCGGGGGGAGAATTCAATGTCAGGGATGCCTGAAAAGGAACAGAATTCCATTTCAGCTAAACATTTTACTCTCTGGTCCTCCCGCGAGTTATTTTTAATAATGCAAATTACCCCGGAGACCTTCCTCTCGAGAGGAGAGCCGAAGGAAAAATGTTTGCCACTAAAGCCAGCTGAAGATGTTTTAATATCGGCGCCTCTCCCTCCCCTTACCCTTCCCCTCGCGACGATCCTTTAGCCCCTTTATGTTCTCCCCTCCCCTCGTCACCTGGGCAGGTGCACCCTCCCCCCTAAGAATCCCCTTATAAAGGAGCTTAAGAAGAAAAGTAAACTAATAACCGACCCGTCGCCAGAGTATGGGGTGGAGGGAGGCTGGTGGGGGAGGCGGGAACACGGGGGGAGAGAAGAACTACAGCCTTAAGAAGAATCATATCGCATTAATATCGGTAAATCGACATTTCTTATTTTGTCATCGGATACAAACTTTGAGTTTAGTTTGCTGACAATACTGTTTCTATTCTTTACAAAGTATTAGTTTCCACTATAGGGTGGTAAGATGGAGGAGATCAGCTTTGTTTTTGTGTCAATATGGTGAGAGACGGATTATGCTTACCTACTATAAAAAGGATTAAGTTTTATATTTCAATTGCGTATTCTAAGCACTTACTCTTTTTTTAGTAATATCCGGCTCACGTATTGAGTTATTTGTCACATTTGGTTTTTAACTGAAAACTGGCAATAAAGCCTCCGGTTCGAATCCTGCCTCTCGGCCACTACTTGATATTTTTGAAGGTAAGCCGCTTAGGCTGCATTGCATACCGATCAAAATATAAGCAAATATAATATTGCGTAGATATCTTTTTATATTTGAAAAACATGGGTATACATACATATTATAACTTATGTAGCACAGTATTCGTGTAATCGGCATACCAACAGTACATCGGCTTACAACAGTACATTGGCATACCAACAGTACATCGGCTTACCAACAGTACATTGGCATGCCAAAAGTACATCGGCTTACAACAGTACATTGGCATACCAACAGTACATCGGCATACAACAGTACATTGGCATACCAACTGTACATCGGCTTACCAACAGTACATCGACATACCAAAAGTACATCGGCATACCAACAGTACATCGGCATACCAACAGTACATCGGCTTACCAACAGTACATCGGCATACCAAAAGTACATCGGCTTACAACAGTAAGTTAAGTATAATAAGCAAAATACGTCTCTGTATTAAATCAAATAAAAAGTCGAATAAATATTTTTCCTGTCGAAATAATTCCAAAAACACATCAACTTCTAAAAGCCCCGCAAAACTTTTTGAGACTAAATAAAAGAGAGGAAAAAACATCTAACGATCCCATTAGGAACGGCGCCGGCGATGGGGACGTAAGAGAGCAAACGTTACGATAAATGGCATTAAAAGTACCCACTGATGTAAATTACGAGGATTAAAATGACCTAACCACGTTTTCCCTTTTGGCCACAGTTGTTTGAAAGCTCCATCAATAAACGTACATCTCCCCGAGTACTTGGGGAGCTTTTTTCTACCGAACAAATGGGGAACTATAACTTTAGCCTTATTTCATACTTTATTACGTTATACGAGTATGAAAGCAACGTAAGTAGTTCTACTCGGTACACATCAATTTTAACGTTTTTTTATTGATATGAGATTTTTTGTACTTACAAATATTAAGAATAATAACTGAAATCGAACGTTCTCTATACATGATTTTGCAATTAAAATTGATGTGCAAATTATAAGTATTTACAGAAGCATTATGCGCACTGTATACGGGACAGAAAATTGTACAGTTTTTCTTGTTCAGAAATCTGTACAGTCTGTCAAAAGACAAAAGACAAAGCGCGATCATAAGTTATTACCGTACGTTTGTACACAGAAAATATTAATATAGCTAATAATGTTAAAACGTTATTTGTTTTTTACGTTTTCAAAGCGTTCAATATATCAATATCTACTTAGAGGTTGACATAAAAAAATACATTAATATTTTGTTGATTGATTCGGCATTCACTTTGTAACACTTCATAATGAATTATGATTAAATAAAAAAATGTTATGTGTTACTATTAATTGGTTTATTCTATAAAAATTGAATTTACCTACACTACCTGGTTTCGGGAGTAACGTTCTCCCATCGACTGGTGAAAAAGACACTAAATTAAAATACAGATGTTATACAGAAAAAATTAAACAGCATAGACCCCTACCCCTCTCAAGACCCCCCTACCCATACCTCCCTTCAAGACCCAGTACATCAACTGCCACCACTTAGCAAGCAATTAATTATCAATTTTTTTGTACACCTTCTTAGTATTCTACCATCACCACTGTCCCAAAATGTGTTTTTTCTATTACTTCTATGTATCGATATTTATGTTACCCTTGTGTACAGATTCTTAAGTATTGCAATTTAATTTTTCTGAATTTTTCTGTATAACATCTGTATTCTAATTTAGTGTCTTTTCACCAGTCGATGGGAGAACGTTACTCCCGAAACCAGGTAGTGTAGGTAAATTCTATTTTTATAGAATTAACCAATTAATAGTAACACATAACATTGTTTTATTTAATCATAATTAAATACATTAATTGTCAGGTCAGCCAAACGTCGCGCGGACCATTCAATATTCCACATAGTTTTCGCCTTATACGGGACAGTTTGCAAACTGAAAAAGACACCGTACAGTTTTCTGTCCCGTATAAAGTACGATAATAATAAATAATGCAGACGTATGTGACTCCAGTGGTGACTCACGATGATAAGCCGGCCCCGACTCGCGCTACGAGATCATACGTATCCAATTTCCCAATCTAGATTTTTTTGTAAATTCCCTCCACCCGCACCCATCTGATTTATCCAGTTTTCTAATTCTACTCCACGATTATAATGTAGTGTCAGTTACAGGCTTACCTATCTGTAATTACCCGAGTCAATGGTTGAGCGATATGATATGTATCACCTCCAGTAAGTATCCAGCTATTTCCCGGTCCGACTGTCGATCCGTCAATCTTCATCTCAGCAGTGCCCCGGGCTACGGGTTCCCGGTACACGACCCCGTGACGAGGGTGCGCGAGGCGGCAGTGAGGCGGCTGTGAGGCAGTGAGGCACCGGCTCTTGGCTACAAATAACTCCGCTATTATCAGCTCCATCGCGTGGCCGATAGGAAGGGTTTATCGTCATCATTTATCCTGAACATTCTAGTATGTCAAGTATCTACTGGTTGCTAGCTGGTGCTTGCTCCAGCTTACAGGTAAACAGTCATCGTTACAAGGCACATTTTCTTCACATTCCTAAAGCAAATTAACTTTTCACAAAAACAGACATTATGAAATATGGTTTTTCTCCTTCACTCTGATGTAGGTCGTGATCGTCCTATACATCTACTTTTGTTTTATGGATTTAAGGTCAAAGTAGAAATAACAAATATTATAGGGTATTGAAACAGGTTTAATAATGTTCCTACTTATTTATTAAAATTCAGGAACTCAGAATTATTAGAGGGTTAGTGCCCGAAACAGAGTTAATGGTGCCTTAAAATCGATAGTGGCAAACAAGAACTTATCGAAAGAAACAAAATTGACAGTACACAACGGAGTTCTAATACCAACCCTTATGTTTGGTAGTGAAGCGTGGTGTTGGAAAAAGAAGGATGAAAGTAGACTGAATGCTGTTGAAATGCGATCTCTCAGGCGAATGTGTGGTAAGACTATGTATGATGGGTATACAAATGTCGCAATTAGAGCAGAGTGCAAGGCAGAGATAAGCATTATCGACAAAATTAAGAAAGGGCTCTTACGATGGTTTGGTCATGTGGAGCGAATGAGTGATGAAAGAAAGGCTAAAAGATGTTTAAATGCAAGTGTGCCTGGATGTAGAAGCTGAGGAAGGCCGAGAAAGACATGGCATGACCAAGTACAACAAGTACTTGAAAGTGGACATTTGTGAAAAGTCGGAATAATCGGCGTATGTGCATGAGAAGATGTATGAATGTAGAGGAAGCAAAGGAAGTATGTCAGGACAGAGTTGTATGGCGTTCTATCCTCTCTGCCTACGAGGAAATGGCTAGTTAGTTAGAATAATTCGAATATATTTAAGACTGACATAATTTTACAAAGGAAATAATTTATATTATTTATTATACTAAATTACACTATTACATTTATATATTAATAAAGGTATTCTCCTATTTCACTAGATAACATAAAACATTCCATGTTTCTGCGTTTTATTGTATTTTTGTGAGATGATAAATAATATACTGTAAAAATAAAAACACATTTTAAAATATTGATGAATGATATTTGTAAAATAAATGTTATTGTGCTGGTTTAAGTATTGTATTAGGAACTATTTGGTTTAGTAATTGAACGATGTCCTAAGAACATACAGGCAGTAAGGAGAAAGCACAGGGTCTATACAACTCGAGTACAGGAGTGTAGTTCCTCGGTACCGGGCGCTAGGGGCGGACTTTGTTGGCCCCGCCGACTGGGACTTTGTCGTTATTCTGAAAGTTAAGTCATTCCCGCAGTAGCAATATCTGCTCCCCATGGCTCTTGTTTATGGCCCTTTCAATGTACGAATAAGACTGAAATTAATTTCTCTCGTTGTGTGCAATTTGAGGCAACTTTTATTGCGCTTTATGCAATTGCGGAGGAAATAAAATGGTCGGCTTTTATTGTTATAGTACGCTAATTATGTATTATTTTTACTACCGTCTAGTTGGAAGTACTTTGGCGTACTTATTGCATAAAGTCTTTCTTTTGGGATTCAAGTTTATAGTTGTAATTTAATTATGTTCTTAGAGAAGTTTTCTCAAGTTTGATAGTGAATGTTTGTTAACTCGAATGCATTTGCAGAATCAAACCAACATGCAAATCATAAATATTATTTTGTATAGGTCTTTTTTTACCCATTTTGTCACAAATTACAGCATTAATAAAGCGCCAGTTCATAACACACGAAGAAAATGAAAGCCTCACCCTTTCCCTAGACTTTTTTAAAGACTATTGAGTCCAGTCAACTCTACCGATTTTTTTCAAACAAACCGCGATTTTAAGATTGGTAGTGTGATAAAAAATACGGATGAATTTACGTTATGTACGCGAAAAAAAATGCTTTCATTGCCCCTACCACTGTTTCGGCTTATGTATAAAATTATAATTGTCATTGTTTCCATCACCCAAAAACATCGATTCGACCACATCACTCACTGCTAAAGAAACTGCACTGGCTGCGCTTTCCACAAAGGGTAGATTGGAATGCTCTCCCACCAGAAGTGCGCAACTGTGAGAGTGAAGTGATGTTTCGAAAGAAACTTAAGACCTATATGTTCTCAAAATCTTTTGATTAATTTTGATAATGGTTATTTTCTACTCAGAAATTGAGTTTTCACTCACTTTAAATTTCCCGAGCCGTTAAATTCAATATTTAAAGCGCCCTTGAGGTATATTTATACGAAAACGGCGCTACATAAATTATCCATAATAATAATAATAATCCAGTCGGCCCAAATTAACAGTAGTAGGGTAATGTTTAGTTTCTACCCCGATAATTTTTTATTAGTAATTACTACCACCCTCGTGGAGACCGGCATACTGCCTCGCCATGCCCCCCATCCGAGACATCCGCCCGTGCATCCGCGGTCAGTCAGGGTCTCAATGGAGGGGGGTTGAGGGAAAAGAGGGGAGGGGACAGAACGCATGTATGCATCTCACACTATCAGCCTATCATCCTATCTGGCAGAAACTATTTTATACGTCCCCTGTCGTACCTTATCACAATACCTATCCAAAGACCCTCCTATCCATACAACAAAAGAAGAAAAGAATATTAAGTTAGTATGTAGGTACAGATGATGTTAGTAGGTATGCACCTCCATGGCATAATCCTATCGCTTCAATCTGCTATGCGCCAGTCCGGAATAGCGCATTTCATATTAGGATTAATAACTTAATATGTTAGACCCACACATTGGAGCGCTAAAGTGCGCTACGGTGTTATGGGGGCCGCTCGGGCGCGGGCGATATGCGATAGTTAGAAGATGATCATGAAAATCGTTTATCGCTGTTTCCAGGGGTTAGTAGTGTCGGGAAAGTGAACATGAAGCTTTATTCTGGCGTTGATTTGTATGCCGTCGTTAAACGCGACTCATTTCATTGCCTTCCACGCTTTATGAGTTTGTATTGGCTGTTTTATTTCATTACCCATAAAGCATCGATTATGTGACGGTCCATCAATTTGTTTCAGTGAAACAGAATGTTCCGCGTCTCGTCATTGTGAATATGTATGCTGCGCTTATGTTTGATATTTTTTGGGACATGACATGAAATGCACCAAATCGGTTGGAACGAGTATGTAAATTCGCGTATTATGTCTGTTTGCACCGCGTTACGGGGCACCGTGTAATATTATCTATCAAGCGATATCGGAAAATCATTCCATAGCGCAATGCACAATTTATCCTGCATATTCGTGTTTTATTTTCCACATTTATTACGTTTGATAATATTCCATATGCATTACATATACGTAACAAAAAGAAAAAAAACTACGTTAAAAAAAACTTTGGTTGTCTGTAAAGTCGGTTTACGGACGATAATTTTACGTGATAACGTCATAAGAAAACATTGATGAAAAAAATAGCATACTTTTATGAATAGAATTAAATTATTATTACTGAATTATCATTATTTTGTATAATACAAAGCAGGTGTTAATTGAAAATTACAATTTTTTCCATAAATTAACATTTGTTTGCACTCGTTTATTCAAATATTTGTTTACATAAATTATACAAATTAATTACAAGTAACAATGTGCGGCTGATGGAGTGGAAGAGGGATAGATGCCTTACAAACCGAACGCTTAGGCCGATCGTGCCTCTTTATCGCTTGTTCCGCGCTCTCGCTTGCACACTCGGATCAGGCGGAACGTGACAATGAGTCATGCTTTTTCGTGTGTGCAGCCGGCGTTCATCGATTTATTACACGTTATCACGTCAAAACGTAAATAACTGAAAACGCCATATTAAATAAAAATGTTTGTCTTGTTTAAACGACAGATACCTTACAGAAAGCCTGTCTCAGTATTTGATTTGGGATGATTACGAAGATTCAAGCAATTTATTGAAAAAAATATTTATATTCATCACGCTTTTGTGTTTTTATTTTTCGTGCAAAAGAAGCCAAGCATTATCAAGTTATAGAAGCTGGTTTATAAATTAATTTGCAACTGTTGTGTTAGAAATGTAGTGTTTAATCAAATTGTCTAGATTGTCTAGATATACCAGCTGCAGCGCCAGCGGGAGTACTAGTCGTACATACATTACCTTGTATTCACTATCACGCCGGCGTCCGCCTTGCATCCTAAGATCAGAATCTCACGGAGGATACGTCACCCAGCACGAGCAGCCTGCTATGACCGGGATAGGAGCTGGCGCTGGCGGCGGTAAATTGTCTTGTGATGCGCAACTCGCAGAGCTACAAAGGAAGATTAGATAAGCAACAGTTAATTTAGATGGGCGATGCATTACCCCCACTCCCGGGTTGCGAGTTGCGAGCCACACTAACTGGTTACAGATAGTGTGCGGATTGCGGATACATTGTACAGCTAGATACACCATCCCACCCCCTAATTGGTTCTGCCACAACTCTTGCCATGATGAGGGTGATTCCCTTAGATTGACATTATTGTAGCGGCGTACTATGCACAGTGTTGTTGGATTTATGCACAGATAAATTATCATGCTCTGATTCCCCGCAGAAGGTAACTACTCGTACTGAATTAATTTTCTTGACATCGCTTATCCCGTCGTGTTTATATTAATACGAAATAAACTTTTTTATGCGTTGGTGAATATGTGATACACAAATTATTATTATTTTTAAATATTTTTTCTGCCTTAAAAATATATAAAATTTTCAAGATGTTCACAAAAAATGCCATTTCATCATCACGCCATTTCTCCAACGGGTTGGCCTAGATAATAGAACGTCACACCACTCTGTCCTAGCATACTTTATTACTTTATATACCTGTGGAAACAGTCGAAAGCTATGTTTATCTTGGTCACAAAATCACTATCGGCAGAGACAATCAGACCAGCGAGGTGGATAGGAGGATTAATTTATCTTGGGTGGCTTTAGGAAAGCTAAATTCCATATTTCGAAGCTCCATCCCCAACTCACTCAAGACTCGAGTGTTCAACCAATGCATTCTGCCTGTCCTTGCTTATGGCGCGGAAGCAATGACTCTGACCAAGCAATCCTCCCATAAGTTCCAAGTTGCACAGAGGAGCATGGAGAGAATTATGCTTGGAATAACATTAACTGACCGAAAAAGTAACTATTGGATCCGACACCAGACAAAGGTTTGCGACGTGGTGGAGCGAATTGCTTTGTTGAAGTGGAAATGGGCCGGTCACATAGCCAGAATGACGGACGACAGATGAACGAAACGTGTTATGGTGTGGAGACCGAGAAACCAGAGGCCTCAAGGGACGTCCACCGATGAGATGGGTGGACGACATCAGGAAGTCTGTTGGAAGACAGTGGATGTGGGCGACGCAGGATCGGGAGGAGTGGAGACGGCAGGGGGAGGCCTATGTCCAGCAGTGGACCTTAACGGGCTGAAATGATGATGATGATATTTATACAACTTCTTAACGAACCCAATTTTTTATACGGCTTTCTTTATAAAATCTTGAAATAAAGTAGTATGTACCCACTAACATTTTATCGATTTGTTTTGTGTAAATTCATACGTATGACCTTTGCTGAGGCATGTGCGTGGAAGATATTGGGAAGAAATGGGGTTTAACATTCACAGATTGGACTAGAGAAGGAGTAACGTCCCGCTGTTAGTGTATGTAGGTGTAGGTATGCAGGTTAGGTGTATGTAAGTAGGATGATGGTATATGGCAAGTTGGCGGCCTTGGTTAGCGTGTTGATGTTCCTCGATAGCCCGCCTCCCCCAACCTGACTCGGCCTTATATTTTACTTCCCCGTAATTGCGAAATCAAAAGCCTTGCAAGAAATCGCATGCAACGAGCCGAGGGAATTTTATGCACCTTGCGAGTAGAAAAGCGTTGCAGTTCTGATATTCGATAAATCTAACCTGATACCGTTAATGTGCGCACGAGGTTCACCACAACAGCTAGATTATTACGTGTTACAATAAAACTTTACTTCAGACTTATTTAGTATCTACTCCGTTTCATACGCTGCTAATTTTACGGTTGTAATAAAAATTCAAATCAGGGAACGTTCATTTTCAAATGTCCTTCACATGAATGTGTTTTGAGTTAATACCTCCCTTGGTAATTAGTTGTCTCTAAATATTCATGTATTTTCTAAATATGATTATAGGAATAAATAAGGCAAGTTTAAAAACTGTCCTATAAGCATTGGTTGAATATCTAAGATTTGTATTATTGCAGAGATTGCTTTAGATTCGCCTTTCTTTATATTTAAACAATTTTAAATTCGTTATGTGATTTCTAGACGTGAATATTAACTAGCCCAAGTTCCCCCCTTAAAGCCTTGACAACTATTCAGGAACTATATTTATAATTGGGATAAATTAAAAAAGCTACAAACTCTGTTCCCAAATACGTGACAATGCTCGAACTACGTAATTAAACCTCACACTCGGGTTACGAAATATGAATTTTATCAATATAATACTTTATAAAATATAAAATTTCAACGAACAATTAATACGAACGAATAACGTCAGTGGATCAACTAATAAATAGACATGCAAGTTCTATATTATACAGAGCTTATGTATACATTTGTGTAGAGAGAATATTCTGGTACGAGCTTTTAAATTAATTTTAAAACTATGGCTATCAACCGAAAATATTTATGTAGGTACCTAACTACCTAACGCATATTATTCTAGCTTTTTAAATATGAATGCTTTAAAATATCTTAACAGGATTTGTAGCTTAAATGCAATCCAAATTTATCTAGGGAGTGAAAGGAGCTTTTTTCCGAAGAAGACTCAATAATATTACAAAGGGCCGGCATCATAAGACCAAAGGATGGTGGAGGGGGAGACCCGGAAACAGAACTCTAACCGTGGAACCGGGAACCGGGAACCCGGAACCCAGAACCGAGAAACCAGAACCCTGAACACTTTTCAGTCTAATCAATGAAAGAGTTAAATACTTGCTTTGCATAGGAACTTACATTTAATACCTTCCATTATTTTTATTACCCTGTTCTTTTTGCAATCTATAAATAGATATTCTATTATTCTTAAATATTGATTATAATTTTTTGTTTTCAAAATAAAAACAAATCTATCCAATTCTATAATTGCAGTTATTTAAATTTTTAATACTGTCTTCAATAAAAACTTAACCAGCGCTTGATAATGAGAGCTAAACTGTCCGCCTTCTGATCTAGTATTACACGGCAATAAGTGGTTGTTTTATATTATCAACTGCTTTTTTGTATCAAATGACGGCAGAAAGTATTGGTTGTGCGATAGTTGTGTAGTGCATTATATGCGATAACCGTCACTAAGAACGATAATCGTGATAGCAATCACTTTTACTTTTGAATAACTGTTGGCCATCTTCATTATCTACGGTAACGTGTGTCGGTACACAGTGCATTGTAAACTACCCTCTATGCAGTATGCAGTATGCAGTACTGTGCAGAGTGCACGGTAGATATAGAAAACAGTATCGATAGGTTTTTACAGTGAGAGCTTTCTGTTTCCTCCCCTCGTTTGTTTTGATTCGCTCTTGTTTACTGATGTGAGATTCAGTAGCTCTGTAGTACGAGTAGATAGCGCAAATGGAAAGTCCGCGCTTTAGTGGTCATCTCGCCCTCTGCAGACGGAACTATCAATACACACACGGGTAGAAATTGATATCCGCTAACTCATCTTTGCAACAAAAAACAATCATAAGGCTTTTTACCTTTTTACGAGGATATCACTTACTGATCTGAAGATTTTAAGAATTTCAGACCGATCGTAGACCAACACGTAGTTTGGAGTTGGTTCTTGCTGAACCCTGGGGGTAAGTTTTAAACGCCCAACTGGACCGCATACTGAGTGGCTCTTTTTTTGTAGTGGGTGTGACACCCTAGGCTTTGACGTAGCGAGTGTTGTCGTTACTAGTCTGTATTATGAGTAAACGAATATGGTTTGGTTGAATAAAAACGGTTATGTGACCATTGTTAGAAATTCACATCTCGCAATATACTGCTATTTTCAATACGGTGTCTACTGTCTGTATAGTACCTATGTGGAAGACTACGGTTGTAATAGTTGCTCGAGTCACCGGTGCCCTTTTGTTTTAGGTGGTAGGAGTGCTGGCCGGTGGGGGGGTGGGTATTTTAGTTTTCTGACTTTTACTTGTTTACTTCTCTGTTTAAATTTTAGTTCCTCGTAAGTTGGATGAATGTTGTGAATTGTATTTTAGTATTGGTCTTTTCAAATTTAAGTAGACATTTTTATTTTGGAGTCTCACGCTTATTACAAATGTTTATGTTGTTGTTTACGCTCCCATTTAAAGCTTTTTTATAAACAGTCAACGCAACATTTTAGAGTGATCTACTACTGTAGGTAGCCTGCTTCACTTATCAGCCATGTGCTACATGTGATGCGTGATCCTAGCAGCAACTGTGTTTCGTTTAAATGCATTGTTAAGATTTGTGTGAAACACATTTACTAAATTATTTTGTTAGACTTAATAATTGTTAGCCACGTTGCTGCGCATTTCTTGGATGAGGGTCTCGTCTCACGGTTTAATGGACTTATCTAGATGTATAGTGAAGAGTAGTGCGGATTACATAATAGTGGTTGTATCTGCTCGATACTAGGCATTCATCAATAAAAATACACAGTTTTTATAATTACTTTAGACAGTAAAGATGCTTGTAGAATATATTAATATATTTACACTAGCAAGATTGGCATTTCAACTATGCCTGTACTTTATGTCTTATTACTTAGAAGGAACTATATTTATTATTGGTCGCGATATTGAATGATAAATGAACATTTTTCGGTTGTCGTAACACCTTTTTGATTTCGTTACTAATTTAAGCCCTGATGTACAGTTGCAAAAATTCTGATATTTCAATTTGCTTTGCTCTTTTCATATCATCGGAGTATTCTCATTAAAGAATACCAATCCTACATAAATATCATTGCCTAGATAGTATACTTGTGTAATGGCTTACTGTGTATCCCTGAAAGGTTGGGTCCCCTCCTAACTTAAGGCACGAGCTGTTTGTTCTCGATGGAGTACTGGATCTGCCGCGCGCACGGTCTTAGTGGTAAACACAAACCCAGGCCCTTTAAACTATTGCATTCCACCTCATCCTCCGCCCCTCATGCACACCACCGTTCATCCCCAAGCTATCTGCAAGCTTTTTCATGTTGGTGTTAATGGTCGATTATTTATGGTAAATTAGACTCTCCAGACTATAGCTTTATTCCGAATTCTCTTGAGTACATTATTTCTATTCTTTCACGTGTGTCTGTTTTTCTTCGATGGGCTGGATAAACGAAAAGGAGATATATATTTATGTATCGTCTCTTTACCCCCACATAAAATACAGTAGACAGTAAATGTATGTGGGTAGGGCTCGCAGTAAAGTATGTCATATATTCTCGGTTATTGGTGGCTGGCCTTGACTCAGGCTTTTTATGCATTCAATGAAGAAATGTGCCTCAGTTTACGCTCTAGAGTTCATCGTTTTATATGGGTCAGGAGCATGTTAAAAAACATACGTCTCAATACTGTAGTGGGTATTAATATGTGTACCAGAATATTCGGTTGGTACATTTATCGTTAGGTACATTAAGTTTTATGTAGTAGTTGAATTGGTTACGATTCGCTCTTAATTACAGCTTAGAAGTTTTAAGGGGGCTCGTGATTACTGTACTGAGTGTTAGTTTAAATTCCAATATCGCTCTCTGCGGAATTTTTACTTCATGACTCGTATGTAAGGTAGATTAGTGATGTTATTTTTTAAGGTTTACTCTAGATCTAGGACATAGGTGTTGAAATACTCGGCGATACAGTCTTTGTTTTGACTGAATGTTCTGCGACCCTATAATGAGTTGAGGGAGTTATCGCGGGTAATATTTAATTCCGTTTTTGTTATTCGTACCCCTTCCCTCGGCTATATAATTATGCCGCCGCTTGGTGTTTTCGTTCGGAATGTATGTCCCTTAGTTATTTTGTGTTATTCTGAATATAATATAACTCTGCATGAGAGAAAGAATATACATCGCAATTTTCATCCTGTGGATATTTGTTGTCTGGTCGGTTCACGCACGGTGGAATCACAATTTCCACAGCCTCCCTCCTTTTCAGTGTTCCGGTTCACGCTCCCTTTTTTGAAGGGGGGGGGAGTTTTTTTTTTTAATAAAAGTCCCGCGTGACAGCTGACATCCTGGCTGGCCCCCGTACTCTGCCTACCGATACCGACTCCCACCGTTCCTTAAAGGTTGTCTCTTAGATAACTTAATTTGATACAAGGCAAGATTTACCGATTCTGACGAGACGGTAAGTGTCGGTTTCACTAATAATTGGGATATGTTTAACCAGAATCCCGACATATACTAAATTCACATCATTTTTTGTGGAAAATATTATTTTCATTGCCTTGATGTAAATTTTAATATGGTGGATAATTGATCAATAAATGTCCTCGTTCATAGTGAAAACTCATCATCGCTTTGTTAGATTTAAATTTATAGGTAAAGACCGTACGTCAGTTTTCATTACTATTCTGCCCTATTTGTAATATGGGTGAATGAAAAGTGAAATTGCGTGAAAATTGTTTCTCGATTTTTTAAAGCAAATATGTAATGTAAGCCCCTATATCGCTTAACAGGTTATTATCTTTACAGTGATTACAAAAAGTATTTTCTAACGTCAAATAATGTCTTTTGCGCAAATAAATATCCTCTACGATTCGTGTTTTTATATCTTTCGTATAAATGTATCTAATCTGCGTTCTTTCTAAATTTTGTTATTCGCATACAGTGTTTGGGTCCGGGTTCATCAATACGTGATACACAAATCATGGTATTTATCCCAAGACGGGAGTATGGTATATATTTGTTTTTGGTGGAGTGATTCTGATTCGTAGTCATATGTATAAACTTTATATCTAAATCAAAAAATTGTTACATGGGTGTGGATATGTCGCTTAACTAAGCGGAATGGGGATTGTTGTTTGGGTTGTACATGTACTAAAGGTGGCCACTTAACCCAGCCAATGACAGGTCATAAGCCCTGTTACACAATGCTAGAATTTCCATTTCCTATAATTTGCTAAAATTGTCTACCCCATCTCCGTATGGATATGAAAATAAAAATAATAATTATTAATTATTTACTTTCTTTTCAATTAAGGATTCGTTATTATGTTTTACCATCATCATCATGATTCCATATTCGTTCTCTATGTTGGAAACGTAATGGATTCACAATAAGCTTAGCATCTCACAAATCTAAGCGATCGGCAGTCAGTTCCCTTGCGTTGTTTTACCAAAATATATAAATTACAGACTTCTTTCAACTATTGGGCTATAGCTGATTGAATTTTTTTATTGAAATTCCCAACTATTACCCAATTTAACCACAAATTTGTTTGATCAATCTTACGCTCTTATAACAGATTATAAATACGCCGTAATCATGCATCCTCATCCTAGGTAACTAAATCTTCAGTCAAGGTTAAACCAAAAGTGAGTAAAAGATGTCCATATTGGCACGTTCTTTAAATGTAATTGTTGGCATAATCCTGAATTTCCGGAACTTTTTTGAATTGTATTACGATGGTAAATACGGACTGGGTTTATTCTTTACCTCATGACTGAAGTGGCCGCCTCATTATTACCGAGTGGTTCTGAGTTGAACTGAGGTGGACTGTGTGACTGGTGATGGCCTAGTACCAGTACCAGCGCCAGTCTTAAGAGTCCGGGCCTAAATAATACCTTAGGGATGTTGGGAAGGTGGATTTCGCTGAATGATATATGTTGTTATTTTTAGGTATCTGTTAGGATATACGGTTTTACAAACATTCATATTTACAATTTTTTTTGTTATTGGTTCTGTTTCCGGGTTCTTTTGCATTTTATTTATCTAATATAGTACATTCACCCCTGTGAGGTCTAGTGTGAGAGTCTAACTTTTAATAATTGATGAAGTACTGTCATAGTATTTTATTAGTTTAATATATTATTCCTTACTAAATTTTTGTTTGCCACGTTTTTTTTGATGATTCGTTATTTTGTAACGCGGTTATACGCGAGCTCCACCTAACTCCACCTTGTTATTTTGGTATAGCAGCCTATGCCTAGCGGTGACTTGTAACCTCCTGACTCCATGACTCGCCCTCCACGCTCCGCACCTCGTTCTGCGCTCATACTTTTACAATATTGATGATTCCACCTCATACAACTTCTCGCCGTCTATACACCGCCCATTCAATTTTTCATTTACTGTGAATGAATTACATTTTCAATTCTTTTTAGCTGCACATATGATCAATATCCTCTATCTCGCTATGTTTTGGTGAGAGCATTATTACAAATCTCTATATCGAAGAATACGACGACGGCTATATTTTATTTTTCGGGTCAGTACTCAGTTCAGAAAAAGGTTGTGTATACCGTTTTTATTAACCACAAATGGTAAGTGAAAATGTTCTTTAATATATATGTTGCAATTTAAATTTGTATTTTGTTTGTAGTTATAAGTATTTGAATTTGTTGGTGTTGATATTGGGTTTATATGTTTGGATTAATGTACATTAGTTAATATTGGTATATGATCTCTGTACATTTATGAGGTTTTGGATTTGATTAGATTAAAAAAATAAATATTAAATTGCTTTGATGGAGGACAATTACGGTTCACAACGGATAAGTGGACTTATTGATCTATTTAAGAGTACAGTCGAAGGAGTCTCGGGATGTACATAATAATTGTTGGTTGGATAATCCAGGAGGAAGACCAGCAAGAAGGAAGCTAGGACGTGACTGGAAATGTTTAGTGAAGGCACGGCCAGACCATCAAATGGGATTGTAGACGTTGGATGCATATGTTGTTTTTAAAACATGTAGTTTCGATGATTTTCAGTCGGATTTAGCTAATACATTGATAAAATGTATACTGAGTTCACAAATGATAAGATATACGATATACCCACATGAAACAATTTATGTGTTACAGGTGGATTCCTTTTATCAATCTTTAAGTACGTGGAAACTGTATGTTTAAGGGTAAAGATATTCTTGATTTGTTCAATGTACTATACGTAACGTATAAAGATTACGTTCGATGCTTGGTTACACAGGAATTTAAAGAATTATTTGTTATGCCAAGTATTAAAGTAGGGTTTTTTGAGGATTCCGTAGTGGTAGTTGTGGTTTCGATCACACGAGTTGCATACGACTCTTGCATTTTGTCCAGAGGTTTCTCAATAGGTCCTAAAAAAACAAGTCTGATAACTACGCAGTACTTATTAACTCGTCCCAATCTCACTCACCAACACCACACGCAGCTCAGCAACAAGTTGCGAGTGGTTATTTGCTTGAACACTTTTTTAATAAAGCTCCTGTACACGTCCCCCTCCCCTCGCACAAATCACTTTGAACCAGGCATGGTCTCGTACTTTGTGCAGATATAGGGATGGAGAAGCATTTTACTTAACACGTATTTGATATTTTGTTCGATGTTGGATTTCACTGTTTGCCTTTGATAAATAATGCCCGTCCTTGTTTGTGTTTTACTGTCCTGTGGTCTATTTACCTCTGACGTAATTTTGCATTGAATTATTTTATTTAACATGTCTGGTAGTCTGTTATTTTAAACTATCGTGACATCTCACCTGCTTATTTTGCAACAGACCATTCGACAAATTGTCTCAATAATTCTTTTTCTAGTCGCGTATAAATAGTCTAATATTAAGCCATTAAAATATGTAAATTGTTTAGACTTTGGTTATACTCTATGAATAATATAATTGTAATTTGTATCTGTTTTTTAACAGTTAAAATTTTATATACTTTTTCCCCTATCCCTATAGCCTTATTGGGCGTACAAATGAACTGAATTGAGGACTGTACACTGTGACGCACTGCGTGGTACGGTGTAAGTCTCAATCAAATAACGGAGGATGGTTATGGGTATGGAATGAAGTCCACCTTCGAGTGGGATGTTATGTATGACGATTACCTATATTTATCATTGGTTTCTTTATAAATAGAAGTATAATATATATATAATCTCTATAACTATGAGTGCTATATCTAGTTGAGTGATGTAATTATTATGTGATTAATATAAGTCAAGAACTATTGGAATATTTGAGATTTTGTATAGTTAACAAGAGCATTGATAAAAGGACACATGAAGGGGAAAAATAAATCCCCCTACCCTCCTGACGGATTTTTCTAGTGGTTCCGTTGTACAAACAAACGCAATGGAAGAATCGAACGACTTATCGTCAATTTTATAAAATGTAATTAGCGTCCTCGATATAATTGTTTTTTATGCTTATTTTGTTGAACTTATGTTGGAACTATCATAGGAATGCGTATTAATATAATCTTAAACAGTTATTGTACTAGAGGTATAATCTTGTCAATCTATTACCTCGTCATGTCTCAGAGATAATTAAATAAGAGAAAAATTAAGCTCAAAATTTATTTTTGTTCCCGAATAAATAATTTGTTTTATGATATAATGATATAGACAATCCCTGTCTGTTCCCCCCCCCCCCCCCCCCCCCCCCCCCCCTCCCCCCCCCCCCCCCCCCCCCCCCCCCCCCCCCCCCCCCCCCTTTCATTTTGAGATTTTTGATGAAATCTGAGTCGGAGACGAAGGTACAATGGAATGAAGGTGCCTCGAATCACTGGATCGTAAGAAAGAAACGATCGGTGGTGAGATAGGCAGAACTCGACTTATCAATGTGTTCTACTTACGGTTGTCGACTTTCACTTGTTCCCTCCGTCCAACCTCTGGACCTACTGTGGTAAGGCTATGAAGGACCAGGACGGCTTGCGGATTTAGGGGACACTGACTAATGACCCCTGACAGGTGGCACACATATAATCGCTGGGGTACTTGATGCTATTTTACAATAGATTCTTTTTTTCTTTTTTTCCTCTCGTTTGTTAGGTGGGCTGGTATACCTGTATTGGATTTCAACCATATAAGTTACACAAAGAATAGTATTATCCTAAGGCATTCACTCTACTAGAATTTCAAGTTATATTTTTGTTCCGGTATAATATAAGTAGCCTAATCACTCAATCCCTAGTGACAGTGGGAGGAAGGTCGATGATGGTTACTTAGTAGGAAGGCCTGTGATTTATTGGAGTTACTCGAGTAGTATTTTGTAATTTTTTTGGTTTTATTTGAAGCAATTATTCGTCGGTCCTATATAGCACGTTCCCCACCTCAGCATAATGCGGTCAAGCGTGGCAACACATCGTTGTGTACTAGATCGGGTTACTTGCGGCGCGCGCAACCCTGGACCGGCGTTTACACTTGCGGCTGGGGAGGGGAGTTAGGCGACCGGGAAGTTATAGCCAGTCGGTTTTAATTACGCCTGAATGGGGCAAGTAGAGGTAAAACATCGCCCCCCTCGTACTTAAGACAGAGGACACTAGGCCACGGACAGCATTTTCGTACTTCGCAGGTTATAAGACGAGTACCCTTTATATGAGACGGGCTTCCTCGGGGGACGGATTTTTACGACGCTTAATGCGCTGGGTGATGTTGGGGATCCCGGTAAAGATATAAAATAAAGAAACGAAAATTTTCCCGTTTTCTCGGTAACGTTTACGTGACTAGTTTACAGTGGCGGCGTTAAGGAAACTTTGCGCGAATTACGGGTCCTTTAAATAATCCCTTAAATTAAATTCTCTCCTTTATCGCTGTTACGCGACGCATTCCCGCGGAGCAGAGTGAAATGTGGCTTTTATTCGACTTACACTTACCTAGCACCTCCATACGGTGGCGGTGGGCGCTACTTCCGCCAGTAATTATCCCCTCTAAAGGGACTTATCTCGTGTTATGCTCTCGTCTATCTACAGAGAAACATTTTGTCGCACTTATATCTATACCATTTATGTTAATCACATAATTTTTGTTATGAAGGGGTTAGTTACGAACTTGGTTTTGACTATAATTTATTGTGCTACAAAACCTATGTCATATTTTGTATGTTGGTTAGGATGACAATGTAACAAAAACAACATGTATTATGAATTACAAACGTAATGGCATCATGTGTTGATTTGCTCTCGGCTAGGTATCCTAGTGTTTTTAAAGAAGTCTGTGTGCTGAGATAGATATTATTCTTCCCAAATTATATTATTTAGTCATTCTTGTTAACCAACCCAAACAAGGTAATGGTAGTTATATTAGTTTTCTATTAAGGGGTGCTATTTGTTGGGTTGTTAGTCATTTTGATCATTCATAGACGCACACGCTTCATAATTTAACGACTCGTAAATTGTTATTTTTTGCAAGTTTATTAATACGTTAAGGCCTTTGCATATTTGGTTTTTAGCTCGTTTCCCATATTACAGTTCATTTTTTAAAATTCAGATAAGTTACTCTTTTATCAGCAGTTAAAAAAAAGTTTTTAAAGGTTCGCGATAACACTAATCACAGAAATTGTAAGGGGACTTGTTTGTGAGGTAACTAACCTTTTTGTGGAATTGTTCTATAATAATAGTAACCTACACACCGCTGGCATGTTTAGATGGGTGTGGGTGTGAAAATGGGAGTAAATTTAGGTGTTCAAGATCGCTGTGTGTGTTGTGTTGTAGTGTGTGGTATAGCCATCCCTCCCGCCCCCTTAATACCCTAAAACACCCTCCACATCAAGGAGCGCCCACCCTGCTGTGAGTTGCTCTGTTGTATGTGTGTAAATCCGATCATCTGTTTCTTGAGTAGTGGTTACATGTGTTCGGCGGCTTGAGGAGATGCAGATACTCGTGTGTTTCACCGGGTGTGCTGCGGGTGGGGTGTGGGTGTGATTACAGCGCGCGTGTGTGTGTTATATTGGGCCTGTTGTCATGTATGTTTTGATCGCAGAGGGAGCATGCTTTGGTGGATTGATGTTGGTCATCGGGTTCTATCTTACGGCTTTTTGTGTTGGTTTGTGTCGGAGGTGGTTTTCTATTTCTTGTCCGCTCGCCGCTCGCAGTCGGCTCGCTGTTGGCGGGAAGGGAATAATTAATCTAATAGGTCACACACATATCCTTCAGAGTAACAGGGACAAATGATTTACGACTCTGCTTCGCGACGAGGTGTCGCGCGTGGCGATTTGGGTATCCGACTTTTAAAGTGTGACAAAATGACTGAAGGCTTGCTTGTAGATATTCTGTTGATACGAGGGCGTTATATAGAGAGAGGTTCGTTAGTGGAGAGACTAGCGACATCCCGCACATACTTTGTCTTTGTGATGCTAAGTGTGACCTCGGAATATCATCACTGGGTGTGACCTCCATTCTACCATGTTATCGAACACTCACAGAAAAGAGTATTCTGTACCGCAATATTTTAGACCTTAGATATGTGACTTATAGTAAATACTTCGGTCCTTGATTTTCGTACATTTTTTGATTGTTACTCCTCAGTAATTTCGTATTCCATAGTCTATTGGGGTACTCGATTTCGTGTGTAGGGTTAAACTGCTTTGCCATCAGGATCGCATACGAAGAGTGTTGTATTAAGTAGTGTTGCGGCGCATCGTGTAGGGGTAGGCGCTATCGCGAGGAGATGTGTGTTTTAGAAATGAGTATGTTCATTTGAATGGTCACTATGACCCTGTCATCCGGTTTACGCTGGTTGGGCTTGTGATCTCGATGCATTTAATGCAGTGGTGTAACATGTTTAGTAAGTAGTGTATTCGGTTTTGTAATGTAATAGTGTTATAAACAAATGCTGTATGAGTTACTATTGGTTTTCATTCTATAATATTGCAGTTATATAAGTGACCTCATACAATAACCTGTGGGTTGTTCGGCAGTAGTTCTGTAATTTTATAGTATTTCACATTCTGTTTTCTATGTTAGGTGTCTTTCAAGAAGATTTCGCTTGTTGGTTGTGTACGTCAAGTGGTGGGGTTTCCCGAAAACCAAGGTGGAGTTGGTGGTTATTGGGGTTGTGTAATAGAAGGTGTTCGTATTGTTTTCGTGTGTTGATGGTGAATATAACTCTCACATTAGTAACTGCGATATAAACATTTGTGGTTGTATTTTCATCATAATTCGAATCGGTTTTTAGTTTTTGTGTTTCGAGCGCGGTTTAACAATGTATCTGTTAATAAACTAGTAGTTTGATGTGTTAACTCGTAATAAAAAATATTGCGTTTGATCTTAGGTGCGCAGATGCGAGGTCGTCCTTGGGTCGCACGGGTTATGAAAAGGTTTTTTTTGCTTCAAATCAGAATGACCAATACAAATGTTTAATTTTTCATCGCGCGAGTGGGTAAAAATAAATGATTTTTGGGTCTTTTTTTTTCTTCCCCTATTGATTTACCAAGTCTGTTTGCTGATTGTTTATTCTTCCAATTTATATAGCATTCTTGTTACCAACCGAATCATTCACAACTTCATAAATTTACGACACGTACTGTTATTTTTTGCAAGTTTATTAATACTTGAAGGCCTTTGTATATTTGGTTTTTAGCTCGTTTCACATATACCGTTCATTTTTAAAATTCAAGATAAGGTTACTCTTTTATCAGCAGTAAAAAAAAGTTTTTAAAGGTCGCGAAACACTCATCACAAAAATTGTAAGGGACTTGTTTGTGTAACACACCTTTTTTGTGGATTGTTCTAAAATAGTAACCTACACAGCGGCAGTGGGTGTGGGTGTGTGAAATGGGAGTAAGTTCAGGGGTTCAATATCGGGGCTCTGTGTAGTAAGATTCGTGTAGCCGAAACAGCACAAAAGGAGCCAGTTATCTGTAGGGACCTCCCTCTTACTTCCCTACCTCAACGCTCGCTTTGTCGGAGCGTTATTAACACTAATTACTTTTTGTTTCAAGCTGCTTTTTACGGCTTTACTTTTTAGGGTTTTTATTTCCTTCCATCCCTCGCAGTCGGCGCTGTTGGCGGGAAGGGGATAATAATAATATTTCAACAATATCCTCAGGACCAGGGACAAGATTTACACTGCCGCGACGCCGGCGCTTGTTCCCGCTATAAAGTGTGACAAAATGACTGAAGGCTTCTTTATTCTGTTATACGGCGGCTATACGACACACCACGCACATTACCTTTGTCTTGTGATGCTATTGCCGGATATCACGATACCTCCCTCTACCCCTGACGCACCACAATTCTGACTGCAATATTTAACCATCGATTTCTTATATAAATACTTCGGCCTTGATTTTCGTACTTTTTATTGTCTTATTATTTTATTCCCTAGCTAACCATCTAGGTAAACTCTTTGCCATATCAACAATTTATTCTTATCGGTCAGAGATTTTAAATTATTATTTAATCTAACCCGCATCGGTTTATTTTGTTGATTGATTCGGCATTCACTTTGTAACACTTCATAATGAATTATGATGAAATAAAACAATGTTATGAGTTACTATTGGTTTATTCTATAAAAATAGAATTGACCTACACTACCTGGTTTCGGGAGTAACGTTCTCCGCATACAGAAAAATACACATTTCTGTATAACATCTGTATTCTAATTTAGTGTCTTTTCACCAGTCGATGGAAGAACGTTGCTCCCGAAACCAGGTAGTGTAGGTAAATTCTATTTTTATAGAATAAACCAATAGTAACACATAACATTGTTTTATTTCATCATAATTCGCATCGGTTTAGTTTATATTCGCGGTATAACAATATCGTTAATAATTCTGTTGTTAACTCGTAAAAAAAATATCGATTCTCTAGGTGCGTCGCGTCGCGTCGGTAAAAGCGTTTATTCATCAAATAATACCCAACAAAAGTATTTATCACAGGAAAATAAATTCCTCCCCCCTTTACAGCAGGCTGTAGCGCTCCCAAAGCTGAAATCGTTTTTCCATATCTCCAGCTCTCCCAGCTCTTCAGTGTTACTACATCTTGGTACCCTTTCTAGATAGAAGAATACATATATTCCTGGAACCTCGAGTCGATATGTAGTACGCGTGTATCTCGTGTCGTTTCTCCTTTAAAGGTTACACCGATAAAAGAGTTGGACTTGTCTCCATTATAGTTATTCATTTTATATTAATCCATTATGCAATATAAACCAACGACGCATGATAATACGCTGTCCCAGACTCACTAGAACATCCGTGTCGAGTTAGGGCTTTCATTTTTAATTCAATAACAATGAGATGTCGATGTGACAACGTATTATAAACTAACAAAATAGTAATGCATGTAACGACAGTAAATTATCCACAAATCTATGGTTATCAAAATCAACATTCCGCAAAAATAAAATGTAACTTATATTTTTAACGTTAAGATTAATTGTATAGTGCTTTATCAGTAATAGTTAATTCTAATAGAAAGCCAAAGTTTCGAAAAGTTATAAAAGCAACCCTTAGACAATATAACTCGTAGAAACATAGTACCGTAATGTGGTTGTAGCACAAGTTTTGTATATTTTTAGGCGTGTTAGGGTTAGTTTTACGCGTCAACTTATACATTTGAACGCATACGGGTTTTTTGGAAATGAATCCTCTAGAGTATTTCGCGTGGTATGCTGTGTATATTTTCAGAATATATCGTATTCCGTATGGATGTTAGCGTAAAATTGAATCCAGTGTAGTTGAATTTGAAGTAAATCTGCGATTTTATCTCCGCACATTTGTAGGTAGGTACGTTGTTAATAGTTATTTGTAGCTCTCTCGAGAGTAATGGAGAATTGAGATTCCCTCCCGCGGTCGTCCGAGCACCGCGGCCAGCCGGCAGCCGGCAGCCAGCAGCCAGCAGCCAGCGGAAGGAGGGGATATCTTGTTGTTGCGGTCTACTGACCCTCCCCCTCCCTCCCCCGCCCACCCGGCCGCACCAGCCACCCCCGCGCCCCAGCCAGCTGCCAAGCTTATCTTATTATATTCAACATTAAGGAAAATGCTTTGTAGTAATTCTGTCTTCAGTAATTGAATTGGAATTTAATCTGGAAATTTTCACCTCAATTCTGTAATATTATTCGGCTCTTGGTGTTTAACGTTTAATCGGAATGGTGGGAAGAAGTATAACGTAATTCGATTATTTTAGCTTTCATTTAATAATTAAACATATCCATCGTCGTATTAAAATTTCTTAGATCAAGAAATGCCTAGAATTTTCTAACATGATTAATAATTATTGTTAATCTCTTATTTATTGTTTGATTTCTGAGAATTTCATAGCATTTTGTTTTCCTTGAAAATAAAATGAGCGTTTTGTTTTATAGCGTGACGAGTTTAATCTAAAAGTCAGCTTCAAGATAAATGCTTTTTTAATTGCCTCAAATGGCAATTTTGTGTACCTAATTTTGGTTTTTAGTTCACTCGACACATTTCTATTTTTAAAACAAATAACTGCATTGATGGATCTTTATACTAATTATGTTTTAAATTACCTCCCTCAATCTGAGCTTAAAATAAAAATATAATAATTTAATACCTGTAGAGTACGGGTAGTTTAATTATATTTGTTGTTAGCGATACAATTAATTTACTGTTCATTTTGATCAGAAACCAACTAGTAACATTTACAAGCTCTCGGCGTCCTGGACGTCCGACAATCCGTCGACAGTTTACTGCTGAACTATGGGACGTAGACCTGTCTTGAGAGGATGACTGTTTGTGGGATCCATATGCTCCATATAAGGAGCGGATATGGAATGATGATGAACCAACTAATGAAAGAGTTTTATGAAAAAAATAATTTAATCTTAACACACATTGAAAAAAATACTTAATAATAATTTTTAAATTTGGCCTATCACATTCGTGAAAAACGCTTAATGATTCACTCAACAGCATTACAAACGTATAATATTATTTTATTTAATAGTGAATATTTATTGCTATTATATAATCTCTGGTATAAAATGATTTCCTTTTAGAATAAAGCTTATTGTGTTCAACCATCCGTACGATAACTAGAAAGTTACGAGTATTGTGTATTAATATTACTGCAGTACGCAGTACCTACAGTAGCAACCCCACAATCAGTAGTTCTTAGTAATTGTTTTTGACTCCAAATTAGTTGTAGTTCTACGTCACTTCCGCACTGTCACAAGAACTCCCCAAGTTTCATAATGTCGAGACATAAACATAATCATAATTTGTGTAGTTTGGGAACTGCCGCGGTCTGTTCCCTATTCCTATTGTTAAGTCTGCGATATCTGTACTCGATGGCAGGTCGGGTTGGGTGGAAGGTGGCAGAAGTGGAAGATTCCAGATTTTTTTATTACGTCACAATTTAATCCTGAATCAAGTTTCCTGTCGGCAGCTTTAACCCGAATCGCGAAAATATATCAGTGGATTTTTCAATCGTTTCAATAATTTCATTGAGTGAAGTCTTGATTAGATGAATAAATGTAATTTGAACAACATTTTGAATGAATACAAATACTTGTAGACAAATTACTGGATTATACCCATGCTGGGCTGATATCAGATATTATTGATATCTCAACAGAGACAGAGAAGCTCTGGAAACGAATGTGGGTTATCAGACGTCTGCTAGTAAGTAATCAAGTTCGGATTCGAACCTTACTTACACCAATAAAGTAGATCGCCCAAAAAAATGCTTTAACAATATTCTCAATAGATGTCACTATAGAGAAAGAATATTAATAATATTCAAAATCTGTCGAAAAAAAACAACTCGCAAGTGGATAGTTCTGTACATCTTAGATATATACAAGTTTCAAAAAATTTGTCATACATGGTTGTCAGATGACAGGCGGAATGGGGAATGTTGTAATTACGTCAAGTGGCCACTTAACCCAGCCAATGACAGGTCATAAGCCCTGTAAACGCCTAGATAACCCACATTCGTTTCCAGAGCTTCTTTGTCTCTGTTGAGATATCAATAATAAATGTAATTTGATCCAATGTGCGCAATCTGCAATCTGCGGGTTATTTGCTTTTCTCCCAAGTTCATCTCTCAGTCTAACTTCCTACCAGCGGAGCATTTCATTACAGTAATGTATGCAGCGGGTCCCTCCTAACTCGCGTGTACGCTAACTGAGCCCGCTGCGGGCGGCGCGGGCGGGTGGCGGGTCCTATTGCAATTAACGGATCATTCTCTCACCCGGCAGAGATGTCTCACAGAGTCTCATTCGTGGCGCAAATTTACCGACCTGAGATTTACACGACTCCAGTCTTTCCTAGAATAAATTCCTTTAATCAGAAATATTATTATATTAATTTGAAGGATTAAAAAATGTTATATTATGAAAACTCGAAAAAATCGGCGTGCATGGGAAGATGTATGAATGTGGAGGAAGCCAGAGAAGTATGCCTTTCCTCTCTGCTTACTCCTTCGGGAAAGTTGTGTGATGGTTAGTTAGTTATGTTATGTTTGTGTCTTATCTGTAATATGGATATTGTATTGTGTATGCTAAACAGTTTTGGTGGATATAAGGACCAATATTACCAATAATTTTTTTGAGTTTGTGCCTTTTGCCTGGCCATATTTTGTATAAAATTGAATATTACACATTTCAAGGGATTGGCTTTAAATATTTATCTATGTGAACATTTAATTGGTTCTTACATTATTCATTATTTGACCATTTTATCTCTGTGTGGCCATAAATGCACCTTTGAAAAATTAAAAAAGTTAAAAAGAATTTATCTTCAGTTGTTAAATCACACGTATTTTTTGAATAAAATAAAGCACACTCGATATAGCGGTTCTTCTCACAAGTAACTCCTTTAATATTCACCGTAACGGAGCATGTGCGAAGTATGAAGTATTTTTTGTGCGGGGAATTCGATTCACTATCCGTCGAACTTATTTCCATCAGTTTTCCCTTTGAATCCTTTCACAACCCGGACATTAAAATTGCAGAATCGGATGCTGAAACTACTCCCTCCCCCACCCTACCCTACCACCTACCACCCCTCCTACACGCTCTACCCGGTCACGTGCCTAACTTATATCTAGCTCCAACTTTTCATATCTTTCATAAGAAGTTACCAGACGCAGACGGTAAGAAATCAAGATTCGTATTATCATCACGTTTATTGTTTCTTCCAAAATCGGTCTGCTGTAGGTTGCTACAAATATGTATGACTATTTATCCAAGTAAATGGAACGTGCGAACTTGGTATTGTGTGCCCGGCACATTATGTTTGAGTGAACGCGAATGGACTTTATTTTAGTTTTAAATATTGTTTTTCGCATCTTAAGCCATTAGCTTTCGTGAGTATGTATACTATATACCTATGTAAATGTTGTGTGAATTCACGAAGGCGCACTTTCTGCACTAACGCAGACTGATAAATAGCGGAAAAGTTTCTCAATAATGTAAGCACTTAGCGAGGGTGACTTGAGAGCTTAAAATAATTTTTCCATCCATTTCGGGAATGTAGACGGAGTAATAATTTTATTGCGAACATAACTCTCCTTAAAGCGAATAAAACAACGGAAAAAGCGGCTCCGTTACACATTTGTTCTACGGACTTGTTCTCTCCCCTCGCTCCGCCCGCCCCCGCCCCCGCCCCCCGCCCCCGCCCACACCCGCAAAGGTACGACCCCCGCCATAATGCATTTATTCATGTCGTTACCGCTAACGATAATTTTATCGGCCGCTCATTTGTCCAACCTTGCGCTAGTTTTATTGCCCAGTACTGTAGTAGCCGAGTTAGTAGGTAGGTAGGTAGGGGTAGGTAGGTAAGGCCCGCGGAAGGAACGAGCGGGGGGTACCTAATGTAGGCGACTGGAAGCGATTTCCATAATAAACTGCTTCCCCCAATTACGACTGTGATTTTTCATTTTGAGAACTTTTAAGGTTTCTCGCGTCCGTTGTATTTCATTCTTAACGACGCCGCGACGCCTAATGAAATGGAATTGAACGATTTGAGGTAAGTCGAAATGGAAAATGTCCGAAAACAAATTAAAAAGTTTAAAGTGTCTAGTAATTATCTGGAATCTTCCAAAATAATTGTAGCTTTTACCTGTCAGATATAGTCCTTCGGAAATGAGATTTCTTTTCTTCTCGAGTTTAGTAATTATCTAATTCCGGCGGGAATAAAGGTTCGAAATTACACGGTCGCAAAATATTTCGGAAACGACAAAATTCTCCGAATAATATTATTCCAACGAGTTCGGCCTTAAACACAGACTTTTTTGTAAAGCTGAATAAACCACGCGATTCTTCTGTAATCTTCGATTAAGTAAGGTAATTTTTATCCTCCTTCGCAGAGAGGATGTTTTCGCAAATTCTTTTCCCCAAAGAATCGTAAATTTTCCAACTTTTCTTCCGATACCTGCTTCTGCCGGTAGATGGCAGCGCTGGAGACTTACTAAGTACACCCCATAATAAATTGTGGACCTGAAAGGAAAGCATATCACTATACGAGTATATTACAGTTCACGGAAGCTTGATTAGATTGCAGCAACTAGAGAATTGACGACTGGAGTACCTAGTGTAGAGTGGAAGGATTGTAGGTCCATGCACACTCCGGGGGCGGGGGAGGGGGCGGGGGCGGCACGCACCTGATTTAGGGCGGGAGAGTGTGATTTATGAATAGGCCGTGAGTGTTTTTTCCTGCCAGACTTGACGGAAGTTTGTTTAATAATCCTCCCCCGCGGAGACGAACTGCCTTGTGTCACTTGGCATTAAACACCGCACGTATCTCCTGAAGGTACCCAACGAATGTTCTTTAATTTTGCAACAAAAATACGATTTTCAAACACTCAATTTGGTTAAAATTTAACTAAACTAATGTAAAGTCATATACGATCTGCATCCAAATTAAAATAACGTCTTATAATAAAAAATGGTTATTACGACTGACGCACGACGCGACGACAAATAATAATTATTGTGGAAAACTTCATCGGCTAAGCTTTTTCTAATTAAATTAGTACCGAACTCAAATGATATTTTTTCGTGAGACAAAGAATCAAAATTTAAAAAGACGAGCTTTGTGTATTATAAATATATCACCTACCTAAGGGATATTTTGAAAAAAAAATACTAAAAATCCAATTAGTTATATCAGAAAAAAACAAAAAAAATCGTGCACCACCCTTAGTGAAGCATGTGCCTAATCAGCATGTCGATTTTGTATTTTTGTAATTAGCACTTTAAACGGGACAGAAAACTGTAGTCTGTCAAAAGACACGCTAAATAAATGTATTTTTAAGCGCAAGCGTAAGGTTATTATCGTATGTTTGCACGCTAGAAATTGTATATATGTAATATTGTAAATATCTTATTTGTTTTTGAAGTTTTTAAAAGCATACAATATACCAATATCTACTTAAACGTTTATATAAAAAAAAAAACTTTGACTGTCAGGTCACCCAAACGTCACGTCAGTATTCCATACAGTTTTCGTTTTATACGGGACAGTTTGCAAACTGTATAGCTTTCTATCCCGTATAAAGTGGGCTTAAATCTGCTTTGGTAAAGGTGTGTAGTGTTATTTGCATGTTGGTTTATTTTTGTCATGACGAAGAAACGGGTAGAGAAACTAGAAAAGTCGGTGAGTGATTTCAACAAATTTTTATGCTTTGAACATGAATAAAAATGTTTTTCTGAGTTTATATTAGGAGTAAGACTCCTCGTGGCGACATAACAGGAAGAGAAGGGGGTACCCGCGCCCCCGCAGCCCGGGGGCCGGAGCAGGGCGCCACGTAAATCCCGCAATATTATTATTTCCTCACACAGTTAGAACGTTTTTCCATCCCCAGCGCTCCTTTCACTGCCCCCTGAACAAAGGAGGATTGTTACCTTTTGTGTGCGACATTTATTTCTGTGTAATTTTTAGCTTTAATTTTGAAAGCACACGACGATTGTTATTTACCTGCTATTTGCTCTCTTTTACAAATTATTCCCGAGATAAAAGGACTCCGGGTACTTAATGTCGTTATTCGTTATATTGTTTTCATTACGGAATACCGACATTTCATATATACTTAGAATAGGCCTTTTTATTCCATTACGCGACAGCGAGAATCAGCCAAAGGTTAAATAAGGGCGTGCTTTTTCCCGAATATAACCCCGACGTGTATTTTGTACGAGTATGTTTTGTTTAAAAGGATTCAAATACATTTTCAAATTTATGGAAATTTAATAGGCATGTTTTAAAGTACTTATGAAGGAAAATACCAAAATACATTTGTGACTGAAATTTTTTATTGTTACATAAAAATTAAAAAAAACATAATATATGTCAATAGCCAAAATATACTGTTAATACTGATTTAATTGAAGTTCGTGTTGGTTTAAATCCAGTGTTTGGGTATAAAGTTTTAGACGAACTTACGTAAAATGATATTTTATATGTGATGAATAATACGTAGTGTAGAAGAGACATTTACATTATGTAATTATATGTTCAACCAATCTTATAGTATTTAAATAATATTCTTCAAAAATTTTAATTTTAAACAGAAATGGGGCAAAGACGCAACCCTGTCGCAGTCCGCTGGTAACCTCAAACCAATACGAGACAACGTCGTCAGTTCTTATTCGGCATTCACTATTAGAGTGAAGGGCTGTGATTAGTCCGATCGTTCCAAAGCCACCCCATTTGCTTCCAGTATTTTCCAGAGTGTTGAACTGGTTGGTTTAAACCACGATGTTATTAACATTTTGAATTAATTTTTTTTAACTTCGTCCCTTTATTTTACATCCACTGAGCCCCAATGTAAACGTTTTAGTAAAACCCTGTACCCTTCTTCCCTTTTTTGTAAAAGATCTGTAAACAACCTATATGTATTATGAAAGAAAATAAAATTTGATTCATAGAAAATTTTGACATTAATTTCAACTTAGCTTAGCGTCACAACGCAACGATTGAAACGTTTTTTAAAAGGTTGGCGTTGCTTTTAAAAGTCCCAAATATTTTTTTCAAAGTTAATTAATAAAAATAGAATTTTTAAAATTGTGATGTGACCATTTATTTTACACTCCTTTTATATTTTATTTCACCATCTATGTTGTTTTTGTAAAAATATCCAATATAAAATCATGGAATCTGTAAATGTGAAAAAATCGCTCGTTAGATTAATGTTGTACTGAAAGGGTTAACCCGGCCAATCAAGCCATAAGCCCTATGTTTACTTAGGAAATAAATATTTTCCTTTCCTAAAAACCCTGTGTCCAAATGGGAATAAATATATTTTTTAAATATGTTGTAAAACCATTGGTATGAACAATTACATGCGTTTTTAAAGAAGTTAAATGACTTAGTAATCGTATTATATTTCCAGTCTTTATACTTGTATTATTTATTGATTCGGCGTTAGTATTGTGGAATAACATATTTAATTATAGGCAATACACCTGTAGATGGACAGTACTGCGTGTCCGAAACATGTCGAGTTCAAATATAAATAAACTCAGTGGACAAAAATCAAAGTCTTTTATTTATTTATTATATTTGTTTTTTTTTCACCAGTTTGAAGATGCCCGTTACAGGGTGAAAGCGCTAACTGGTTAAAATAAATAAAAGTGGAAGTGTACCAAGTATTTTTATTTAACTTTAATTAGTTATATACAAGTAATTTATTAATTATATTTGTCTTTGTTTCAATTTCCTTGTACAATAGTACAAACATACTAATTTGTATGATTCGAATGAATAATAATAAATTTATACCTCTGTATTATTAATAACAAAACTCTGTCAGCAAAATAAATTTAAATTGCTTATTCTCAAATTTCTGAACGATGTATTCTGGGATTTATGTACAAATGAATAAAAAATAAATATATCAAATACAGCCCACAATACGTGCTGTATATTGTATTGTATATTAATACCGTTATTGTTTTGAAAACCTTCTCGTTTTAACGAAGGTTTAATTCAGTGACGGCGACAGGTGATTTTTTAATTTTCTTGATTAGAAAATTCGCGCTCGTGACGTAATTGGTGGGCACTGTGTATCTGAAGGGTGGCGGCGCGGGGGTGGAAGCGGGGTGCCGTGTAACTTGTAATCCTACCCGGAACAATAGGCCGAATCCACCCATTGTGCCATCGTGCTGTGTATCTTTTTATTAAATCTAGGCCACCCCAATCTGGACCCGGGAGAAGGAGAAAGGAAACAAGCGTCGTTAAAAAATTACGTCATAAAAAAAATTGTATTAATATTTCATGTGTGATACATTTTTATATATAAGCAAAGGTACAAGTAGATAGTAATTATAAAATGACCAGGAACGAATTAAAATTCACCCCGCACCCCCGGGGCTGCGGGACCTGTCCTGTGCCAGCCCTCATTACCGCCCGGCCCAGTTTCCAAATTGCATTTCGGATGCAGCTACGCAAATTCGTGTACACGTCCGCAATTATACCGCGCCACACGCCATTATTCCGGGGGCTGGAACACTGCCACTACCGCCACTGTGCTACAGCGCACACTGCGTCCACCAACACCCAACACCTACCATAAACTTTCGAGAGATCAAAATGTATCCTCATTTTGATCAATTATAACTTTCTAAATGTTAGATATTTTTTGTAACCTTAACGAGCTTGAATCTGACTGATTGAAGAAATTATCTCAAAAGCTTCATTGCTTGGCCATTGTGTACCTTGACTCGGTAATATTCTCAGTCCCTGGGGCCCTGGTGCAGCTGAAGCGCGATTTTTGTCGATTATTATTTGACACAAGAAAGCGGTATGCGTGCAAGAATTTAAGAGATGAATAAGGCGGAGAAAGAGGCTGAACGAAAGACTCAGCTCCCAGGCGATACCAGGAGACCTAAACCCGTCAATTCAGTAGAAGAATTGCCCTTACCTTGGTCTTATGGAGAATGGAAAAGGGAGGAGATCTTCCGTGCTGCACTTCACCAAAATAACGTCAAAAAAACACAAAACAGATCACAACGATTTCACTAACGACACAATTACACAATAGATGCGGTGTTTAAATAGTTCAAGGTTGATTATTTTATGTTAATTCAATGAGAAAAATGCGGATGCGTATATAAGAATGCGGGTCGCGAATTGTTACAATTTTTGGACTACCCGCGAAGTGCTATAGATAATTTGTTTTGTGGATAATGGACGGTATAGACAAGGAATATAGGATTAGGAACCAAGGATTTACTGGGGCACATGACTAGCACAAATCATCACCAGCAACGCCCCGAGAAACCAAACGCATCGACCAAACCAGGGCATTTAAATCCTTCTCGGACACGCTCAGTTTCTCCAGGTGCCGAAGAAGTCCCGTCCAGTGTCCAGCTGGGTGCTGCGGGCGGCGCAGTGTGCGGCCCCATTGGGGTGCGGGGCGCGGGCGCCCCCCTCGTGTCATGCCTCCATAAATAAAGCACACCTTTGTATTGCGCTTTATGCGCGCTGATTACGTAACCCAAATGTTCCCTTTTCATTACGTGTTCTGGTTTGGGATTTCACTGTCTCCATTTTTATGCATCTAACGTCAATCGTGTACGCGTATTATTTGCAAATTAAACCATATTGTTTCCTAAAAATATTCTTGTCTGAAGTATTTAGTGGTTTTAAATATATATATTAAGTACATAGGAACTCGCTGTAAATATTGCAGGAAGAGAAGACATAGAACTTTAGACCTCGGATGACTCACCAGTAGATTTAGTCTTATTCTTGTTTGAGTAAATATCATTAGAAATATGTTGATACTGAATACTTCATAACATGTACTTATTAAACCTACTTACTATTAATATCCCAGTCAAATAGTTGTACAGTAGCATCTTGTTGGATTCGTAATATTATTTACATTTACGAGACTGGCGCTTATTGATTGGGTAAGTTAAGATGTGCAAGCTCTGTGACGCTCCTCAAGTAATTGATAAACTTTTAATTACGATGGTATTAGTTTCACGGAGGTATTTGTTTCTAATTCAGAAGAACCATGAATCAGTTTTGATGAATTTATACATGTATTTGTTATTCTGTTATCAGTACTTGTGAAGAAGACAAATACTTTTTTCTTTTAGTTAGTAGCCTTATTTTCCCGAGTGTTTTGGAGAGATTAATACAGCGCCGAATGGCTTGCTTAATAGTATTGAATTTTTTTGTCTTTTGTCTTGTAAGTCATCTTGAGTTTTCGATTCCTCGGAAGTTCGCCGAAGTGGGTTGTTTTAAAGCTATGCAAATTTAAAAAAAGCAATTCGTCTTTATTCGGCGGAGGTTGCGGAAATTAAAAATACTCGAAAAAAGTATAAGCGCATGGATTAACAAATGGCTAAAGTTCCTGCCCCGCGCCGCCCCTTACCACCCACCCCGCGCCACCCCTTACTACCCACCCAGCGCAACACGCTAGGCCGAACTCTCATTCCTTGTAGCACGTCGCGCTGTTGACGCTTTACAGACAAAATAAAAAGAATGATTCCTTTTATTTCCATCACCCCGCATTAACGCGTCCCTTTTTGTTATTTCCGCATTTCGTTTATCCGGCGAGTCCGCTCCCGGGGGCGGCTGCAGGGGCGGGTGGGGGCGGGGGTGGCCCGGGACCGCTCCACTGTGTGCGGAAGGAAATGTATAATCTAATTTACGCGCAATAAATGCCCAACACATCCTACCAGAAGGTGTGACCAGAGCTGCATCCTGTCGGGTAAGACCGAACAAGAACCACACTAACAATCACGGAAACCAGAATAATAACAAGCAGTAGATGATACTTCTGCCAGGAACAATTCTTTAATAATAATATTTATTTGTGTATAATGGACTTAAGTCCGTAAACAAAATTAAATTTAAAAAAAAAAATAATGTGCAAACATTTTCCTACCTAGATATAACAAAGATTATTTTTTTTTTTTTAAAGAAAAAAACGAAACATTTGAGCTCTTATGATATACTCAAATATTTCAATTTCGGGCTGCTTTCAAATAGTCGAAAATAACTGTGTTAGAAAGCAGGAAACAAGTTGTGCTGGAGTGGGATTCGAACCTAGAGATTCTAATCCGGAACCCTCGAATCTACCACTAGACCACAACCCGGTTCATAAATAATGATAATGATAATGAGATAATGTAAAGCAAGTTAGATTTTCATTTCTTGCACTCTCATTTTTCTCCTTTCCTTCGGTTTTTATTTTCCTTTGTCGTGCATATGAGGACAACATTTCGATCTATTAAAATTTTACTTCCAAGTCATTGCGAGTTAATTTGTTCAAAAGTCCAGCTAACTCGTAAAATTTTACATAATGTCAGATTGAATTGGTGAACGTTCAAGTTTTGGTAATGTTAAAGTATTATTTAATTACGGAACGCTCTTAGCAATATAATAAATCATACAGCGGTATTCCCTCGGTCTCGGTGATGAGCAATACAGAGTGAAGTACGGACCTGCCGGCATTAGGAAGTGCTCGCTGCTCGTGGTAAGGGATCCCCGGCCCCGTGTAATACTGACTACTGACTATGGCCTAGTGAATGCCTACCAGACGTGTTCCAATTATCAGGCGCCCAACTGCGTGCTCTGTTTTCATACATTTCACTTTCTATTTCGTTAACTAACGTCTCCCGACTTGATCTTCAGTGCCTCGCCTATACTGTAAATCAGGGGGCTTACTTATCACTGAAATTCAGCCAACACTTATGTGGCTTCATAAACTCGAGAAAGATGAAGACGTTAAAAATAATTATGTATTAAATACTAGAAAATATACCTATGACACGTAATCTACCTGTTTTTGTTTTAGGATTTTTTTGGCTACGGACTAATGAATCATTTAAACTAGTATATTACATGTTAACTACCTAATTCACTGGTTGGCAGTGTAAGAAGGATGTTTGGCACTTAGTCAAACTGTTTTTTTTAGTTTATAATTTATCTCACGGGAAATACAAAAAAAATGGCTTTTAATAAATACTACAAAATAAAAAATAAAATCAAATCATAAAAATCCCTTTAACTACCACCTCATCTCATTAAAAAAAATACATAAAGCTTGTTTAAAAAAAACTTATCTTTATCCTCTCTGTCTACCCCTTAGGGGAAATGGCGTGATGGTTAGTTAGTTCGTTACAAACTTGATCAATGCAAACCTAATATAAAACATTTTATTTTGAAATTATTCAACTTAAAAATAACTGGATCTAAAAAAATTTGGTTTTTTGATTGACGAAAAAGCTTTCTTTGCGCTAAAAGTTTTTCTCGTGTAAAATGTTTTATTTACTTGATGTTCATTGGGCATCTTGTGTCCCGCACTTCCGGGGACCATTCCAGAATCCTAAGCTTATTTTCTCGCCGAACAAATTTGCCGGCAACGGTGCGTGACTCCCCGTAGCGCCGTTACTCCCGCTGCGGGGGGAGGGGGCCACCCCCACCCGGTGAGAGGAATCAACTATGCAAATATCTACAATAGTGAGCTCTCCGAATGTAGGGAGTGGTGAGCCCCCCGAATGTCGACAGTAGTGAGCACTACGAATGTCGTGAGAAGTGGGTCTCCGAATGTCGGAGTAGTAAACCCTCCGAATGTAATGAGTAGTGAACCCTCCGGACGTCGACAGTAGCGAGCCCCTCAAATTTCGGCAATAGTAAGCCCTCGAATGTTGGGAGTAGTGAGCCTCCCGAATGTTGGGAGTAGTGAGCCTCCCGAATGTTGGGAGTAGTGAGCCTCCCGAATGTTGGGAGTAGTGAGCCTCCCGAATGTTGACAGTAGTGAGCCCCCATATTGCTGTAATGTGATTGCGAGAATAACATTAATCGACGGAATAACAAGATGCTTTGACGAATTCAAACTTCATTCATTTCATTATACCATATCCGCTCCCTATGTAAAAAGCAGCATATGGCATCCACAAACTGCCTCCAGGCCAAGCGATCGGCCGCCAGCCTCGCGCATCCTCCCAAGTCAAATCCACGTCCCGCAGCTCTGACGCAAACTGCCGACGAATTGTCAACAGTGGACGACCGACGACCAATTCGAACTTACGATTCCCTTTATCCCCTCATTTATCATCATCATTATCAAACCATATCCGCTCCCTGTGTGGAGCATATAGATTCTACAAACTGCCTCCAGGCCAAGCGATCGGCCGCCAGCTCTGTGCATCGTCCCAAGACAAGGCCTTCCCTTATTTATAGTGCCTTAAATATATTTGCGATGATGTTATATTTATTTTATATTTCCTGATTTCAGTTGGTCTTTAATCTCTTTCGAGAGAAAAGAGATTAAAGACCAACTGAAATCAGGAATTTAGTAAAAATCTACAGATGTTCCTCTCCCTATTCTTAAAAACTGTAACTAATAAGCCAATATTGTATAAAATAAGATGTAAATGTTTCAACGCCACAGTTTGATAATGCCCTTACAAGGCGAAACAATTGTCACTAACTTGATAATAAAATCACGTAGAACCAAAAAAAAGGTTTTTTGATTTTAACATAAGATATCATGGAGTTCTACAAAATAAATGCCAAATCAATCAATAAGTTGTTTACGTTGTTAATTTTTTTAATGTGTTATTCTATGTACATTTGTATTTACATTTTGTTTTTTTTGTTTCAGGTTAGTAAAAATCGAATTAAGTGGGAATTTGAATACACAAAATTTCGAGTATGCAACTACCACAGTCTTTTGATTTGTAAGTAAAACTTTCTTCTTTTATATTTGGTTAATTAGAAGTGTACCAAATAGTTTTATTTAACTTTTATTAGTTGTATAAAAAATCTTATTTATAAATTATTAAGTTTAATAATAACACGAGACATTTTTTGTGAATCTTTTAAAGAAAAGTACGTATTTTTAAAAGTTTCTCGCCGCTTAGTAGATCCGCTCTGCAGTTGCAAGTATTTGAGATGAAATAATTTTGTTTTCACATGTTCTTTGGAACTCCCGTGGAATGGGAAGGAAAGGAAGAAAGGGATGGGAGGGATCCTTCGCACAATAGCATTTTTCTCGGTAGTATTTCCCTCCGTGATCTAATTTGATCCCACGCTTTGAGTGGAGAATAACATTATCCGTGGATCAGCAACGTGTTTAGCGATTCTCCTTGACTTCCCAAACTGTATAAAGTTTTCTCCAAATCCAGACTTTCCGCCCTCCTTTCTGCGGAAAGTTTCGGGGCGAGGCCGCCCAGAAATAAAACTCTTTGGGATACGCGAGTGGCGGTATACCCTATACGCTATACGAGTATGGTGGCAGCTCGGGAACATCTAGGACGATCGTTTTATATTTTTACATACAATTAATAACGCTTCGCGATATTCTCAAGTTAAATTAAAGTAAAAATAAACCGTCGCGCACCATATAACCCATATTGCGCAAATACATTGTCACCAATCCATTTCTGATTGCCTAGAAGTAACTTGTTACAAGAACCATTATGATTTTGTCATTTATTATCTTGAACAAGCGTTGAATATTATGTTTGCGCATGTTACTTAGTTACGCGAGTTAGTAAAACTCAGAAAGATCACCCTCTGTTTTCCTTTACTTAAATGAATACATTTCCCACTCTGTCCACCACACATATAAACTTGCATACTACACCGTCGGCGTTGTTTACCTGAGAGAGCATCCTTTTAATCCAAGGCGGATTCCGCCCCAACATATCTTTCCTAAAGCTCGGCTACATTTTAGGGGTTAAGTCAACTTCGCGCTCAAAAACTCGGGCCATGTACAAAAAGGGATTCACTTTGAAGCTGGAGCGCTGTATTTACATTAAATAATGAGAATATTCACCGTTGCGGTGTCTTACTTTCCGCGGAGCTGGAAGTAACCAAGACGGAGCTTAACCCCCGACCCACATGAGGGTATTCTATGCTCGCAATTTAAAACAAAGTACACATAAAGCTTAGTCTGCTTACTTTTGGAACTAAAATATACGGTCGGTTTACTCCTTTAGCTAACATTGCATCGCGAGTCTAAAGAAATATTACTTATAGCACCTTCACGCTCGCGCTCGTGCGAGGAATTTGTCTCCCCGACATGGGCCTACTGATAACCGCCTCGGGGACCAACACGTAACCCGAGTAGCTGTCCACGGCTCCTGAGGACCGCTGGCGCTGTAGTGACAAGATGTTGTACACTGTACACCCGGCTTATGTATTCCGTCCCCGTGGCCTGCCGGAAACGGGTACACGAGCCCCATTCTGAGCATCTGGATTATTCCGAACCCGTGTTAGACCGAAACGTCGCACTTCCCCCGAGCTAGTTTTTGTACGTAGCGTAGCACGAGTAGGTATTAATATGCAGGCGTTCAGGCACCTCCAGATTGGCGGACAAGCAGTGATCCGCTTACGTAACAATACCCGGCATAATGATATGTGGGCACACGGAATATTCAGTGGGGGTGTGGTGTGACGTCACGAGGCCGTGTAGAAGCTATTAGCATACATCACACCTCCCCCATTATGGTTTGACCTGCCAATGCCTTCTGCCGGTTATATACTGCTAACTGTATTTCGTGTTATTTATTCGCCAGTAAGGGAAATCGCTATTCGCCAAACCAAATGTTGAGAGTATTTTTGAAATTTAATACGCCCGTACCTACGTTTAATAATTTTGGATTCCGCAGGAAATAGACCAAGATTATTTTATTAACTGAATCGCTTATTGCAAACTCACTGAAAATCTTTTCCGTGAATTATAAAATATTATGATAGTTCAGAAATTTTAATTTTCAAAACGCGTACGTAAATTTATGGTTCCTTTGAATCTAAAAATCTAAAGTCAATACATAGTTGTCAACATTTAGTTTGCATTTTTACGACCTAAATAAATGTTGATATATTTTGAATATACGCAGAATGTTTTGCCAATGGCCGTAAGTTGGCAGCTCGTATCTGACTTTTAGAAATAGAGCTATGCATAACACCTTTATTTTTTCCAACTCTTATGAAATATTGCCATTAAGAGGTTTGTTTTAATGATAGTTAAGCTTTCTTCTCTTTCAAAACATTTTCTAGTGATTATTTACGTTTACTCTCTTGGACAGTTTAACCAGAATGTCTGCGATATCCTGAAAATATGTCTAGTATCAGATATTTGATACTGGAATATCAAAAACAATGTTAGACACTCCTTAATATTATACAAAGAGAGTGATAGTAGTTACCTAATCCTTTGTTTTTTTCAGTAACTTCCTGGAGAGTTGAGAGCTGCTGAAAGACCCTTATGGTTTTATGTTAAATTTGTTAGCAAAATCCAAAATTCGAATGGATGGTTTTTAAAATTTTAAATGAATTGTAGATTCTTTTCCGCAGCTCTTCTGAAATGTTCTCACAAATTTAAAAAATAATAGTTTACGTAACTCTACTATCGAGTGGTTTATTGTAAGCTACAAGCATTCTCTCATGCATAGATTTATATATCTATTTAAAATGAAATGAACAGTTTGGGGTACGTTTAGGTGACGGTGCGGTGCGCGGTGGTTTAGTGGTGTAACGCGTTAGTGCGTAGGGAAGGCCGTGGGTTCCCAGTGTACAAGTCGTTGACAATACACTGTACTAACTGTACATAGGGAGTTTCCATTGCACTACCGTATATACCTACTACCTACCTATGGGTGTTCAGTGTTCAGTGTTCAGTTCGGTCGCGGTGGTGTGATAGTGCGACTACTCTATGGCCTATGCAGTAGTTAGGACCATAAATCGCCGCATAAAGCGAGCAACTTTCAATGAATTTTAATCGGATGACTTCCATGGTATTTATGCTGCGGCAATAATTTATTTCGCGACAATAACCGGGGATTTACGGCTTCGTGAAATTAACTGGATGGCCAACGCACGCGGCCTATTATGGTCTGACTTCCTACTCTCTGGTGTCAGCCACGCACACACACATACACACTTGCACACCCAACAACCTTGCCTATACGACTGCATTTATTATAGTTTTATGTTATTTTGTTGCAATATATACTACTTGATAGTCGTTTTCCCATTTATATACCCATTACACGCGCTTATTATGATTGCTTACGATGAATGCTACGATTTCAATGGAATAAATCAATATTATTTTGACAGAAACATTGATTTCGTGCGTTGTTTGTAAAATTGATAAAAGTACACTGTTTTCTACGTGATAAATTGACCAAATAAAGAAGCTTCCGGAGTCCTCTTCAAACGCTTCAATTAACGCGACCCAAGCCTGAGGGACTGAGGAATAAAAAAGAAACATTACTACCTACTCGTACTACATATATATAATATATATGTGTGTTTTTTTTAATATTTTTTTTTTTTATTAACAAACGTATTACAATGTTGTACAATTTAGAGTTTCTTAAATATCTAGATACATAGGCATATAACATAAATATCGTAGATAAACTGAATACTGGTGCAGTGGTATATTATAAGTACCTACATACAAAGATAAATGTAAAGACTCCGATCAGCGCTATTTATGTGATATATCAGTGTGTATATATATTTTGAAGAAAAAAAAACAATTTCAGCAGGAACATTGGTTGGAACATTGGTCGAGAAGCAAGTAAGCTTTGAACTACTAAGACAGTCTTGTTTAATATTATTACGTTTGTAAGTTATGGATATCGTAGGAAATAATACATTAAACGACGTATTTTTAGTCGAAACAAATTGAGTAAAACTCTTTAATTTCTCGATGAATATAATTATAAATGTGTCCATATTGTCTGGTCTAGAAGAAGATTTACCGGCAAAGTATCAAAATGTTAAATATTTTCCTCCTTCATCTTGTTATTTTGTTTTTATTTGTTTATGGACAGCCAACAGACATACACTTATTTTAAATATATACAACATTAATTTCTAACAATAATGTCCACTTAAAGGCTATCACTTAAGTATCTAAAAATATTGAAAACATTTATTATTGTTGCAAAGTACCCATCCTGTACACAGTTGCTTATTTGTAATATGTAAAGCATAAATTAATTGTTATCTACAAATAAAGTTTTAGGCAACATAAAACCGAGCAATAAAATGAAGATTCCAATAGCCTTTAGAATTACAGCCCAATGTACGAACGTGATGTTCCCATTTATTCTAATGATGATTTATTATTAAAATTTCTTCATAAAATCATTTTAACTGGCTTCTTGGAAAGATAAGTAAGAAGTTATTTTTAGAAGTCTGTGAATGTTTTGAATGTAGTTCTTTGTAAAACAGATAACTAGCAATGTAATCTGGATCTCTAGTACAGAACAAGATAAGAAATAACACTAAAAAATCATATGAAAACGGCGTTTTATAAATACAATAATATATGTTTTAAATATTTTATTATTGAATAATAACCCGGTAAATATTGTATTTTGTTACTTTGTCGCCCGATAGCAGGTGGTAGTGGTAACGGTAGGTGGTAGTTATCCGAGGGTTTGTAACGAATCTAAAATACCAATTTTGTATCATCGCAACATTAGTGAGGCTTAACATTAACATTCAGCTAACAGCGAATGGATTCAATTTCATTGCATTGTTTATGGGTTGCGGTCGTTCCAATCGGAATAGTGCATTAATTAGTTTACAGCCACAACTAATCCCACTATTATACGTGATACTATGTTGTAGTCGCGTCGTATCGCGCTACGAGTGGCTTCATCTCGGAGTCATCAATAATTATAACAGCTTGCATCTAGATGACGAGAGATATTGGAAAATGACTGACGAAATTCCTGCCATTCTGCGGGATATGAGAACGCGAGATACGAATTCTTCACTTTATCAAAATAATCTTTACTGATTTTTCCTCATAATATCGGAAATAATGTATAAAGTATGAAAAGGTTTGCGTATCTAAGGCGTTGTTCATTATGAAGTAGGTACATGATGTGTTGGTATTGGTGTGGACACAAATTCGTGACATTCTTGGAAACGGTATTTCGGGAAATCTGAAGATACCTTCTCTCCGCTCCGGCGATGGCGCTGTAGAAAGGTTTCGTAATTTGGGAATATTTCCCCTCCCCATTGGATATAAAGTGTGTAATGAAAATTCCTTCTTCTAGTTCACTAAACTCGGCCGCCCACGTCCAGCGGCGCTGGCGGCAACATTGATTAATCTATTCCTAACTATACATCTGTATCTTCCCTTTTTAGAAATTGTATTTTTTGCCGCTGGTCTTCTTAATTTATTTTATTTTTATGGATGTCTGAACTGCTAAACAATTTGTTTTTTAGACCCTTAATAAATTTCCGTCCGGACGTCGCGATCAAATAATGGGGCATACCTTTTTACCCTTTTTGTAGGTTTTCCCGAGGATGACAGTAGATTACTTCTCTTAAGAAATTCGCTAGCGAGGGAAATATTGTTGCTGGATAATTTTTTAATATTGTGTATGTATTTTGAGTAACATTCCTATAGTTGGATTAGATTACTTAAATCGAATATCCAATACATGAATTATCGAAACAACTCCCTGAATATGTTAATATTACCTTAATCATAATCATTATACTCAGTGAAATAATGCTCCCATCAGGTTGAAATCGATTTAAATTGTGTCATCAAAAATGATTAATTATTCAATAGGACCAGATTGAGTGTACCGACCATATCAACCAACATACATACTACCTAGTTCTAGTCCTTGTACCTATATTATTACCTTGTGAAGTGATACCTTAAATTATGCAAATGTCTATTTGGACGATTTAATTAAATTGTGATAAAAGGTTAATATTCGCGCATATTATAAATAATGTGCACAAACTACCTCGTCACATTATGTATTAATATCCTTCTCAATGCTTGTGAATGAGTATTCAAATTTATAATACCAAGTTGCATCAATTTGAGTAGCACCACAATAAATTGCTATTTGTTTTATCCTAATACATAATATAAGGCATTTTATCCTTTCTACCAATACCTTCGGGAAATGGCGTAATAGTTAGTTAGATTTTAATACAAAAAATACTAATATCACCTCTGTAACATTTTGTAATTTATTTCACATTAAGTGGGTATATCTATTGAATATTCATTGTTCATATTATGTTGCATTATATTATTTATTATTTTTTATAATAGTCTAGTAAAATAAGCTTTGTAGGCGTTTTAATTGCATAACATGAAATAAAACTAAAATAATTATCGAAATCATAATAATGATGTTGTTAATAAAAAATTGGTCACAATGTCCGGTAGTTTATTGACCCAGTTCAATAATTAATAATATAGTAAGCTATATTAAAATAAAGTCGATAAATTGCTTTTAATTATACGTTATTTTTGTTTAGAAAAAAATGAGAAATATAAAATGTTTTCGCCTGCAGTAGTCTTGCAGTGGTCCCGGTACATTACCAATAATCCAGTTCAGGACTCGGTAGTAATGGACACAATGGCGCTATGAAGTGCTCCCACGCGATTAAAGCAGTTTATTCTGTCCAATTCGAATTGCGCGTTTACAAATTTCGCTACGTAATTGAATTTATCGCGTTTTTATATTCCGTCGCTTCATTTTGCATATGGGATCGTGTTGTTTCGCTTTTAGTCCATTATTACAAATCGAAATGCAAATAATGTAGTTTTTGTTCATTCCGCGCATTTGTTGGGAATTATGTTACTGCGGCGCTCTACTGTACTACTAGATGGGGCACCCCTTCTCCCGCACCGCCCCATGAGACCCCGGACCCGTCACAACACCATGAACACATATCCAGGATGGATATTGTACAATAAAAGTATTGGCAATATCGATCTGCTTGTTCTGAAGAGTTCAGTAAGATTTTATTAGTAGATTTGTGATAAAACGATAAATAAGGAAATGAAAGATTATCTAGTTTCATTGTACCTTTGAGCCAAGCTATGTAGTTTATTTTATGGATCAGGTTTGTAAGTAAACAACAAAAAATGATGGAGTAACCATGGAGCGTATTGTAGCGCCTGACATTAGGCAATCGGCTGAACATTCCTGAAAACTTGTTAGATATACTGAAACTGTTTTATTAGGTTTCACATAAACTAAATGAAGTGACTTTGTTCCAACTTTCATTTTACTATAAAACTGAGACTAAAATCTCCTGAAGGTTCAACGATTTGTTATAAAATCGCATTTTCTTTTATGTTTAGACCAAAACGTATCTTAAAGTTATTTATTGATGTTATCTTAATGCCCTTTTCTAGGGATACCTCGATGCAATAATTCAACGAAATAAACCGTTACAAGAAAAGCAGTTTTTCTCTCTCTACCCATTTCGAGTCCTCCGGAGATGCTGGTCGTCTATCGCGATGTTGTGGCGCGGAGAGCGGCCCCTCTACGCAGAAAGTCCATTACCTGCGCGCCGGGGATTGCGGGTTGGGGGGGGGGGGCGGGCGCGTGACGTAGTGCTGCCGCCACCGCCCCCGCCCCCCGCCCTCCTGATTTATGGCCAACACACGAGAGGACCAAGTTTCCTGCGAGGGAATGGAAAACTCCAATGTTGGTGCAACTAGATCTAGATTCAGGAACTCCTTACCATTTTCCAGTGATTGTGATTTTTTTATTTACAAATAAGCACTTGGGATATTTGGAAAATTTATTATAAATGTGTTTTCCATGTACTTTTTTGTACCTTCACAATTTGTGTTTCTATAGTGTAAGTTCGCTGTTTTACCACGGACGGGGTTTCGAGTTCAAATTTAAATTTTTGAAGTATAAGGACGAATAAAAAGCCGCTTTTATCACTACGGAAATAACAATCAAAAAGTTTTCTTCTGTCAAATAAAAATAAATAAAAAATTATAGTAACATATTATTAATTCTTCATAAGAGTACAAAATTTGGTATGTAACGATTTATTGGACAATAGTGATGACTTTACTCCTTTAGCCATTCCACAGTCGGGAAACTACGTTTTAGTTTCTGTTGAAAATATTTTCTCCCATAATTTGAGCTACATAGCGCCTTTATATCGCTAGAATACGATGTTTATTCCTCCCAAGATTCTGCTATCGGAACCGTAGAATCTTAATCCTCGCGTTTATTGCGATATCCGGAGCCGTAACTCTGTATCGGTAGCCGAGATCAGCTCGTGGCGCGGTGTAACGGTCGCACGGCGTTACGGTCGCACGGCCGGGCCGTACGTTACGCTCCCGGCGGCGGCGCGCGGCGGGAGATAGCGGGTATTTATTCCCGGGATATATCCCGACTGTCACCTCCGTGGTCCTATTAACACGGGACGTGCCCCAATACGGGCGGCCCCGGCACCTGTACCCGCACTGTTCACGCTACTGTACACTGTACAGGTGTACAGGTGTGCTGCCTAGACCCCGTACTTCATCACGCCTGGGAAAATTCCGCCACCGTGATTTCCACCTAAAATCGCCCACCTCGTGACGTGAGAAACTCGACTTATTCGGATTTGCAATTCTAAAATTATTCCCGGCAATTTCTGTGCTCGCGTAACTTCGCCACAAAAAGTACCGAATCTTTTATATTATTAGGAATTTCGTGTCGTGGAATCGCAGGATACGCGTTTGAAGCCATGTCTTAGCGCGTCATGAAAATAAAACTTAACAAGAGATAACCAGAACTGTATATAATATATTTTGTCGTTTGAACAATGTTTTCACACTCGTATGTGTTTAAATTCATATAAGATAAAAAAACAAATTCAAAGTAGGTATTTTAATGTAAATTTACGATAATTTCAATATTGAAAATAAGAAGATGTCATGAGAATCTTACTTTTAATTTCATGGTAGTCATTCTATGATATTGTTTATATCTGTGTATTAACATTTTGTTCGAATATTGGTGCAGTAAAACGATATAATGAGGAATGTCTGTGTACTCTCACCGAGGTCTTTATTATATCAAAAGATTGCTCGGTGAGGAGCTGGTGCGGGAAATATACGAAGGACCGTTAAAAAAAAAATATAATAAATAAAATATAATGTGGAAATACCTTATTTCCCTCTGCGTTGGTCTTGAGGTCTTGAAACACTGAAGCTAGCTTCTCAACGTCTTCAAGTCACTTGGCTTCACAGGATGGAAGCGGCACACAATGGGTTATTAAATATATTATATATATATAATAATATATACATAATAATAAAATAATAATATATACAAATAAATAGCGGGATACTAGGAATTGCGGCGGTTTTACTGATAGCGCTAGCGGGCTTACAAGAGGAGTTACTTCGTTAAAATTTGGACACCAACTCGAATAAACTAAAAAAAAAAATTGCATACTTTGTATGTAAACATAAATAATCAGAAAGTTTGTAAGTACTTACTTGTCTTTATTTGATGTATATCAAACAGTTTGTTTTAATGTAAATTATTTAGAATTCTGATTCCACAGATTTATAGATATATTCATCAAAAATAACAACGTATCAAAAAATGTTATACAGTCGCAAAATTAAAAAAAAAAAATGGCTAAAACAACGCAACTTATTTTAATTGAATATTATGTGCTATTTTTAGCGAATAAAGTTATCAAATAATGATGACCATGAATAGTACTATATATATTTTTTTAACAAGAAATGTTTATTTAGCTAAATTACACACTTTTCCCAAAAGTAACGTTTTGATTTTAAGATAAACTCGCACCGTCATTAGGAGCTATAAATTATGTTCTGTGGCACTATTGGAGTCTGTGCTAACCGCGTGGAATAAATTTTCCGAAATAATGTTCATTTTATTTACCACTAGTATCTCCGGCACAATTAAAACGGGCGCATTTCGTTTGAATTATCTTTTGTAATTAAATTACCTATCTTTCTTTTCTCCTCCCATTCTCGTATCTTCAACTCTCCATTCTCGTAAAATAAAATCGCATTTTCTGGCGAAACGCGGAACATCGGGCGCGACCCTAATGAAGATTCTACAATTCGCAGTGGTTTGGGATGGAAAATAAAAAGTTTGACCTAACAAACTCGTGGCACTTCATCTTCACGTTAACGTAACCTTCTCCACCTTTCAACTCGTGTATAGGCACATTCTGACCTTTCGCTAAAATCGCATTAAGATCTAATCATTTTAGTAGAGATAATTATTTCGTAGGTTTCACAGAAATTAGGCCCTTTTCAGGACGACGTAATAGCTGCTATACATAATTGAAAAAGTATAAACTTAAATTAGAAGTAACGAGTGAATATATTTTTTAGCCCAGCCTTTTGTTCTCAAGAACCTTTTAGACACAAAAACAACACAAATCGAAAAAAAAATACAGTGTATCGGCGTTTGAAGTATTAAGATATTTATCATTTGTCTCTAAATTGATTTGTAAGTACACTTTCACTGAGTTTATGATGTACCTCCTTTACGTTTGTTCGTGGAGTAATTTCCCAAACTAAATGCCATTTATAAGGACCGAAGTGAACCTCGCAGCAATACAACACACGGTCAATGAGATGGAACGATTTGTTCAAAGAAAAATGGCCTTTATCTGCCGGTACTTAATACTCCCACCGCGCACCGCGCCGTAATAAAGTTTTGCTCTACACAATCTGTAGCCCTGTATTGTTATGAGTTTGTTCCAGAAATAAGTTTTATTTGGAGTGGCGAGGAGACTGAGGACTGGTTTAAGGGAGGAAGGTTCCGTCATATTGTTCCAGTAACTGCCGCAGGACTTCCAATCTGAGCATTATGAACAATAATACAACATTACGGCGACTCGTCCAACATAGGGTCGCCGGTCGGCGTGAACACCTATTCATGATATTAATCCTTAATATTGCAGGCTGCACACATTCATTATTAGCCTAACAGTGAATTTTTGTTGTTGTTAATATGATAAAAAAATCTACATTCAATTTGAAGAAATGGTGAAAGAAAATCTGAAGAAATACCGAAACGAGACAATTTCAATTCGAAATTTTTGAAATAACGATGCAATAAAAATAAATTGCATCGTAATGCACAATTCATATATAAAATAGTGACGAAATGGACTCCCTGAAACGGCTAGTGACGGTCGCAGCAGCAGAGTGTAGTCTGTATATAATGACATCATTTCAACGTGGAATCTTTACGATGCTTATTGTCTCGCTATCTTTATATTTCGTACTCCAAGTGCATATTGCCGCCCGCTACCGTCGGGCGTCGCGGCGCAGCGCGGCGCAGCGCGGCACTCTCTACAGGACAGCGAGTAATGATAGCACAATAGAAAAGTCGCAGGAAAGAACAATCTTGTAGCCAACTCATTTTAATACGGTAATGATACAGAGTCCGCCAAAACTAACGATTTAAATCAAATTTACTGTCGATAAACTTTTCAGTTTAATTGTATCGGATTTCTTTAGTAAATGAAAAATTGATATACCTAATATCTATATTATATCGGAAACATTGATGTTAATACGACTGTCGTCATCAGGAGTAAAAATTGCACCTGTTAGTCTGCATGTAGGTTGGCGAAAAATATGATGGATTAAAAACAAAACGGTCGTATTGGCGTGATATCTTCATCTAAACACAAAAGGTTATTTATGTTTATTGTGATTGTTATGGTACAATAATAAATAAAATATTATAATGAACCGTTTTCTTGGTGGACCGTGTACTGTATGTAGTGTACAATGTTCGCTTTACGGTACATACACACGAGAAGCTAGTGTGCAAGATCCGGCTGATTGAAATTCCCTTGCACATTCTAGTAGAACCTACTCGGAATAAAACTGTTTATTATTCTTTACAGCTTCCGATAAACATTCACAGAGCATCTCCGCCAGAACTCGCATCATTTGCAATCGCTTTGAGCATTTCTCAATTCCGAGTTGCGGGAGTAGGAACCTCTCTACGGCTTATCTGTCCCTCCCGCCCCCGCCCCCGCCCCCGCCCCCCCGCCCTGGCCGGCCCTCGCCAGGGCGGGATTACTGGACGGAGGTGCCGGTCGCATACCAAACTATCACCTTCAGAAATCAAAAACATAATATATTATTGCCTTTTCAGACGAATAATGCGTGGATATGTAATGCTTTCATTTGAACAGCTTTTCACTGCGTTTTTCTTTTTGTAATGCATATTATATAAAATATGTTTTTACACGTAAACTGTTTTTAAGCTAAGAAAAAATATTAATTTTGATTTTATTTATCCACGAATGAAGCGATGAATTAAAATGCTGAACATTTATACGTTCTTATTTAACAAATCAAGAGAAAGATAGAAAAAAAATACCGTCCGCTCCAGGATATTCTTTCAAGTGATTTGATTAATGCACATTGGGATTGTGATTTATTAGGAGGGATCTTTCCCTGATTTGTTAAATAAAAGCTAATATTAAAAAAGTAATTTTTTGTAAATCTGTTTCGCCTATATATTTTAAATTTGTATCATAATACAATTTCTTTAGCTAAAGGCGTTTTTTGACGATGTTAAAAAGTTTTCAGAAATTCCATTTTCAGTTATTGGATAGAACTCTTTTTATGTAAATTTCTTGAACAAAAATCTTTTAAAGTAATATGGATTAGTAAAATGTAAATCGCCGCATTACCGTTAACTTTAGCCATTTCGTACATCCATTCAGAGTAAAGTTTCCTTATCTGATATCTTAAAATGTTGAAAACATCTGTTACACGAGAAGTCACCACGGATAGCCATGTCCCCCCCCACCCTCCCACCCCCCCCACACATGGCCCAGGACCGCGCCCACCCCCGGTAGGACGAAAGTGGGCAATCTCTCAGCTCTTATATACAAATATCCAGACTCTTGTACTCCAGCCCAGCCCAAGCTGCATTGGAGTATTGATAGGCGACTTTAAGGATTCAAAAATGCAGGCTTTAGAAATGTAAAATGAGACATCTTGTACTATAATACTTAGGCTGCGCTATTTCAATAATCATTCTGGCGAAAGTTTGGGGTTGACTAATACCTAACGTAATATAGCGTAATTTAGCATAAAGGGATCAACAACATAACTTTTTGTGCAAACGTCTTTACCTCTTGATTAGTATAATTCAAACATCTTGAAAATCCCCAATATTTTTTTTTTTAAATATCCTCCTATTCTTCCTCATCCCTCTTTTCCCATCCCTTTTTATTACTTAGGCACTATGTATATGTGTATATACTTAATTGTTATTATTCAAAACCCGTTATTGGTCATGCAAGCAAATGTTCCAGATCTGATATTATTACACTTGTAATGACTGTGTTGGTTTTGTAAATAAATAAATAAATATAAATAATTTATTTATTTGTTCACGACATAAAATGAGAATATACTAAATACAATACATAATACAACACGGATATAACATGTATATCTAGCAAGTCGGTATGAGAAGGGATATCATATTGTACAGAAAACTATAACAGCCAAGACACTTTTTGTTCCTTGTTCCTTGTTTTTAAATGTTTCTGGTATGTGTCAGTTTTGTAGCAGGTGTGTAATAATTGTATTATTAAGACTTTATCTTATTGTTTTTTTATTCAACGTTTTATATTCCTTCACATTTCCTGTAGAGCAAAATACAGTCTTATTTGCATAAACTATGATATTTTACAGAAAGAACATTTATGCAGTTTTCCTAGTATTCGATAAGCGCTATTAGAATGCAGTAAAAGAGCCATTAATCTTATTACGTATAAAAATGTCGTGGTTTGGAAATTCTGGTGCGATGAGTAAGGAGCAAGGAGTGGTGAGGAGTGGGGGATGGTGCAGCACACTGACTTGGGGTTGCTGTAACTGTAGACCCGACTTTTCCTTTACAGTAGGACTTCCAGGAGATGTTTTCCCGCGACTTGGTATCGAATGCGCTATTTGCTACTCCTCCGAGTACACGTACCAGTAATGCAATCTATATTAAGTTGGACCGAAACATTCCTAAATTATATATTTTTCTCCTTTATTCATATTTCTAAACAATTAAGAATAATCAAGATTGTAATTAATAAAAATAAAAAATAAAAATGCTTAGGTTTGAACTTCCATAGCGTGATTTTTAAGTTACATGCTACATTTTAATTATAATTTTTTTACAACTGGTATTAAAAATGAGCCATTTGTGACGAAAAACTGTGCATTAAATATAAGCCGCAGGCCCGGTCTGGCTTCATTGGTGACCCTCGGCTAGACGGTGATTTGAGGCCCCCCCACCCGCCGGAAATAAAACGAGGACACCATGTCCTCTTACGGCAAAATAGTTAGCCTATGTTTGCAGCATGCGGCTAACGTGGTTTTAAATAGTTTTAATTTTTTTTATAATTTGGTTGAAATCATTAGATTATGTTGAAATTATTAGATTAGGTTAGATTATGTCGCTGTAAAACAGTGAAATAAAATAATTTTGATAATAAAAAAACCTTTGTTTACTTGTATTATTTTTCTTTAATCAAATAACACTTTTTTAATATTGTTTTTACATCAAAATGCTTTTTTTTTGTTTTTTTTTCAACTGTTTTTATCGATTATCTCTTAGAATGTACTCTGAGTCACATAGCCTATATTTATTTGTTTTTATTGATGAAATGTAAACACGTTAAATAAAACTTTTATTCTTTTTTACTCGCGTGAGATTAGTGATTTTTAAATATGCGTAACTATACATATATTTTATCTGTACAAAATTTGTTTAAGAATATGTATTATTTTAAACGAGTAGTTAATGAATACGTCAATACTAATTAAAATGAATGACATAATGAAATTGTATTTAACCTAGTAATGACCATATACTTACAATAATTAAAATCACGTGACTAACATTTTTGAACATTTTCTGTGTTTGGTATATTTCGATCCACCCTAACATGAATGTTTATTCTTGTAGTTGCGCAGTTTAGCTTGCAGTTAGCGGCGAAGTGTTTTGTGGAATAAATCATTATTCCAAGTGTATAGTATTCCCCTTCCCCCTTCCCCGACCCACCTCCACCGACTCCACCAACAAATGACTATGGTAATTTATGCATTTCAATAAACGTGGAGCGTTACAGCTCCGTAACAATTATTGTGGAAACATCGGAATATGATATTCACCGCCCGCTGTAATTACTGAACTCTTCTTCCCTGTTCTGTTCTGTACAATTCCACTCAATTCATTTCTTTTTCTTTTTCCTCCTCCGCCGAGTAATGTTTATTGGAGTTTAAATTTGACTGAGAAACACGGAGCCTGATATCACTTCTGGTTTTATTTCAAAACATATTTTTATTTAAGATAAATTATTAAGTAATGAAAACATTATAATATATATTCAAAGTTTCTTATAAGATCATTTTAAATAACTACTTATTCATTTTTTCCTCGCGTCTTAGCGGTTAGATGAACTTTAGTACCTAAAAAATTGTTAGTCTATTATTGCAATGAACATTTTATACACGAGTATGTCCTCGCATCGTTTGGAAAATGTATTTGAATAATTTTGCAAGTAACACAATATCGAATGCTGAGGGCTTTCATCTATAGGTAGCGACCATAGCATGTTTATGTTTATTAAAAGTGGTGCAGCTGAAGCGCGTTTTTTGTCGACTATTAGTTGACACAAGAAGCTGTATGCATGCGAGAATTAAGAGATGAATAAGGCGGAGAAGGAGGCCGTACGAGAGACTCAGCTCCCAGGCGATACCAGGAGACCTAAACCCGCCAATTCAGTAGAAACATTGCCCTTACCTTGGTATTATGGAGGCTGGAAAAGGAGTAGATCTTCTGGGCTGCACTTTCACCAAAATAACATTAAAAAAACACAAAACAAATCACAACAATTTAACTAAAGACACTATTACACAATGGATGCGGTGTTTAAATAGTTCAAAAGTAGATTTTAAGTTAATTGAATGAGAATGCGTTTTTAAGATGCATTTGGATGCGTATAAAAGATGTGGTCGCGAATTGTTACAATTTTTGGACTACCCGGGAAGTGCCATAGATAATTGGTTTTGTGGATAGAGGACAGTATAGACAAGGACTATAGGAATGGGAACCAAGGATTTACTGGGGCAACTTGTTCCAAAAATGACTAGCACAAATCATCACCAGCAACGTCTCGAGAAACCAAACCTATCGGCCAAACTAAAAAGTCCGATTTAACAAACTGCTCTTTCGAAAAAAAACTGTTATTTAGAGTTATGCCACTTTTATTCTAAAGTGAGATTTAGTAAACATTCGTTTGTTCTATCAAAATAATATCACATAACAGTATTACGTAATACGATTCTGTTTCATCTCTGTGTGATTATGATGTGATTAATACATTAATTGGAATGTGAGGTAATATCGCTGTCTGTTCCGACTAGACGCTGTGGTAATATTCTCAGCTTCTCTTCCTTCACTCTTTCCTGGTGCCATGGAGATTTATCTTATTAAAATCATTTTTCATACCTCCTCCCATCCGACTGTCATCCCTTCTCCACCCCCCTCCCCCTCCGCGCGTCGCTCCCCAAGCACGACCGCAGCCGAACATCCTCCGAGGAGGGTAGAGACGTGGTCCTTTGATGAAGCGAAGAAATTTGATATATGGTATTTGGTTCCGACAGTGAACAATCATTAACAACATTGATTCCGTTTCTTAAGATTTCACTAGCTTTTTCCTTCGTCCGAGATTCGGATTTACTACTATAAATCACACCCTCCGCCTCTTAACCTCCGCCTCCTACCCTCCGCCAACTAATTATTAAGAATAATAAAAAAAATACTAAATTATTAAGTTCTCATTCAAATTCTGAAAAACACGATTTTTGAGATATTAGGGGTATGATTTTTAAAAAAAACCTTTGTCTCTTTCTCGCGATTAAGATTTTTAAATAATTTTATATTTTGCTTTTTAGTTATAGAAATTTTTTTTTTTTTGTTTAAATTCTTTTGTATACTCTATTTTGCGATGGTAACTGAAATATTTAGTATATATAAGTCCACGTATTTATTTTATTTTACGAATAGCTGCCCAAAAGCAGTCAATACAAAGTATTGACAATTTTATGGTCTGTTTTGTTGCGTTATTTTTATACTTATTTCTGGACGACTTGAACATATGTTTCAATATATTTCCACGAAAGTATGTTTCATTAACATCTCAAGGATTATTTCAACTCTCGGAGATTATACGAATAATGAAAAATAAGTTTTGCTTTACTTGTGCAGCGTGAATCCATATATAACATTTGATTAAAGCTTTAGTCTGTAATACTTCACGTTCCTGTATTCACTCGGTACTCGGTACAGTAATGTTCACTTGAGCGTTATTATTAAAAATATATTGAAATTTTCCTGGCCGCGTTCCGATGAAGTTTAAAATAAAACGATTTCCCTTCTCGAAGCATCTCCGTTCTCCCGACTTTTCATATTTCATCGTCTTACTTGGCTCCGGGCACCGCAAACCTTTTGATCTCCCACATCTGATGTCGGGTACCAAGCGGACTGTGAATACCTGCCGCGGCTCAGCTTGCCTGCCGCCTGCCGCCGGCGGCCCGCTGGCCCGCTGGCCCGCAAGCCTGCTGGCCGCCCGCGCCCGCTTGTCCGCCCACATTATATAACATATTATTAAATCTCTCCTTTCCTTTCGTATTTCTTTCTTCTTTGTGGAAAAGTTATAAACGCTATTTGATTTCTGCCCCCGAGCACTTTCCCAAATGTCTCACTGAGGAGTTGTTCAAGTAGTGTACATTTTAAAACATATTAACTGGAGTTGGACATATTATGTAGGTCCCATTCATCTGCGGGAAATATGGCTCCTACTGTACTTGCGATCTTCGTTTAAGAATCACTCTCACTTTGGAAAACTGTGTCTAAGATCTGTTCTAAATATCGATTATTAAAAAGTTACTTGTCAATTGATGTGCACTGTAGCTACTGTTGTGCAAGAGTAAAGTTGGGGATTCCCCTTGGCTTTGTCGGGACAAGTCATCGAAAGGGTTGAGAGCTTCATGACAGAAAAATGGGAGCGTACATGACAGAATAATGGCAGATTTCAGAAAGAATTGGGAGTGCGGCCTGGAGCGGCGGGTGTCGATTCAACAGTAGGAAAGCTGTCTGGAGATCGGATGTTTACTCAGTTAAAACAAAATGTCGCCTTTAAAACGCCTGCATCACACTGTTCTCCTCTATGGCTGCGAATCTTGACACCTAATCAAGGCCTAAAATAGCAGGCTACTGAGTATTGAGAATAGGTGTCTGAGAAAAATATTGGGTGTGCGGTGGTTTGACTTTGTAAGGAACACAGAGGTGAGGCAACAGAAGCAGCAACCCTTGGTATCTTGTCATCCGGCGAAGGCGTTTCGGCTGGCTTGGCCATATACCTACTACGTATGCCTCCCGAGATCCTTGACCATGTGTGCCTATTTTACTAGGTGTAATGAATTACTTTCACTTATTTATAATATAATAAAAGACTTATTTCACATTAACAATATACTTTATATTTCTGAGCGTTCTCTATTCTACGCTGTATCAATCCATTCTGACGTTTGCCCGACAGTACCGCCGTCAGCGCCACGGCGGTTCCTACTTCAAATAATCCTTGAATAGGAACTGCTTCATCACACTTTCCCTCACTAAAATCTAAAGCTGCCTAATTATATCAAGACTCTATATAATGCAAATTGATATAACCTACGACGCGGAGTATATAATGCAACGCCTTTGTACATTATATGTTGGTATCTCCCTGCCTTGGAGGTATCGGTGGTCGGGGTCGCAGTCGATCTCTCCAAGGTCCGTCCTCCACGGGCACGGGTTCATCCTGAGGTAACCTGGAAGAAAATCCATCATTAAGCCCTCCGGTCGCGAAACCAGGGATAACCAACTCGTCTGCTGGTACTCCACTTTGAGTCTCAGAGACGCGTGGGAAATCCTCTGCACAATTATCAAAAGACACATTCATTCTTCCCAATTGATCTATATGTCTTTTCCATATTAAATTATTTTCTAAAATTTTTACTAAAAATACATTTTTTCCTAATACTTTAAAGATTCTTCCCCTTTTCCAACTTTCGTGATTATTTACCCTGAAATCCTTAACTAAACAAAATTGACCAATTTCGAATGATTTTCTTTGACGACCTTTATAATAAGATTTTTGTTTGTCCTGAATGTTTTGAACTCTTTTGATAACATCGTTACTTACTTCTCTCCTCTCTCCCCTATTCTACTCCTGATGGAATGAGTTTATCGAAACTCGACCTTAACCTCCTTCCAAATATACTTGTACTAGGTTCCAAACCTGTAGTTGAATGTGGAGTATTTCTGTAATCTATTAAAAATTCTATTATTTTTTCCTGATAATTATTTTTAAATTTTCCATTACTCAATATTTTTTTAAAAAATAATTTTGATGTTTTAACTGCATTTTCTGCTAAACCATTACTTTGAGGATGGTTAATTGGTGATGTTACATGTTTAATACCGTTTATATTACAAAATTCTTAAAATTCTATCGCTAAGAATGCTGTCCCGTTGTCACTTACCAACTGTTCTGGATTTCCCAAATAAGAAAAAATTCTCCTCAGTTCACTTATGGTTTCACTAGTATTTATACGTTTCATTTCTACTAAATCTAACCATTTTGAAGTTGAGTCTATAACTACCATAAAATATTTTCCTACTATTGGACCGCAAAAATCTATGTGTACTCTGCTCCATACATTCTTCTCGAAAGGCCACACTTCCAGTGTGCTCTTAGGAAAAGATTGTTGGTTTTCCTCACATTTTTGATATGTTGATATTTTAATTTCTATATCTTTATCAATACCTGGCCACCAGAAGTAGCCTCTCGCCAAACCTTTAGTTTTAGCAAACCCGAAATGAGAACGATGTAAAAATTCTATTACGTTCTCCCTTAAATCTGTAGGTATTATTAACCTATGATTCCAAAATATACAATCATTCATAATTGATAATTCCTCTCTTTTTATCCAATAACTCCACAATTCACTACTTTTATTTATGTTGTTAGGCCAACCTTTTTTTAAAAACTTACCGACTTCCACTAACAAAGAATCTTTTTCATACTCTGTTTTAGTTGTATTAAAATTTATGTTATATTCTGATGTATTTATATAACTGATTATATCTAACTCGCATTTTTCTGTTTCATTATACTTATTTTCTAGAGGCATTCTAGAAAAAAAATCTGCGCAATTGTCTTTTGATGGTACATACTCAATTGTGAAATCAAAACCTGATAATATTACCCCGTAACGTTGTAGACGATTCGCCGCTAGTATAGGTATGTTTTTTTTATCCCCAAAAATTCTCATAAGTGCTTGATTATCCACACACAAGTATGAACTTCCTACCATACAAATATTGAAAAAAATTTCTTTACCGCGAATATGACTGCCGTTGCTTCTAAATCTAAAATTGTATAATTTTTCTCAGCATCACTCAAAGATCGCGATGCATATGCTATTGTTCTTTGAGTTCCATTTTGAAAACTATGTTGTAATACTGCTCCCCAGTCCTGTTGTAGATGCATCTGTATATAATTTTACCGGAATGTCGTCCCTAAAATTTATCAAAACTGCGTCACTCGATAATATTTCTTTTTAACTTTGTTAAATGCTTGAACACATTCCGTATTAAATTGAAAATCTGTGTCTTTCCGTAATAATTTGTTCATTGGATCTAAAATTGAAGACGCATTAGGAATAAAATTCCTAAAAAAATTTACAAGTCCTAATAAACTTCTCAATTCACTCACATCCCTTGGGTGAGGTGCCTTACTTAATGCTTCTATTTTTCCTGTAGTCGGCCGTATCCCGTCTTCATTCAACAAATAACCTAAAATATTCCTATCTGGTTTACGATATGGCCGCTCTTCATTAGTACCACTAATTTTTCCGCTATGTGATTGATCCCGTTAATTTACTGTTCGCGCAGTAAATCTATTTGGAGATTCACTTCGATATTTTTTTTCGTACGCTTGAGTCCTATTCTGACTATTTAATTGGAAAACTGGTTCTACTTTGACGGATTCCCTGACTTCTAATGCTTCAATTGTGACCGCTACATTAATACATTGTTCAAAATCTAGAGACATTCCCTCTAAAAATAAACGTTCTTTTTTTCTGCTATCTTTTAATCCGATCACGAATAAATCTTTCAAATTATCAAAAAGCCTAGCCCCAAAATCGCAATCCATGCTTGCTGATTTTAATCTTACCGCGAAATCTCTAACACTTTCGTTTTGTAATTGTTGTAACCCATAAAATTTGCTCCTCTCTTCGAAAACACAAATGTTTTTTTTACAATGTTGTTCTAATAACTCGATCAAATCTTCAAAACTTACATCAGTAACCAATTTCGGAATACATAAATTTACTACTAAACTGAAAGTATCTTTGTCTAAAAGATTTAAGAGGACTCCTCTTTTCTTTAATCCCGTGATTTCATCACAGACCACAAAGTATTGGAGTAACCGGACTCTGAATATACCCCAATCGTCCACGCGATGATCAAAGGGCTCAATCCGGATTCCCTCCATATTACCTCCCGACTACCCACAGAAGACAGAATGAGAAATAACCAACACACAAGGTACTTAGCTCATAACGTTTCCTCGGTATCCCTCTGCCGCTGCCTGCTGTTGGTTCCTCGGCTTCTGGCTGCCGATCGTGCTCCGTCCGGCGGTGTGCTGAACCCTGAAGTTTAAGCTGTCTGGCCTGCTTCCGCCTCTTGGTCTCCGTCCCGTGGCGTGCTGACTTCTGTAGTCGCCTTCCGTTGCTTGGTCCTTCACCGCCTGCAGATTTCTAGATTCCTTTCTTGTTTGAGGGTTGCTCGGTCCTGCCTAAACTCTCCAACTCCTCAGGGAATTTTAATTGAAATTAAAAATTCTCGTGTAAGAAAATTTTTCTTTTTGTTTCTTCTTTTTTTTTTTTTTTTTTTTTTTTTTCTTCGGAAAAAAAAATAAACAAATTATGATCTTGATGATGATCTTCCGCTGCTTGGTTCTTTTAATAATTATCCTCGTCGCCACTTTGTAATGAATTACTTTCACTTATTTATAATATAATAAAAGACTTATTTCACATTAACAATATACTTTATATTTCTGAGCGTTCTCTATTCTACGCTGTATCAATCCATTCTGACGTTTGCCCGACAGTACCGCCGTCAGCGCCACGGCGGTTCCTACTTCAAATAATCCTTGAATAGGAACTGTTTCATCACACTAGGCATCAGGTTCTCGGCGTCCTGGACGTCCATGATGATGATGGCTGACCTGACAGTTAATCTTTTTCGGTAAAAGAATTGTAATTATTGATGTATTGAATGCCTTTAAAAACTTAAACAAATAACTTATTTTTATTATTAGCTATATTAACAATTTCTGGTGCGCAAGCAGCAAGCATACTAAAATAACTAACGATCGCGCTTTAAAAATATACAGGATACCCTTTGGCAGACTGGAAAACAAGAAAATGTTTAATTTTCTGACATGTACAAAGTGCGCTCAAGTGTTTGTTGGTTCAGTGTCAATGTATGTTTTGTAATTCCTCTATATAACTTTTTAAAGTTTGAAACATTTCTTGTGCAACGAAAGGGGTGCAATTTTTATTCGAACTGAAGAAATATAGTACATGTATGTATATTTGTGTTATACTATTAACTTTTTATTTTGGTGGTCGATAAAGTCTTTGTAAATAAAATGAAGAAACACCCGCTTTTCACAATCCTACCTTATATAATTTAGATCTTTATAAAGCGAACGATCTTGTTTTCGAGCCGAGAAATATCTCTCCTCGGGGATGAGTTAAGTACGTATTCCGTATTATACAAAGTGTAAGTGCGGAATTGTGTGTAAAACACTCGGCGATCCTTTATGAGCTTCTCTGTATACCCGTACTTACTACTCGTACATACATCCCGGGTACGGGAAGCATCCCCCGGCGCGGCGCGGCGTTCTCCACTCCTCGGCCCAAATTCTCCGAGAGAAGGCATAACATAACACCGAGTCCTTAGCAGGCGCCATAAATTACAACTCCGTAAGCCGCTTATTCGGGGCTCCTAGACAAAAGCCACCAGATCCTCATTTTCCGTTTTATTTGCCGTCCGATTTGTCTGTCCCGTTCTCCCCGGAGTCCGCGTACTGCGCGTTAGCCTGCGCCTGCCCCGGCTCCGAAAGGGAAGAGCGAGGTTGCGTGAGATATGGTCGCTTAATGGCGGGAACATTTCCAACATTGGCCGCCGTTGATCATGTCAACTGACAGCAGCCCTTGTTCCTTGACACATGGCACCGTGGCGCGTGGACTGGCTTCTCGTCCCGTCTTATATCTTTACAATTAAGGGAAGTTATATCATCCTCGGAACCAGGGTTGTCTTAACGGCATCGGCCACCGGTCAGCACTATCTTTCGTACTAATGGGCATTTTTATTTCATTGAAGATATAAGTATCAGTAAGTGTACATACATCTGAAATAAACCCATTTTGCTGCAAAGATGGAAATTTTACCATAATTATTACCAGGCAATGTTACGTTTAGAGTTTTGGGTACTTTGTTAGGTTACTACGCCTGAGAACGCCTCTCTCTGCAAGGGACACGGATATTTTTGTGATCCGCGGGCTGAGTTAGCTGGAACCACTGTTCCGTGTAGAGCTGCTGGTGGGAGGTCCCCACTACGTCACAGCCACACTAGCTGTCTCCTCCAAGCGCTTACACCGCTATTGTTATTACTCACTAAAATGGTGTTTTATGTTTCACGAGACAAGCTCCCGCTCCGACATTATGTCCGTCGCTTCCTATTATTATGGGAAACTCCCGAGAGTAACAAGAGGCGGTATTCAATTTTATTAGTGGATGTCAATATTAGCGGCACAAGTGTTTTATGACTGTAATAATATTCCTACATACTCAACGGTAGTTTATCATAATCTATATCTTTGTGTGAGACTTGTTAACTTTTTGTGGCGCAAAAATATTATGAAAATTATTATGTTTTTGAATCAAATGCTAAACACATGTAAAACGACTGAAAAATCTTAATTGTCGTTGGTTTACGCATCACTTTAGATAAACAATTAAATTTTCAAATAATAAATAACCTAAAATATATTTATTTCTTTGTTTCGTGTAATGTTAGTTAAACTTATGAAATAAAACAAACTTTTGTTTTAAGCTACTTATTTATTTTTTAAAATGTTTCATCGTATTTTGTAATGCAATAATGCTGATAGACTAAATATGATCACAAACAAGAAAAGTTTATTGTTAGTCAGCATTACAATTTAAAATATTATATAATGAATTAATCAAAGTGGTGTTGAAAAGCCGTGGGGTATGGTAATTAATAAATGATTCGCCTTACTCTGCCAGTTCGTCTCGTATTGTGTTCCGGGGTACTCACTTTGGGGAGTTTAATTAATGGCGTTATGTCAAATCAATTGCCGCATTGTGCTCTAACTGGAGGTTAATTAGCCGTGAACTCTAAACGCCTCTCGGAAGGTTTATAGTTCCATCCCCCGGCCCCGAGTAGTCTGGTCTCCGCCGCGTACTGTACCCGGTACCCGGCACCCGGTACCCGGGGGCGCGGGCGGGGTGCCTCGCACCCCTCCACTCCACTCCTAACCCACATACGCCATTCAGACGGGTAACAATCTCGGTGATATTCGCCCATTAAAATAAAAGCCTTAATTAAATTGCTTTGAGCGTGTTCATGCTGAAAGTAATTGGCTTTCCTCGCAACTTATACAATATATTTTATTAACCTCGTACTTGGGAGTAGTACGAGTACACACATCGTGTGCCGCCCCCGCCCTTGTCCTCGCCTCCGCTCTCTCAACGCTTACAGGACTGCCTTCGACGGAAGAAGTCTTATGAAAAAGAAAAGCTTTTGGTAATGACAGGTAACATTTTTCATAAACACAGCAATGACATAAATGTTTTTATATCAACGTTGTGTAATTGTACTTTCCGTGGTAATTTTTTGGTTCATTTCTGCTATTCCGTAGATATTAAAAAATAACATAAAACACAATATTGATCAAAATCACAAAAATATTGACTCGAGAAAACCAATTCTACTAAAATGAGTATTGCGATTGGCAATGTCATTTCGTCTGTTTTATTACGAGGGAAGCCACATTTGAAAAAATAGAATGATTATAATTATAGTGCGGCTTGGAGTAGCGGGCGCCGCATTCAACAGTATGAAAGCCTGGATGTCTGGAGATCGGATATTTACTCGGTTAAAACAAAATTCCGCCTTTATAACTCCTGCATCACACCTGTTCTTCTCTATGGCTGCGAATCGTGGCACCTAACTAGGGCCCAAGACAGCAGAATACTAAGTTTTGAGAATAGGTGTCTTAGAAGAATTTTAGGTGTGCGGTGGTTTGACTTTGTAAGGAACACAGAGGTGAGGCAACGGACACAGCAACCCTTGGTATCTACTGTCATCCGGCGAAGGCGTTTCGGCTGAATAGGCCGAATACTACGTATGCCTCCCGAGAGCCTTAGCAATGCTTGCCTATTTTACAAGGCATCAGGTTCTCGGCGTCCCGGTCGTCCACTGCTGACAATTCGTCGGCAGTATGCGTCAGAGCTGCGGGACGTGGACTTGACTTGGGAGGATGCGCGGGAGCTGGCGGCCGATCGCTTGGCCTGGAGGCAGTTTGTGGATTCCATATGCTCCACATAGGGAGCGGATATGGTATAATGATGAATGAATGAATAATTATAGTGATTCCTCCAATGCTACAACGTTGTATTTGCTGTAGGTATTTTAGAGATTTAAATTACGCGCACCTATCTTTAATTTCTAACATATCTTTCTGAATCTATAATTTCCGCCGTAAGCAAGAAACAATATTTACATATTGGTTGATTTTTTAACGTCATTAATCATCATATAATATTTACTTGATTATGATACATCACCACCTTGATGCTTGATGGTATTGTAGGTGTACACAAGTTCCATCTTCCGTTAGAGTTGGAATGTCCCACCATCACCAGAGCGTGACAGGTGTCTGGTGGCGGGTGTCGGGTACCGGGTACCGGGTACCGGGAGCCGCTAGCTCCCCAGATCCGGGAAATCGCGAGAAAGTTTGGTTGATCGTTTATCAATCCGTCGGAGGCTGCGGCACTTCATCAAAGATTTCCCGCCAGCTTTATTAGCTTCAGTACATTAAAACGGAGCGACGGCAGATCACTATCTATTCAATACCAACTCCAACTTGTAGCCAACCTACTCTGCCTGTGTTGTACGTACATAGGCACTTCTGCCGAGTAGGGATTTTACTTGTAAATTTGTTGAGATTTTCGATCGACTTTGATTTATAATGATATAAAATAATAAAAATGTTTTAGTATTCTTCTTAAAAATATAGACCTAAGGGTCTGTATGATTCTCGTTCGATGCTGCTGCCTCTTGGGACTCCCAACTATCCCTCCATCTTTTTGCAGGTCCCCTAGGAAGTCGACGGCCAGGTGGGCAGAGATGCATCACGGATTTGGCTATTCTACTCTCGTTCATTCTCTCAACTTGTGCATGCCACTTTCTCTTCCCTACCTGACAACATCCTGGATTTCGCAAGTTGCTCGAATTTGGGCGATTCTAATTCTGTTCCTCAGAGTTTTCCCGCAAAACATCCTAGGATTTTCATCTCAAAGACTCTCCGCACGGATTTGGTCTTACGTGTTTCCGCCCTTGTTTCAATTCCATATTTCATTATGGGGCGAACACAGGTTTTGTAAATTTTCATCACAAATAATAACTGAGATATGTAATATAAAATTTTAATAAGTATGTCAAAAAGTAAAAAAAAATATCTTTGGTAAATAATGAATAAAAAATACTGGATATCTCCAGAGGACTTAATTCAGGTCTCAAAGTGATAAAACTGTAATCGATTTTAAATGTTTTTAAATTTTATTATTAAATGTTAATAAGGTTATGGAGACAATCTATTTATAGTAAAAATATGTATATCTATTTATAGGGAGTTTGATTATGAACTACAGACAAGATAATATAAACACGCTGAGCATTAACGGAGACTGGTATTATTTAAATAGAGAATAATGCTCCAAATTTATCCCTTTAATCAAGTAAGCAAGAGCAATGTAAATAATTAATTTTAATGAGGGTAGGTGAATTAGCGGGGAGTGTAGAATCAGGGGAGAGTTGGAACTAATTATCAACAGCAAATTGTACTCAGATAGTCGTGTAGTATTTTTCCCGCCCAAATCACCTAACGGGGAGCACGAAATGGCGGTGCTGGAATATTTCAGGGTACCACGTACTTCCTATATACAGCTGCAGAGTGCGGACAGAGCGCGGGTTACGGCCTGTTTACTAATTATTTGTAATTGGTAGAATACATGAGCCGATAATCTAGTTTGCCCAAATTGTTAACGGTTTTATTGTAATTTATGCGGGAGTAATTTTCTGCTCGCAGATGTAATTCCGCAACTTGTTATTACTCCCATCTCCCATCCTCGGTATAATTGCACGGGGCCATACTGATACTGTTTTTCTCTAATAAAAACAGAAATGTTAGAAAGGTACATTAAAAATGTAACTGTGGGTTATACGGATCTAATTATCTTAACTTTGAAATAACCATTCGGTACATATATATGTACAACAACGAGGAAGAATTTCTTAAATCCAATAAATGTAAATTGTTATTAAAATTGTGGACCGGGAGGATGCACGGGAACTGGCTGCTGATAGCTTGGCTTGAAGGCAGTTTGTGGAATCCATATTCTCAACGTTGGGAGCGGATATGGAAAGTTAAAGATGATGGTGATGATAGATACTAGCACTTAAGTCCAGCTCTTTCCAAAACGTTTCAAAAACTAACTAACTAACTAACCATCACGCCATTTCCCCGAAGGGGTAGGCAGAGAGGATAGAACGCCACACCACTCTGTCCTGGCATACTTCTCTTGCTTCCTCCACATTCATACATCTTCTCATGCACGCACGTCGATTATTCCGACTTCTTACATGCCCACTTTCAAGCACTTGTTTTACTTGATCATGCCATGTCTTTCTCGGCCTTCCTCGACTTCTACATCCAGGCACAGTCGCATCATATATTGTTTTTAGCCGTTCTTTCATCATCCATTCGCTCTACATGACCGAACCAACGTAAAAGACCTTTCTTAATTTTGTCGATAATGCTTATCTCAGCCTTGCATTCTGCTCTAATTTCAACATTAGTGCACCTATCATAAATAGTTTTACCACACATTCGCCTGAGAGATCGCATTTCAACTGCATTCAATTTACTTTCATCCTTATTTTTCCAACTCCATGCTTCGCTTCCATACATAAGGGTTGGTACCAGAACTCCATTATGCACTGCCAATTTAGCCTCTTTTTTTTTAAGCACTTATTAGGTTTTCTTAATCAATTGCAACGTGATTTTGTCTATATTTTTTATGTGTTCTAAGTAGTACTCGTATTATAATTCCCATTAAAACTTAATATTCCATGCATGGGATAAAGTAATCTTAGTTCTCAAGGGGCAAGAAACGGTTTGGAAACAAAGTATGCTGGCTGGGGGTGGTGAGGATGCTGGAGTCAGGCTGATACATTACGTCCCCCGCTCCTCGGCGGGGAGGATCTTGGGGGAAGAGCTATATTTCAGGTGATTGATACTAAAAGTGACATTTGCGCGGGCGTTAAAAATAATAGGCAGTTTTATAGTCGCACCAATCGACTGGGACGGTACTATATTCTGATGATCGCTCAATAAAAAATCGATTTAGATCGCTTCACGGTAGGTGTATAATCGCGGTATCTTTATTGCGACGCGACGATCGGATAGCGCTTACAATTCATCGGAGCTATTTATTATAATCGCTTCTTACCAAGGATAGGCCTATACGTCAACAAGTATTTCCTACCTCTGTATTTCAGAATTGGCGTATATCTTAGAAACAGTAGAATATTAAATGAATGAGTATTTCACATTATTTTTGGTCTTCTATTTATTGATTGCTTACTACAAATACAATCAAATCCATTTTCGTTAAAATATTATGAACGTATTAAATTACCACCAATAAAGAGTATTGTAGTGTAATGAAATGCAATATTTTCTAACACGTGGTCAATAAACTGTGAAATACGATAATATACTAATACTCTAGTAGATTATATGACGATCTACACCTATAAGACATTAGATGACTAGAGTAGGTAGTTGTCAAGACCCCAAGACGGAACACTCAACACGCGCTGCAGTACGATTCTCCCGCTCGATGTTAATTCGTCGTCTTGTCAACATTAGCGGCACAGAATAACCGAGTCGTTCCGCCGCCGCCGCGCCGGAGGAAACGTAATAACTCCACACAAACCGGAGCTTTATTCCAAGGGCGAGCTTCAGTCCTCCGCGCGGCTGAACAGCACTCCTGACTGGAAACAATGGTTCCCACATTACTGGGTCCGCGTGCCTCCACCTGCTGGAGTTCCCTGTACTCAGTACTACTGAGATTGTGTTGGCTCGCTACTGATCCAACTGTTTCAACATTTTTTTATTTTTCATTTTTATTTAATTTACCCACATTTACGTGTTTCAGGTTTTAAGGTATTTTGGAAAACGGTTGTAGAAATTAAGCTGCACTAGCGAATTTCAGAAATATCATTTGGCCCTGAAATAATGATAGAAGAACTTAAAGCTATTCTAGCGAAATGAAATAAAATATTTAATAGCTTTAGTTACTCACATTATTATACTCGTGTTTATAAACATTTCAAAATAAATGATTTGTTACATTAAATAAAAAAGAAGCTTTAAGAAATGATGAAAAAAAACGCACCTTCTAAATAAAATGCAATTGATTTATTTCTTAAAAACTTCACGTACAATTACATAGCAAGTGTACGAGGGCGGGCTTATTGCATTTAAGCAATATCTTACAATTAACCCTTAGTTATTTTAGTGATAATCATTTATTGTACCGAACGTTTATTTCCTCATAAGAAAATTGCAATGCATTCAACACTCAACACAACATTAACATCGAGTTTTATGAGGTCTCTTTTAGTAGATCCTCGTGATGCATAAATTTTGCACCTTCTCATATAATGTATCGCAGGATGTAAGTTATAATGCAAGTGGACTTGTGATAAATCGGAATAATCGGCGGCGGCGTGCATGAGAAAATATATGAATGTGAAGGATGGGAGGGAAGTGTGCCAGGACGGAAAAATGGCGTGACGGTTAATTAAAGTTATTCCCACCAAAGAACGCTCGAGATGTGTGCTACTTCTTGTTTGCAACTCATCCCGAGAATGAGACTAGTCCAGAGTACTAGACTAGTGGTGGCTTCCGCCGACTGTGATTGATGACCGGAACTGGTCGACTGTTTTGGAAAAAACTAAACTTCGTAACTCGGTGTAAAGCACATAATATTGTACTTAACTAATTCAAACATGTAAACTGTGAGAAAACTACCTCTATTTTAACACATTTAGGAAGATCGTTAATTTTCATTAAAACTATTGGGCGTGCCACTTTTTTTTCACTTTATAGAACGTATTTTATATTTTTGTCTATTTAAAAAACATGCCTAACTATTTATAAACATATAGGTTGGTATGTAGGTTCAAATTCATCACAAACGCGCTTGTTTTTGTCTCTAGATTTACATAGGTACTCACAAATATGAAACCCTTAACTTTCATTCTAATTAACGCGAAGTTATGATTATACAATGCTCAGTAAATAATTTTTAATTAACATGATATTCGGTTACCGACTCTAATAAGAAGTAATGGGGCGAGATTAGCGCGACTAATAGTGTGTAATTCGTGTTACCAACTTGGAGATTAAATACTAATGTATGTACTTTCCTGCTGTTGGTACTTTCCTACAACTTCTAATCCCCGTATCGTGATTTACTTCCCAGCTTACTACTATTTCATAATTACACTACCAATTTAGCTCTGGCCAGTTATTACTAGCGTTGGTAAGGGTACCCATTATACCGTATCCACTGTGTTCTGCTCGCAGACTGCTCCTCATTTACTTATCGATGTATTTTACTTACTTTAATACTTTCACCTTTAGATATTACCGTCCTGAACTATAGTAGCTTGTAACTTATAACTTTACATTTGCGAATTCTTTATATCCTCTTGCGTGATTTTGGCGCCCTCTCATTATTTGATTTCAATCTTCAATCCCGGGTATGTTGCCTACAGAGTGTAGATCAAACACAGCCTTAACACGCTGTTAGCTTTAGTAGCGTTACCGGCGTACTCTATTTGTGTACGTAGAATATTGTTCACTCCAGTCTGGTAGCTAGCAGGTGGTGTAAATACTAGGTATAGGTACAGCACACACGCACACGCTCGAGGGGTAGAATCCAGACACGAAGGCTGAATACTGATTTCGCGCGGCGCTCCTGAATCCTGATGCACCGGCGCTCTCCTGCCAACTAACGCCCATATTGTGTGAGGATCTTAACGTTTAAAGCTAATCATCTACGATTAAGAGCGTTCGCTGGAGCAGGATAGCGTGTTTGTTAAGGTTTCTCAGGAGCAGCGTTGCTTTACAATAGTTCTATCTAGCGTTCGTTACAGTAACTGTATACCACAAGCAAGAAGCCAACTTCATCCTCTTCTGACGGTGTAATATGGCGAACTTTTAATTAAAACTGAAATGATGAATCTGTTGTTTTAACGTTTCATTCTTTAATTAATTGTTCTCCGCTTCTATCTCTGGACGTGGCCCTAATGGACGATCACCGCCTGTTTAGTAAAGATATTCATTAGATTCCCTCGATTTGGAGAGAACGCCTTTAGAATAATCAAGCGCATTGATAATTACTACAGAAACGCGAGTAAATTTTCTTTTCTTTATGTATTTTTAGATCAACAAACATTTCTTCAATAAGCTTTTCGTATCGTAAAAAGTTACGAAAGTTTAGCTGAATTTACGTGTCATGTTACACACTTTGAAGATGAATGTCTTAGCTGTTACAAATCGTTGTACAATGGGGACGAATGTAATTGATAATAATATTTTTTAAATAGATACTTAAATTTCATTCAATGGGATGTTAAGAGACAACGCTTAAACCCTGCTAACGCCAAAGTCCAGTGCCAACTCAAATAATAGGCTTCAGTATTGTAGTTATTAATGTTTGCTATTTATCATTTAATAAAATGCTTGGAAATACATTATAAAAGATACTGACACATTTAAAAAAATAATTTAACTGCCTCCACTCATTTGCGAGGGATTTTGATTCGCCATATTTTATTCACATAAGATTTTATAAGTAAGTATTATTAATAATCGCGAGTTAATCCTTACTGTTTGGATACGGTCTGTAGTCTGAACAATATTGACAAAACAGCATCACAATATCTCATGCCTGAGATAGGGGTGCGCCTGTGTCTGTGTGTCCAACACAAGAAGGGCTAGTTATATACCACTGTGTATAGCTGTTAGGTAGGTACCGCACACACAATGTGTCCAAACTTCCAAGCTCAAGGAGCCAAGTCGGAGAGTGAAATAATAAGTAAAGTAAGTCCGTAACATAAACCTGCGGCCACTTGAAGTTTGCGCCTTGCTCCCCTCTGCCGGGCGCGGGTGGTGGAGTTTCACTACGAGATCAATCACTGGCCTGTTAGCTTTTCATTCTCACCGAGACTGGGTACACTTACCTACTACCTACTACCTACTTAGCTCCTTTGTGAGTCCGTCCCGTGGCTGATAAATCAGGTTTCCAAGCAACTCAAAGTGTTCCCGTGTGCCTGAGTTCAGGAACTCCGATTCAATATTGCTTCTGTCACCGCGGGAATACTTTCGCAACTATTCGTAGATTGGATTCCATTAATTTGGTTTCACAACTATATTCGGTGTTGTTAAAGCGTTTATTCAAAATCTTATTTTCTTTCGTGTATTAAAATACAACCATTGTTCGATGCAACCATATATACCTATTTGTTAAAAGTTTGTTTACGTGGGTTTGTAGAACTATTTATATGAATTAAGAACTTTTTAAATTTATTATTTTTTTACAATTTAATAATAATACAATGTAAAGTAGTCGTTATTTTTTATTTTCATTTATTTAGGAAACATACAGTACTTACAATTAATTGCACGTAATGACAGTAAATGGACCAGTTAAGTTTCCATATTTATAATAAATGATTAAGGAGTTTTATTTGGTAAGTTAAGATTAAGGAGAAAATTTAGATCTAAGGGTTTGTTATTTAACAATTTCAATAAATATACTACTATGTTGCTACGAGTTCATGTATAGATCATTCCAATATAATTTCAACTGACTAAATTATTATTTTGTACAGAATCGCTTTGTACTTCCATCTGATTTGTGGTCCTCTTATGTCTTATACGTTATATCAGACGGCCAGAATAACTTAGATGAAGATTAGTATTTACCGGACGTAATAGAAGGACACAAGACAGATGCCCGTATCGAGTAAGATAAGAGGGTTAAGTGGTAGACATTTATGCAAAGTGCCAATATTTCTTCCCGGCGATTAAAGTTTTTTGTGCCGTTAGCATTAATTGTCCACCCCGAGTTGTCCTGATTGCGTCATTAACGATTGTTAATGCAATGCGATCTGTCTCGTGGGCGGACCCGCCCTAGGAATATATATTCCGGAGAATAGGACGGTGGACGGGAACAGATGACCCCCACAACGCCCCACTTAGCCTCATGAAGAGCCGCCAAGACGAATATTTCCTGCTGTTTATTTGACTTTTGATCGTTAGTATGGGACGATGGGGATCGAGAAGATGCTATCTCTTTTTCTTCTTCTTTTTCCTCGGCTATTTGCGTTCCTGTATTCGACACAAGGTGAACATAGGCCTCTCCTTTTTTTCAATTCGTCCATTTACTTGGTTTTTGCGCTGCAGCTGTATTCCTGCGACGTTCATGTCGTCAGAACATCTTGTTTTTGGTCCTAAGTCGCCATTACAGTGCTTTTGATGTCAACGATCATCGCCTTTTTGCATCACGAATCCGGCCACTTGAGTTGAGCTATTTTTTCACATATTTATATATCTATCACTTCTGTTTTTTCCCGGTATGCATTTGTTGGTTTTTCGTCTGAATAACATTCTCAGCGTTTGCCACTACATTACTTTTTGTTTTATCCTCTACCTCTGTATGAACCGCTTATTTGGTGGTATTGTTTCAGTCCCGTTTACCAGTACTGAATAGGTCAATATCTACTATTCTCATCTAAGTTACAGCCAAGACGTAAATGAAATTAACTGTTGTTCTTAAAAGTCATGACTTTACTACCACGATTCGATGAATCCTGGTTATTCTCGAAAATTGGCAGATATTTTCTATAACATACTAACGCTTTTCCAATTTTTTTAAATGTCCACTTTGCAGTAAAATTAAAAGTTTTTAACGCAACATCAACATTAATAGAATCACCTTGACAACTGTTTTTGAAATAAATAATCTTCAATAAAAACAAAAGATATTATTTGTGTAGGGGTACTATGTTTTTATTTCATCAAGATAATAAAGTCCTTTTGCTTTTCGTTTTATTGATTAAAATGATGATTACGTTAGAGTTGAGTTTGTTTTCTCTACAAATTTATCATCCTGAGTTTGTTGGATAAAACACGGGATCCGCTTCCTTTGTTATTTTTACTTCATATAAATTTATGAACGCGCATAAAATAAACAAAGTGGTTTATTATTAAAGCTTGATAAATTCGGCTCCAGGTAAATAAAATCTTTTAAATGAATCCATCCCAAAATAATATTTTTCATTTTAAGGATACATTTTTTAAAATCGCTCAAGATACAACTAACAATACAGGTTTTTCAAAACTAATTTTGCGGTTTGGTTATTGTACAATAAATAATAGTTAATAATCTAGGCTGGTCAATTATATTCCTTGTAGAAAAAGTTTTTTACATAAAATAAAAAAATTTAATTTTAATTAATTTTAATTTTATGTATTATTTTAATTTTTTTACAGTTTTTTCAGAACAATAAAAACAGGAACTTGTTTTCAAAAAAGCTGTGTCAAATTGGATAGTGGAGTGGGTAGAGTAGAGATAAACAAAATTATTCAACCAAATAGATAGTCTTCTTTCATAATTTTAATTTTACAATCAATTAAAAACACACATGTATGGATCCATTGTATGTTGGTAATTAAAAAATAATAAAAATTGTAAAATTAGTCCTCGGCACGGGTTACCCCAGTGAGGACAAATTTAGTATTTTTAATTTGTACTTTGCAATATGTTTTAAATAAATAAATAAATTAAAAAAAGCAAACCAAAACATAGTTGATTTGCTAATCATTTCAGTTTCACTGTCGAGAACTGATTAAATAATAATTAATTAATTAGTTAAAAATGCACAATAAACCAATGAAAAGATAACCTTTACATTAAAATTAATATTTCAAAGTAACAGTTACAGTAGCATAAGCAACCATACTAACTTTAGAGCTCTACATTTGCATATTTTCCAAACATGGGAATTGAAAATCAATAATGAATTACATATAATATATTTAATCTCATCTACGGGAACGTTTTTTCTTCCGTTTACTGTTGTTTGTGTAACTGGACAATGCACTAACCAATATGAATGAAGTAATATTTGTGTGTAGAGTATAGTTCGCGATATTCCCATCAGCCGCAGGAGGACCTGGGACCGGCGGCGGCGGGAGGCTCCAGAACCAGTACCTGCGCTAGCCGATAGTGGTTCATCCACCAGCTCTACTCCTCTACTCCTCCACTGGGAAAATGAAGGCATTATTTACACTTAACTACTTTCACAGCGATTTAAGATTGCATCTAACAATACGCTAACTCTTGTATTCTTTAGGTACCCGTATGTCTGTGCTGAAACTGCATAGTATTCATGTAGGGCTTTTTTCCTTCATGAACACTAAGGTAGGTATACTGAACTACGTTTTTACTTTATTCAACATTTATCGTAGAACTTAATCTCGTATAAAAAATATTCTTTGGTGTTAACTCACTCAAATCGCGATAAAACTATAGATGGATATATTAATTTTAATCATTATAAATACATATTTTTTCAATTTGACATCTCAACAGAGACGAGAAATTTGGAAGGGAATATGGATATCTAGGCGTTTACAGGGCTTATGACCTGTCATTGGCTGGGTTAAGTGGCCACTTGATGTATTACAACATTCCCCATTACACCAAGTATTTGATATCCATATCTGCCAATATACAGTAAAATGGCGCGACGCGCTTCACATGTGAACACTCTCTCATCCATTGAGAAAATTGCTAAGCATTTTAGCAGAAACCTTTATGATTGCAAGTGAGATTCTTACCGAATTTTATCACCTACTAGGAAACGCCTGAAGATGAATCTTCAATTTGTTATGTTTATAACTTTTACCAGCTAATTTTTATAAACACTCACACTCAAACATATTTTTTCCATGCAGTGTTACTAAGATTATTTCTTATGCTGTACAAGAAAATCGTTCAATGTTTTCGATTTGCCTCTGAACTGCCGAGTTTACCAACACTTTAAGCGCAATGTTTCTTTACTAAATCCACGTAAATATAAAATGAGGTAAATATAAATAATTATGAAAACGTACCAATAAAGAAAATGATGTTGGCATATTTTCATTAGGCAACTACCCTTGTAAGATTGTCTCACTATTCGTACTTTTGAAGATTCATTTTAGGTCACAATTTGGCTTCTCGGTATAATAAAGGCTTCTCATATATGGAACACGCGGCCCGATAACCCCCGGGGTACGTGAGAATATTATATTGAGTGATTCAGCACTTCTGGTGCCAAAATTCATTCTACACAAATACGGATTGGCGGAAATTTTGTCTCACTTGACTGTGTGCCTATTTCAGTTTTCGTGTATTCACAGGAATAACAATATTTCAATATTATTTTTATCTTCCTACGTTAAAAATATATTGATTTTTAACCTAGAAAGGAAGGATAAGTGTTTTTTTTTCAAATGAGATTCAGTGCGGATTTTTTGTAAATTTCATATAAATATAAATAAAACTAAATGAATAGCTGCTTCTAGTTTCAGCATTCAACGCGTTCCGCTTACTCTACAAATAATAGTCAAGTTTATAAATTGAATGGTTTTAAATCAACAATGCTGATGATCCGCGAATAACACCGGATAAATTCCAAACATTAACACTAAGGTCAAACTTTCCAATCTGTTGCACTACTATATTGAGTTACGATCAATTTGATTCAGGTTGAGTTTCATTGCCGACTGCCATCGTGTCGGGGCCGGCGTTTCTCTGTTACAAGTAAATTTACATTCTTACTCAGATCGAGATGACTTTAATATAAATAACATAAGAAGCAAATACATAATATGTTTGAATAAAACTTTGGAGAAAAAAACGTTTATTGCTCTATCATTTTTGCGATCTCGGAATAATTTAGATTATCGCTATAAATTTCCATCTGAAATTTCTGCAAGGCACCTGTATAACGGGTTGACACTGTAGTTATCATGCGTGTGTGTTTTATTTTCATCGTTTTACGCCTTTTCCCGCGCCACCCAATACGGAATGTTTATCGAGTAGCGACAATATTTGCATATCTCTTAACAGGGTGTGTAGCGTGGTGTGTATGCGGGCGAGGATGGGTGGCGGCGGGCGGGGCGGGGAGGGGGGGTGGGCGCCATCTCCGACCGAATGCTCCCAGCCCCGGCTGATTTATTGTAAAGTGGCCCTCCATCCCGAGGCCCGATACGGTCTGGAGATATATTTCAGGTCCAGGTTTCCGGCGCTGGCTATCGGCGTCTCCCATCGCCGGATTAGGGGGCTCGCATTAGGTTCTTGTAATGGTCGCCCTGCCCCCTGCCCCCTGCCCTCTGCCCCTGCCTCGGCCGATACCCTTTACTTCATTCTTCTTATTCCACAAAAAATGCCGCAGTATATCCCTTGACCACTTCTCATTATCGACAAAATATCAGTATTCCGCAGTGGAAGTACGTGGTTGCGCCTACGAGCTTACAATGTGTGGAGATTCGCCATAATAATTGTACGGAACGTCTCCGGATAAAGAGAGCAGTGAGCTGGTAAATGTTTTGTTTTCCCTCACCTGGTCCATAATAAGGGCCAGTAATTGGCGCTGCAGGTAGCCCCAGTACCCAGTACCCAGTACCCCCCGACACTTGCGGCAGAAACCTTCCTTCCCATTATTACGGTGTTTACGGAACCTCTACCCACCTACTGTATCTCGGCTCTCGGCTGCTATATTACTTGTTTTCTCCTATCGGCTGAATGGCTTTGTAAAAGACATTATTTTTATCCCTTCCCCGGAACGATAGTTGAGGCGACTGTTTGTGAACATTTCTGGCTAGAATCCAACTTACGGATGAATTTGATATTTCTTCCTGAAGTACGATTTGGCGACGTTTGTCTAATCTCACATTTGGCAAAACAAAATGTTTCCATTAGTTGTTGGATACTATTTGTCATATATTTAGACATTTACACTATTTGGCTCCACTGCACTGTAAGTTGCATGATAATTTTGTCTTTTTGAAGCTCTTAAATTTAATAATGATTTTACAATGTGTTACTTTAAAAATTCTAAAATCACATTAAAACTCGCTTTTAGAAAAACGCAGTTTAAAAAAAATCACCCATGAGTTACTAAGAAATGTACGAAATATATTATACCATTACTGTACTACACTAAGTCTTGATCGGTCGAAAATGAACTGAGAACAAATACCACGTTATAGCCAATGATAGTGTTAAATAAAAATGTCTCTGGTTATAGCTCTCATCAACCGCCACATTTCTGTCCAATAAACGCTCGAGATATTAATATTTAAAAATCTAATTTTAATGGAACAGTACTGAAAAAGTTTTTAAAATTTAGTGAGTATGGAGTTCACGTTACGATATGCTATAATTCCACTACAAATCAGTACCTACGTATTCGTACTTTATAGAATGATATTGCGGTTATCATTGTTTTGTTCGGAACTAATTAAAAGCCGCATGAAGCGGTGGTTTTGAATAAATACATGTATAACACTCGCCCATCAAATTTCATGTTTCTTCCCAGTAAACCCTCTCAGTATTTTCATTAGCAGATGCCGCACCAGCGCAGCGTAGCGCCAGGCAGCGGTATTACATACTACACACGCCCACGTAACCATTTTCAGGGAGCCCTTACTAAACTTGTACGTAATGAAAGCGGACCCTCTTACACCAAACTCCGGCTTGTAATCGGCTTCTCTATTGGTCCATAAATATTGCCGGCGAATAACACGACGACAGAAGGTGAGGCGTAATTACCCCGTGACCCGAACCCGCCGCGCCGCGCCGAGCTGCGTTACCTGCTCCACCGAACTTGCCAGTCGCGTGTTCCACAAATCTGCTCTCCCGGGATCGGGATTCATGTTCTCCTTTCTTATAATACTAACAACAGTTCAATCAATACTAATAATTAAACAGTGGTTACGCAAAGGGTAACTTAATCTAAATGGGTTTTTGATCCTTTGTCATCTTCAATTGTTAGAGTATTGGTAAAATATAATGCAAGCAAACATATCGATCTACCCCCATACTTACTACACAGTACAAAGATCTATTTTCTTACAGTTCTTACTATTCTTATTTTTTAAATTTTAGATTTTAGATTTTGATGAAGTGTGGCTAAAATAAGTTAAAGTAATTTTAGTTCTTGTTTTACGTAAATTTACGCAGATCAACTGGACTTCTTGCCCTTGAACTGTATTTTTTTCTTCCTTTTAATCATTTCTCATTATGCGTCTTAGAATGTAGATGATATATTCTTAGTTATGCGTGCCTTGTGGTGCATAAGGCACTGTATTCGTACGTACTGTGTGATTCTTAACTTCTTTACGTGCTTTAAATACAACATTTTGGGCGTGTTCAAATACTTGTACACAAATCTGGATTTATCCAAAGACGGGAGTAGTATTTTAAATAGTTTAATAATAAGAGTTTTAACAATTTATAGTACGAGTATTTTGTTAATTTAATAATGCAGAATATGTTTTTCTGGGTTGCGGTGTTTGTGGGCTTAGTGTTACCACACAAAGCCCACAAACACGGCAAAATAACCCAGAAAAACATATCCTGAAGGCCGTTCAAACTCTAGAACATTCATTTAATCATGATCTTCGAAAGTGATGCAATCTTCGAACAAGAATTTCACAGAAGTGACATTCCATACTTGAAAATACCACCGTGTCGGAGGTGTCTAGTTACCCATTACTTCACTCACTACGTCATCAATAGGCATCTACGTCATCAATAGACATCTACGTCACACGTTTCGTGTATTGGCCTAAGTGCTGGAGTCTTTAGACGGTGGAATTTGATAAGTGGTGTTATAAAATTAACCCCAGGAAGCGTATATTTTTAGAAAATTTGCATGGAAACGCCCCTCCTAGTGGATTCTTGTTCGAAGGGTGCAATAGCTAGTTACTTAGTTACTGCAAGTGTAGTGTTAGTAGATGGGAAAAGTAAAAGTGATTTGCGGCGATATTGAAGCTGTTTACTCTGGACCAATAGGTATTGTTGGTAGCGTTCTCGTGAGCGGGAGTCCCTCACCCTCCCCTCCCCCGTGTCCATGGCGGCGGGGCCTCACCCCCTCCCCGCCTCACCACCGCCGGCCAAGGGAGGACTAAGGTGTCCCTTAATGAAATTTCTGGGTCTCGGGACAGATATTGTCGGCGCGATCATTTTCCTCGGACAGGAATTTTGTCCTGACAGTTTATTTGTAAGCTTTGTGATTCTGAACCCATTCTCTCGTTATTATAAAATATGGTTTCAATTTCTCCGCTTAACTCCCGTTCCTTGTGTTCGTCAACAGTTTACTTCGTGACTCACAACTCACAACACAAACGGAATCTTTTTTGATAATTATAATTTTATTATTGAGTCAAAGTTAGAATGTCTTTAATTTTACTATTTTTAAAGCTGTCGCATAAAGATAACTAATTGCGCATAATGTATACTATTTTTGTAAAATTTTGGGGTGATATTGTCTTTACGCAATTTTATCAAAGTAACTTGGAAATAACGTATTTCAATTAACCACGCTCTATCTTTGATCCCCAACAAATTATTTGAGATAATTTATTAGTTTGAGAATGGATGGAGAGGGGAGAGAGGGGAGGGGGGTTGACAATGATCACATATTTGCATTACCAAGTCAAGCATAAATCTAGTAATGGTTGTTAACTGATTGGTGAGATTATGGGAAAGTGACGTCAGAGTTGTAACCCCCCCCCCCCCCAACCCTTCTCCTGGCCATGGCCGCTTGTCATTTAGCGCCGGGAAATATCCTCCCTGGCCGCTATTAATTTGGGCTCGCTCCATTTGTCACTGAGACCACAACTGCCATCTCGAGCCCCCGCTCCCCGCCCCGCTCCCCGCCCCGCTCCCCGCCCCCGCTCCGCCGCTGGCTGCACGCGTGCACACACACACCACACACACACACACACACACACACACACACACACAACCACCACACCCACATACAGCCTCATTACTTACGCTAGATGCCTTTATAATTCTAGAAAATTTCCTTAACTAAATCACCCTACTGAAAGCTTCAGCACAATAGTTTAAAGTTCAAGTGTAATTGTTCACATATTCATATTTTGTGGTGTGTATAATGTACTACGAATCACCAATTAATTTGACATATTTGCTGTCCGTCTCCTAGTGGAGTGGTTAGCACGCTGCATGAGGTCACGTGCTCAATTTTCGATGGGATCAAGATGAAATATTTATTTTAATGTAAAATATGTTATGTACGATACCTTAGACTGGCGCTAGAGCGTTAGACCGACCATCTTGCCTTCATTCATTTAATAAACGATCAAGATACACTTCACTTGGTATACCCATGCAGTACCCTATGCACCACTAATGGTGCATCTAAAATGCGGATTACGAAAACTGGTAATGTATAGTATTTTTGACGGTTCTAGATTTCAGAACAGTGTAAAGTTCAAAGATACTAAGTTTTTGGAAACTTTTTAAATTCCCGAAAGAATACACACATTAATTCCTTTGCCTTAACTTGTATAATAAATACTATTTAGTAAAACAATTTGATAAGATTGTGTAGTTGATAACTTCTTATATTGTGTTATTTTAAAAACTTGAAATACGCAAAAATCCAAAGTTGTTTTCTGTTGAAAACATTTTGAAAATAAATTTTCTTACACTAACGACCAGACTAACAGACTGCTTTAACTTTACGAACTTGGACATAACAATGGGAGAATCTAATAACGAATTCTGTGGAGCCATTTCCGCAGAAATGAGAAGTTGTTTTCCTCGGATTTCACTCACCACAACACCGATACCCCTACCCCTACCCCCATCCCCCCATCCCCTGAGCACGAGGCAGTGTGCATTTATCTGTAGGAACTTAATTACAGATATTCAATTATTGATATTTAACAACCTTCAATCAAGGCTATGTGAGATTACACTTGTTTATACTTTTCTAAATACCGACATCAAAATTATAATCATGTCATACGGTATAAATGATTATATGTTTTTTAAAGTACTCTAAAGCCCGCTATATCCGGGACAGTTTTCTGCGCAGTTTTCTATGCAGTCTGAAAACGGTCCCGTATACAACAAAAACTGTTTGAAAAACTGCGTGCTTATGTCAGATTTAAGCTGACATGACAGTTAATGTTTTTTATGTAAACGTTTAAGTAGACATTGGTTTATTGTATGCTTTTAAATACGTAAAAAACCAATAACATATTTACATTATTAGCTAAATTTACAATTTCCTGAGAGAAAACATACGATAATAACTTACAATCGCGTTTCAAAAATACACATATTTAGCGTGTCTTTTGACAGAAGTTTGACAGACTCCACAGTTTTCTGAACAAGAAACTGTGTAGTTTTCTGAACAAGAAACTGTCCCGTATACAGCGGGCAAAAGGCGTTAAGTTCTTATTTTGGTAACGTGATATGGAATCAATGACCATTATTTCAGTACGAGATTGACTATCACCTAATAGTTGACTCTTAATAACAAACGCAGTGTCTTAGTGCCCAATAAACTTGGCATCGCTCCCCGCGGCGCAGCCTCCCGCCCTCCCCCCTTCCCCCCCCCCGAGGAGCTGACTCCGTGTAAAGCTTGTTGACACGAGATTCCCCCTCCGCTGCCCCCGCCCGCCCCACCCCCCGCCCCCCCCCGCCAATCGTCGACCGGCCCAAGGAAGAAATACGGCAATAGATTTTCAGCACTTTATAAAATTGAATACAATAAGTTGATGGGATCGCGAGAAGGAAATGTGAACGGCTGCCGACATTTATTTGTTAAGTTCTTCTGTTTGGTTTGCTTTGTGTAGGTTCTGTTTATATCAATTTATAGAAGTTTTTGCTTTTTCTAACATTTGTGTACAACTTCAACGCGAAAACACCATTAACGTAAAAAATATAAACGCCTTAAAAGTTATTTTTCAATTCACTGTTTATGATACTAAAAATATCGTCAAATTTTTTCTACGTTCTTCCTGGTTCGTAAGGATAGAAGAGGTAGAAATAAAATTAATTTTAAATCTTCTGAAAAATATAGTATGAAACTAAAATATAAAATGAAATATTGTTTTTCTTATTAAATTTTCTATCTGCGAAAATAACGTGGGTACGTACTACATAAGTATAATAGTTTTCTAAAGATTTTGAGAAACAAATGAATGATAATATATTAGCTTAATTTAAGTTATAGAATTCTAGGACTTGCTAAGTATGATTAATTTAAAGAATAATATTATGTGTAATGGTAAGCTTACGTTTTAGGTCAACTTAAAATAAAAACCCATAATGATTACCAGTGTAAATCATTTATGCAATAAATTAAACAAAAATAAAATTAAAAAAACAGTAGGTATTGCCCTAAAATATTTCTGGCACATTTATTGAATAAAGCAATCACGTTGATTTTATCTACTGCAAATTTTCGTTGATTAAAAAAAATATTTTTTTTAACATAATTTTTTTATCTAAAAAGTCGTTTTTTTAATGCTACGACCTGATTTTACTCCATCAAAAAGATTGCGTGTTCGGAATTAACAATAAAATCACACAATTGTTTCTGTCCCTCGGTATTAACTAACATTTAGAAATACTTAATTAGTTATCAATTAATTATCGTATCCAATTATGAATGAAAATCTTGTAACGCGATTATAACAATATAGTGAAAATATTTCGCATTCAACATTACTTCGATTTTGTGTTTCCAATCAGGAATTGTTTGCACTATTCTGAATAACAATTTCCGTAGATAGAAGTTTCCAGCACATTAATTATGTTTGTTCTGCAGTTCCTATATAATATGTCTATAGTATGTTCCATGCGAGTACATCAGTGCACTGATTGGATGCAATTCCGTATTATAAATCTGCATTATTTAAATTGCACTTATTTACATTGATTTAATTTGAAATTCATGTTTGTAAACTGACTCATGCATGGTATCACTCCTCATACCCCATACCCCATACCCCATACCCCATACCCTACCCTTAAACAAACAAACTCCAACATTTCGACTCTACGTTAATCTTTGTTATCATTTTCGATTATTTTGATTTATTGTCGTTGCAGTTATATTTCAAATTTCAAATATATTTTCCCAGTTAATATGATTGCTGTGAGATATGAATTCCGAGTTAGAGCTCCGAGGAGGAAAGTCAGTCCAACAGATCACTATAATAAACCCGTAATAATGTCACGCCGTGTTTTACTAAGGGCCCCCATATGAATACATCACAATTGCTAAATTAATCATCTATGGTTTTTATTTAGATAAATAAATATAATATCTACGCAATTTAAGGAAGTTAAATTCTGTATTGATTTATTTATTTAAATATTCGTGTGCAATTACCTAGCATAAGAGTGAGTATGAGGGTGGGCTCACAAAACATTATATATTTTTTAACAGATATGTAAAATCTAGGTACCTAATATTATTACTATGCATATTCAAAACCTATATTTAAGCTCTTTTAAAATAACTATGTTAAAAAAGCTTTTTTTTTGTATAAACAACATTTTGAGTGTGTCCAAATTAATACTTGTAGACAAACACTGAATTTCACCCATTATGGGCTTACACTACAACATTGGGTTCTTTCCGATTTTTTATTTTAAAAAATTGATTGAAAAATTACAATATCAAGAGATTTAAAAAAAAAAAATTACGATGTCATATGAATTTTCTAGCGCGGTTTGAAATAGCACTTTTTCAAATCGCTCGCAAAATCCTCCATTTGGCGCGCATGCAGTGTGACGTCACAGCAATATAGGCGCTCACTACGGAATGAATTTCACGCCTTTCACGGTAGACGGGAATGACAACATTAGCTAATAACGGGCGTTAAAAATCATTCGTATTTTCGTGTTTTAAAACATAAATTTATAAATGAAAACAAAATTTTTGATCATTGTGTTTTATACCGTTGGAATTGTAAAAATATACTTTAAATATTTATAACGTTTTCAAGAATATTCATGCTATCGGAATGAACCCTATTGATCTCAACAGAGACGAGAAGTTTGGAAGGGAATATGGATATCTAGGCGTAGATGTATTTCTGTTTAAAATAACTACTGCCTTTTCTACATTCCCTTATTCGCACCCAATGGTGCATAGGACACTTCATCGGTACACCAAGTGCAATGTACATATATTGATCATTTTATTACATGAAGGTAAGATAAGCTTCAGTACCAGTCCAAGGTATCACACTTGAAATATTTTTGTTATTAAATTAAATAATTCCCTGTTTTGCGACTGCAGTTCATAAAAAAGAAAACACATTTGTGAAGAGTGTATGAGATTTTTTTGTCTCTAGATTCAATCGTTGTTTCAGTATATATGCGATATAATAAATACTTATTATTGTATGGTAATGATGATTTGACCAGGACGCCGAGAACCTGGTGCCTTGTAAAATTGGCAAGCATGGTTAAAGCTGTCGGGAGGCATACGTAGTATATGGCCTAGCCTGCTGAAACGCCTTCGCCGGATGACAGTAGATACCAAGGGTTGCAGTGCTGTTGACAATTCGTCGGCAGTTTGCGGCAGAGCTGCGGGACGTGAACTTGAGTCAGGATGATGCACGGGAGCTGACGGCCGATCGCTTGGCCTGGAGGCAGTTTGTGGAATCTATATTAGCGGATATGGTATGATGATGATGATGATTGTTAATTAAGCCAAATGAAGTAGTTTTTGGTATTACTAAAAGTACTAATTTAGTAAACCGCAGCCGGCTCAGAGACATGGCCTCCCATAGTAAGTCGGTTAATATGGTTTAATGCCCATTTATTATATCCCACGGCAATCCATCCGACCTTACTCCACCATCCGGTAATCCATCCGACCTTAGCACACCAGCCGATAGCCGATAAGGTCACGCGAAATTCTCATCAAGGCCAATCCAATATCTGGATCCTACTTATTATGGAAATTCTTACAAAATGATTGTAGTCTTTAATACAGAACTTGCCAGTTAAGGCCGCAACGCTCGGAGTTTCTTACACTTATATTTATATTGATTTACCTTTACCTCTATGGTTGTACATTTAAAAAACTTTCGTTGTTTTTAGTTCTTATCGTTTTTCCTATTATCTTCAATGAGTACATATTTGTCGTCATGAATAATTTTAACTAACTAAATAACCAACAATCACGCCATTTCCCCGTAGGGGTAGGCAGAGAGGATAGAACGCCATACCACTCTGTTATGACATACTTCCTTTGCTTCCTCTACATTTTCATGAACATACGCCGATTATTCCGACTTTTCACATGTCCACTTTCAAGTACTGGTCGTACTTGGTCATTCCATGTCTTTTTCGGCCTTCTTCGGCTTCTACATCCAGGCACACTTGCATTTAAACTTCTTTTAGCCGTTCTTTCAGCACTCATTCGCTCCACATGACCGAACCATCGTAAAAGACCTTTATTAATTTTGTCGATAATGCTTATCTCAGCCTTGCATTCTACTCTAATTTCAACATTAGTGAACCTATCATACATAGTTTTACCACACATTCGCCTGAGAGATCGCATTTCAACTGCACTCAATCTACTTTCATCCTTATTTTTCCAACTCCATACTTCGCTTCCATTTATAAGGGTTGGTACTAGAACTCCATTATGCACTGCCAATTTAGCCTCTTTTGATATAATAAATAAATGAAATTGATTTATTATAAAACAATTGTCGTGTCCCAAAACATAAAATAGGATAGACACACAATGCAACTTTATAAGTTCGCCAAAATAAAAGGGTTGTGGTCAAGTGCTTATTGATTGTAGTCTTAATTAGACTGTTTTAAAATCGTGTCATAATCAACATATTTGAATATATTACGATGACGCTGATAAATTTTTATTTTAAAGCAATAATATGAAAATAGTCCGTTTATAGAATCAATCTTTTAGGTTAATTTATATTTTTCTTTTACAAAATTTCGCGATCAGAATTTGTAACGATTTTGGTCGGTATTTATTTAGAGGCTTTGTGTCGAGGTAAATTATTTGTAACTTAAACGTCTCTCGTTCCCTTTGAAAATTATATCAAGGGTTGAGATTGCGGTACGGTAGGTCCTACAGGACGCCCCTCTCGATCGTGACTTGAAAACCTGTGGATTGCGGAAACTAAAATGCTTTGATATTTTATACATTATTATTTAAATTATTATTTAATTAAATATCATTTGAAAAAAATATTGTAAATGAAAAATGACTGTGCCAACAAAGTAGGTAACGACTTATTAATTTATATTAGAATGACTTCGGTGGGTCTGTTTCAAACTTCAGCTTAGCGTTACAGATACACATCATGATAGATACCTAATATGAAGGATGTTTAACTTTTTAGTTAAGCGCGAGTTACATTATTGTTTGCCTTGCTACAAGGCGTATATTTATATAATATGCTTTTACTTAGTGTGAAGATAAGCGGTAGCGCATTGGGCTGCCATGCATGAGGTCGCGGGTTCGATTCCCGATTGACGCTGAAGCGTAAGACTGATCATCTTGCCTTCATGTAAAAAATGATCAAGTTTCACTGCACTTGGTGTGGTAATTCAGTGCCCTATGCACCATTGGGTGCGGATAAGGGAGAGTTAAAGAAGATCAGGCGGGATACACTACATGAACTTCTCCGACTTCGATGTAGCGCTTAGTAAAATATCCGGTATAATGTATGGCTACAAAATCCTGTGCCGTTTGATTTTTTCAGTCGACTTGTCTTGTTATTACAATGGATATCACTCTAATCCCTTTAGCTAGTCACTGGGTCCATGAAGCCCTGGTGGGGGGTGAGAGAGGGAGTGGGGGTGGATCTACATACACTTCCCCCGCCACTATTATATCCGCCCGTCCAGCGGCCAGTCAACTACAACCGCCGCGTTATACTTCTAGTTATTCCTACGTTCGCTTTAGTTTCCGGTTAAGCGATCCGACTATCCGAACGGTTCGATGTCCAGTTCAGACGAACCGAGGATTTGTCTCTACATGTGACCAGGGTCGGATCGGCATCGCTGGTTAAGCGGCTCCGGAGGTGGTTTTTAGGTTTAGTCGATTTGGTGTATCGGCGGCGGCGGCGGCGGTCGGACGAGCTGTTATCCGTCACGGGCGTCACGGCTCACGGCAGCTGGCGCGGGGTGACGGTCCCGAACATGCCCGAGTGGTGTACACTACACACTACACACTACACACTACACACTACACTGTACACGGCCCTGGTATATTGTACATCCGTAACTGGTACATTTATCCTAAATCATGCTACACAATTACGCCGAGCGTCAGATCAATTTTGAGAATATTAGAAAATTTATTGAGAATACCACTGTGAGAAGTAGTAGCCCAAATGTTGTCATTATCAATTTAAAATACCAAAAATATATTATGAGGGTTTTAAAAAAATTCCCGATATTTTTTTCCGCGTTGAGAAATTGATTTCTATAATTAAGCACTTGACCTTTAAAAACAGATAATTTGATATTAGATGTAAGAGTCAAACTCCAAAAAACGAAAATTGAAACCCGCAGTGTACGGAAATCGTTCATTAAAATATTCCGTATAAAAAGAATATTATGTTTTCAAACAAGACAAGCGGTCAAAATATTTATGTATTAAAGATTTATTTTGTAAACAAAACATATCCACTAAGAAAATGATCTAAAAAGATTTTTTTTTCCATAAAAAAATATATATGTAATTTTGTTAAAAGTACAAAAAAATTACTATTATCAGAGAAAATAGGAAACAAGTTTTGGTCGAGCGAGAAATCAGAAAATCGCAAACTAGTTTTTGTGGAGCGAGATTCGAACCTAGAGATTCGAATTGATTTTATTAGAAGTTCGATTTTCTCCCGAGAAAGAATGTCCGATCTGGATGAATGTAAAATCGTGACGCAAATATCAGTCCAAGTCATAAATCTTGTTCTCAGAGTAGTTGTGTGGCCTCTTCACTCCTCACTCCTCACTCCTCACTCAATACTCGGTTCCCTCCTCACTCTGGCAATGTGCTGGCAATAATATCTCCTAGCTGCGTAATGAAGTCGCGCCGAGTATCACTAGTGCCCTCTTCTAGATTCCGTGTCATTAATAACCCGAATTCCATTCAAAACAAACTTAACCAAAGAAATGTCCCTTTAAAAGAAACAAGATTAATTATTCAGTAAAGATGAACAAAGTTGATAAATCCCTCGGCCCTACAAACGCGAAATGTTTTCCTAATCCTACCGCAGCCCGCTTCTCGCGTCCTTTTTTAACTGGAAAATAACTAAAAATCGCCCCATTTTGTCTTTAAGCCGCTACAAAAAATATTATGGCTCGGGGATGTCTAATCTTTATAAATGAAAATGCAAAAATATTATAATTTTATTAGAAAAACCCTCTTTACGTCCAGTAAAAAAACCGTTCTTTGTGAATATAGTACTGTACTTTATTATAATTATATATCGAGGAAATTAACAAAATATAATTTATGATCATAAATGAAAAAAATAACTCGCAACTACTTGTGAATTAACGACTAAAAATAATCTCCCGAATAGTGTAGGTATGTTATAATAAAACTTATTTGCTCATAAAACGACGATTTCCTCTTATTACTTACACTTATAAACGCAATCGACAAAGCTTATCTTTGTTTTACTATGACTATGATTTTCTATTTTGTAAATCCGAAATGTGCATTGAAATCTATTTATTAACTTTCATTTAATGCTTCACACTTTGTAAAACCTTTTCTGAATTACAAATGCAGTACATAATACCAATATTACATATAACCTACTAGCTGAAGTAACCTGTCACAGTAATATTAGAGAACTGCCGATTGAGCGTAAACGTTATTTTATGTCGGTAAAATAAGTGAGATGGAGCAGTCCAATATCTCACATCAAGTCTCATTCCTTACTGAACCATCTCATACTCTGTACTCCATTTCCCGCCAAGTTGAAACAAACTTATACCTAGGAAATTGAAATTGGAATGGACATAAATATTGGGTGTTTTATAAATAATGCACGAACAAATGTTTAACACTTCTTTGCTATAAAAGTATAGAAATTTAATTAATTTATTATATCGATTATTTCAGCCATCACATTGAAACACTTCACAAAACTATGTTATGTGTTACTAATTTGAATTATTCAATAGAAAAATTCTGAACACAACCCCGTTTTGGACATTAAGACAAGAATGTTTTTTTACACCAGTACTATAGAACAGTATATTCTATTTTTATAAAATAAATAACATACTGCTACTACTACTACAATTCCTAATCTACACCCACGGTGCATAGTGCACTTGAGCAACGGTACAAAACCAAGTGCAGTGTCTAGGTCCATTTTAATATGTGAAGTAAGATGGATCTGCTCCAAGCTTTAGTGCTAGATCCAGGATCACATATGAAAAATAATATGAAAATCTCGTGAAAATAAATATATCATGTGTTTCATTATAAGAAACATATAACATATTTTTATTTAATCGTAATTCGATAATTGTTCAGTACTAAATTCAGCGTTAACGCTGATTGATATTATGTATTTTTTGACTCGATCATAATTTATAGTTATCCTCTATTTTCAAATGAATGCATTCTTAGTGCATTAAATAATATACACCAAAACATTTAATAATAACAAAATAAATAAAATAGGATATTAATACCATCAATACACGATAGTAACGTAGCCTTTTTTACCAATCAAACACACCTATTAAGAAATCAAGTTAATTAAAATACTTTATCAACTTGTGTGCTAAAAAATCCCCACGAATTCTATTGACGCTGAATGAAAAGGAATTATTCAAAATTTAAGCAAATACTCTCAGATAAACACCTCTTCGTACCGTCCTACAAATTAAAATATGAGATGTAAATATCAAATCGATATAAATATTACGGCTGGGGAAATACACCTTTCAGAATGTAGAAATTAATCGAAAAAATTGATGGTAAGCATGAACACTGTACCAGCACTTGGGAGCCCCCTAAGCCATCCCAGTTACTGCGAGCCCTCCGCGCTACTGCTAGGCCCAGACAGTGGCACCGTCCTAAAGCGGGACGAACGAATCCCCAAAGGCTTCTAAACACGTTACGGTAATCGTCGTTATCGATCCTTTTAGCGACGTAACGTATTACCCTCGCCTCCTCGTGTCACGAGGATCCCTCCTCACCCAAAAATAGACTCCCAGTCCCCGGAAATGACATAAACAATTAAACGATAGGCCTTAAGCATAACTGTCTCCCGATACATGCAAATACGCTCAGTTTCTTATTAAGAATTATGATCGATTTGCCCGTTTCGGAATGCTTAACTGAAGAATATCACCGAATAACATAAGTAGCCTAAGCCGAGAGACGCACCCTCCCAGAATCGCGACTCCAGATCCTACACAGTAACTCGACTAGATCCATCGCTGGATAATATCCGCTCAGCGAGTATAAAAACAGATATCCGGGAATATCGTGATCTCTAAACATCTCGTTAATTAGAATAGCTACTCGGGTGTAGTGCGAGAATAATATAACTGGCCAGTTTAAACTCTTCGGATTGGCGGTAGCATTGTGTGATCACTAATCACATTCATTACTAAATCTAATTTTAAAAAATGTTTTAAAAAATTTGCATTTTTCATTTAATATAACTCAACAATTCTAAATGTTAATAATGCTAAATTAGAGCTAATATAATCTAAAACCGTTAATTAGCAAAATAAAAGATTCCCTATGAGGCGACATGGTAACCATAAGTGTATAGCGTGCTGTAGCTAATGGGCAAGTGGCTGCACCAGGTAATATCGGCATCTCCTTACTCAAGGCAAGAGAATTGTGCTTTCATTTTGTATAAAGATTTACTGCCAACGCCTGGTTTGTTTCCCGTAATCCCATCTCCGCTGTGGCTTTCTCAAATCTCACGTATTGTATCATTAACGACCAGATTCTATGCATTAAAGTATAACTTGTGTAGTTCCATTTTAACTCTGTTATTTCTAAATATATTTTAATACCAATATTCAGCTCGTATAAACTGGAATTAATTATTTATTGTATTTTAGCGTTGTTGGTTGAATTTTGGCCTGTTTAATTCGGTTTGAAACAAGCCAGAATAAATGGATGTATTATCCGACACCCGGCACTTGCGCGCTGATTCTCTCAGGAGGTTAAACCCAAGTTAAGTCGTAGCTCCTATCGGCTTAACAATTTCGACATTTTCCCGAAGGAGTTTCCAACTTATTTGGGCTTTCTTGTTTCCATCAAAGCAATATTCCGGTAAATAATTTCCAGTTTCATGTCTATTTGAGTTTATCTTTTAACTCCTGTATTTTTTTAAAGTTTTTCCAAACATTATAATTTTTAATTAAAAAAAATTCCATAAAATTACATTGGAGAAAAGATTAATTTAAAACGAAAAGCACAGTGACAATTGAACCCATCACTAATTTAAATTTGTGAATGATTTATCTAGTGTAAGTAAGAGTATTGATAACGAATGAAAGGTTTCAACACCAAAAACCAGCAGAAAAATTGTAAATCACACGTAAAAAAAATTACTCCAATTAATATTCAACACCGTTCAACATGTTTCAGAATATAATCAGTGTTATCTTCCAAACCCATATTATTTATTAATGCCATAAATGTACATGAATATGATCCTACTTTTAATACATAGTTTAATAACAAAAATACATTTAAAAAATCATACAATATTATTTAATCACTACAGAGGATCCTTCCAAAATCATTTATCCCGTTTAATTTTTTGACGTTTCAGGGAGTTCAATATATAATTTGAATATTTTAGTACATTCAAATGTTCTGCATACATGTCTATAATTGATTGTATTCAAATTATTTTTAATTCTAATGTTATACCCTACTAGTAGTAGTATTAGTTATACCTACGGGTTTAGCTGGAAGATGCTATCTGGTTATGGTTATAAGATCTGTATGGTTTAATTATTGTGCCCATTACATAGCTGGGCTAGTGAAGAGAGGGTGGGGGGGGGGGAGTACATTGTGTACTAGTAATTAAAATGGCGACATGTCACGAGTTACTAGGGACTAGAATTTAAATACGGCTTTCATTACCTTACCAAGTTTAGGATTTACGATTCTTGATTATCTTACCAAGTTTAGGATTTAATCATATCTTATTTTTATGTCCAAGGAACATACAGCGACGAATAATTTTAAACAGATAACGCGAGGCTAATAACAAGAGGCAGATAAAGAAACGGTTGGATCTGACACCATACAAAGGTCTAGGACGTGGTAGAATGAATTGCTTGGTTGAAGTGATAATGGGGTGAACATATAGCCAGAATGACGGACGACAGATGGACGAAACGTGTTCTGGTGGGGTAGCTGAGTAACCTGAGGCCTCAAGGACGTCCATCGATAGAAAAGTGGACGATATCAAGAAGTTTACTGGAAGACAGAGGATGGGTACGGCGCAGGATCGGGAGGAGTGGAGGCGGCAGGGGGAAGCCTATGTCCAGCAGTGGACCTTCACGGGCTGACATGATGATGAATTGACAGAGTTAAGAAAGGTCTTTTACGATGGTCCGGTAATAATGATGTAAAAACGGATAAAAATAATTTATTATGCGAGTGTGACTGTATGTAGAAGTCGAGGAAGGCCGAGAAAGGCATAGGAGTTATTTTATAGTGTACTTTTGATTTGTTCAAATAACGTCTGTGACGTGACGGTTTCGTACTCTACAAGTACTTAGGATGGTTTACTTATATTTATTTTCAATTGATAGTACTTACGTTACTTAACGTATATTGATATTTATATTCTCTCGGTCGTCTTCATCCAAGAGATTTGTTTATCCAGCAGCTTCGTTTGTTGCGTTTTTTCACTGTTCAAACTCAATACATATTGTGCAATACATTGTTAATATAAATTAATCCTTAAATTAGTAGTACTGAGGGAAAAGCACAACGTCACAAGTGGAATACTTAACTTGATTAAATACCCCTAGACCCAGTGCTTCGAGACATGATTTCATATTTGTCTGAATTCCGTAACAAGAAACAAGCAGCGTGTCTGTGGGGGCACAGGGGCTCCGGGCTACACGGGGCAGTGCTACCCTCCCCCACCTCCTACCCCCACCGTCCTACCCCCACCGTAACGGCCGCCACACGTCTTCAGAATATTGCTCCGATGTTTTTGTTATCTGCCCTTCCTAAGTCGGTAAATTTCCTTCAGCAATAAAGCCCGTTGTAATAATAACTTTGGAATACATTAATTTGACCTTTTTACTTTTTAACTCGTCAGCGTCACTCGGACTAAGGACGCCTCGTTATGACATTGTTCACGTGTTTTGCCATTAGTATATTAATATTTTATTTGTTTGCTTTAGGCATTAACAGAAGTTACGTATATTGAAACAGTATTTAATCTACCAAAGCAGCTGGCGTTGCTTGATTATGATATAATTTGTGTATAACCAATCTTTAAAAGTTAAATTAAATTTAAAAAGATGATTTAATTGAAATTCGGAAATGCGAAATTGCAGTAAACACGTAATCTAATGACTAAACTAAGTGACTTCAGTAAAATAATAATGAACAAAGCATCACGATTCATTGCCCTTGGTTTATCAATGCAGTGTTCTATGCACCACTGGGATATGGGAGAGTATTAATAAATCAAAGTTGACAAAAAACTACACACGATAAACCCTAACAGAGGTTAGAATATCTTTGGATGGCTGAACAGAATCCAATGTAATTTATTACAAATATAAAACTTTGAGTGTCACACATTATGTTGCCTTATGTAACATTCACAAAGTTTTTTTATTTTAGTAATTAATGTAATCATGAAGTGTTACAAAGTGAATGCCAAATCCATAAATGAAAGAATCCATATGTCTTGTATTTACTTCTTATTTAGTTAAAAAATTTAAAAAAAAATCTTTACTAAAGTCTTCGGTGCGTTATGTGCCATATTGAATATAAGATACTCTAATTCAATATAAACTCTTCATATTTGGGTTATTGATAGTAAAATTATAAATGTTTTACTTTTTGTTCGTAAAAATGGCTCTTGTGCTTATAAAAATGAATTTCCACAGTAGCTGCCTACGTTTTCTTGTTAGTTTATGGAATTAGTTTTTATCTACAGAAATGGTGATAAAAACAATTTTCGACTTCCTGTTAGTTCCTCCCTCGCAACACGCGACACAAGATGGCGTCCAAATGCTCCCGTTTTTTCCTTTCTCAGATGATTTATGTGCGGTCTATATAATGTTCTGAGTGGCCGATTGTTATTCTATAAGGCCTGATTTCCCTTCCCAGATAATTCATTATACTAGATAACGAAAATATAACATATCCCTAGCCGCATATTTCTAATAATTCGACTTCGGAAATCACATTTTATATTTTTTACATAAACTTTTCCTTCTTTCACCGTATCCGCTTCTTATGTACATACAAATAGCATATGGTAACTGCAAACTATCTTTAGTTACACATTTAGCCAAAAGCTCTCGTCAGCTTTCCAAGTCGGATTCATGTGCTTTATCATATTCATGTTCCGGTGTAAATTTCCGACAAAATGTAGACCAAGATAGTCCAGGACGACGAGAACTTTGTGCCTTTTTAAAAAAAGCAAGCAGCTTAGCCTTTTTCTTTTTTTTTCACAAAATATTTTATGAATTATCAAAAAATAACATGAAATATATTTGAAATACTAGGTAGGTACTAGGTAGTGCAGACTGTAGGCCGGTAGGGGGCAGCGGTCCACTGGAGCTGGGTGGGTGGGAGAAGAGTGGAGACTGACCATTCAGAATTAATAGTTTTCACAGTTTTCTGGCTGCCGCCGCTTTTATTCGGGAAATAATGGCACCGTAGCTTTACAATATTCTCCATTATGTCAATAAATCCAATCATCGGCATCGGCCGACTGCCGTAATTTATAGGCTCGTACTTAACGACTTCCACTTGTAAAAACTCCACGTGTACCCTATTGTTACCCCTACTGAACTGGGAACATACTGAACTAGAGGTTTACGGTTATTGCACTCCGTTATGGGACAAACTAATCGTTGTACCTAATTCACGTATTTACACAAATTTATTCTAACGCATTTTATACGCAGCGATTCTTACTCCATCGAGTTATTTAATTACTTATGCCCGGTGAACTAGAACAGTAATTAAAATCAAAAGGGATTTAGTTGATAAATAATTCCAGACGAAGTTGATTTTACCTCCGAAAGGTTCTCTAGGTTTCTGAATAGGCTATTTTAATTACCAAAAGTTAAGCGAAACGTAAATGAATATTAATTTCACCTGTTACCTGCTCTTGTATCGATCACTTTCCTAAGTATTGAGAATTACCAGAATGTTGAAATTAAGCTCTTTTTCTTCTTCTTTCACGCTTAATTCAACTTTATTACTTTATTTACTAAGATAGCAGAAAATATTTAAATTTGTACATACGCCGTAAAATATAATATAATAAACAAAAGTAAATGAGACGGGTTGTGGTCTGGTGGTAGATGCGAGACCCACGGATTAGAATCTCTAGGTTCGAATCCCACTCAAGTACAACTTGTTTCCCGCTTTCTGGCACAGTTATTTCCGTCTATTTTAAAGCAGCCCCAAAATTTAAATATTTGAGTACATCATGAGAACTGAAATGTTCTCTCATATATAAGTATAAATTAAAAATATTATATACAAAGTTTTTAAAATTGTACAATATAATGATACCAAATACTGATAAATGCTTAGCTTTTCAAAATAATGTGTTTATTTACTAACCTTTTCAATACTCCTGGAAGACATCACAAACTAGAACATTATCCTGCAGATAATATTTTTATCTTTCACTCCGGCAAATCCATCGACAGATTAGTTCAGTTCCGGAGAACAATTTTAGGAGCAGGAACATGAAATTATTGTCTTAAGTTTTAAGAAATTAATTATTTTCAAGAAGACGAAGTTTCAGGATTTAATGGTGTTTCAGAAATTACCTACAAAAGATCGTTGCACGTTGCATTGTTTGTCGTGGTGTTATTTTTTGCATCATGTTGAACGCAGAAAAATATTGTTTTATTAATATTCCTTCTTTTTCTTCCGGTATAAAAGATACCCAATATCTTGTATTCTTTTTTTTTAAACTATCTTCTTTACATTATCTGTTATTTTTCCATTTTTACATGACTTTATTTTTCTCTTTTGCCACGTGCACACTGTTTGACTTTCACGGTATACCCACAAACAGGCTATGCCTTGGTAGGATTTTTGTTAATATTTTTTAAATGTATATGTGTTTTTAATGTATATCTATGTAAACAAAAAAATTTCTTTTAAAAAATAATACATATATGTATATAATATATATATCGCATGCTATCAGGAATAACATGTAGGTTCATCAGATCTCACATATCGCTTCATATTTTATATTATATGTAGTTTAGTGACTACCTTAACTGGTCTCAAACTTGTGCATGCCAGTTTTCTTCTTCTTTCTCTACCCCACCTGACAACATCCTGGACTTCGCAAGTTGCTCGAATTTGGGCGTTCCTCCTCAATCCTATCCCTCAGAGTTTTTCCGCCAAATACATCTTAGAATTTTCATCTCCAAGACTCTCAGCATGGATTTGGTCTTACGTGTGTCCGCCCTTGTTGAGAGAAAAAACAATTTTAAGATAAAATAATCCAGTTAGTTACTGGCCGCCCGCGCCCTATCGCCGCGGCCGGGCGCTAGTGTAGGGCAGCGGCGCGCAAGGGCGCGGGCGGTGGCAGGGCGGGAGGAGAACCGCCCATGAATATTCAGCCGCGGGCAGGAGCGCTCTAATGAAGCCCAAACTTCAGCATTTTTGCATAGCCACTCTGGGAGGTGTCGAGACTGTTTTAAACTATGTAAATGCATCTTGTTAGGATGCATATTCACGGTTGCCGCTATTCTCGAAGTTCCGGCGGCTAGCCGCGTCCCACCAGCCGCAGCCGCTGGAGCCGGCGGCCGCCCGCGCGCGGTGTACTCGCTACCCGCTACCTGCTACCCGCTACCCGCTACCCCCTACCCGCTACCCGCTACCCGCTACCCGCTACCCGCAACCCGCTACCCGCTACCCGCTACCCGCTACCCGCTATCTGCTACCACCCGCGCCCTGCGGTTAATAAATGCAAATTTTATACTTTATGGCCAATTTCTCGGCGCGTAAAGGGGGCTCCGGGTAATTTTGTTCCGAAAGACAGTCGCGGGACTCCCGAACATACGTTCTCTTTAAACCTTCTCGAGAATTCGCCTCGAATAGAAATGTTTTATACTTTTACCAAAAAATATGACCCCATAACTGCCAGCCCCTTTTACAATAACAATACATCACTTTTTTATTTAAGAAAATATTTCTACATACCAAGGGTAATGTAACGCGAGGGAGATATCTACTCTACATATCACATATTACTCTTTACTCTTTGTTCTTTAGTGTACGTAAAGAAATACTCAACCAATTTCCCCTTAATATACCGGATTAATTTATTATTTTCTGTAAAACAGTAATTTGAAAAGTTATTATGCTAAAGAAAATTGATTAAAAACGTCTAGATTTCTTGTTCTACTTCGAACGTCAAAATCGAACGAATTTCAGCAATTCGTAAAGTTTCTCACCGACTATTCGTCGGAGAAAGTTTTTCCTTATCGCCAGCAATTGCCCATTAGAAATATCGTTAGGGAAGTGTGCCTCCACCCACCCCGCCGCCGCCGAGGCCGCTCTATGAGAGTGAGTGACGTCCTAAGAAACCGTTTCCTCCCCGAAATTGAATAGAAAATGAAACGCCCGAGAACATCCCGAGTGAAACCAATTTAAAGTTTTTTTCTTCTCATGTATTCGGCATCTCCCGCAAGTCCTGCTGTCCTGTTCTCTTGCTCCTGCTCCTGCTCCTGAATCCTGGCTGAGTGTATTATGAGTATATCGTCTGGGGATATGCACTCCTGCGGAACTAAATTAATAGCTTCCGCTCGCTATTTTCATTTTAATGTTCCGTCTATTTCGAATAATCTCCAAACCACTAGGAATTCTAAACCTAATGCAATCTAGTTTATTAATACACAAAGCTGAGTTTAGACAACACATACGTAGGTACACATCTACATACATAATCTAGAAAGCTTTCATAGAAACAGGTTTATACAAAATTAAGTAGGTACCAAAACAGTATTCTAATAAATAAATAAAATCAATGCTTATTTTTTTATGCCAACTTTAAATAACTGATTTTACCTATACACGGAGTTGAGTAACACAAAAACTGGTTAATCTAGATCATTTTTGGAGTGGAAATGTATAATAATATGACTTTTGAATCAGATTTTGAAAATAAACATTTCCTCCGAAAAGCTTTCTTAAGTACCTCAGGTCAAGTAAAATTGCACAAATTCTTATTTAAATTCGTGTGTTGATTTTTTTTATGGATAGAATTATTTTATTTTTATTTTTATTGTTTTCATCTAGGAGTTTTTACCGTGTCGCAGTCGGCAGTAGGTATTTTGGTGTTTGCGTGTAATACTGGAAACCATGTGTGTTTTAGTTTAAGTCATCTCTGTTAATGTTGTTTGGGTGTTTGTGTATTTCGATAGCCGCCAAGTACATAAACACACCACATTTGACAGCATACATACTTCACCCTGAAGATGGCGCATGCAACGGTGGCCGAAACGTCGGAGAAGACAAAAAACGAATATTTTTTATCCCAAAATAATATATTTAAGTATGTAGGTATATAAAAGGCAATACACGAAATAAAGCTGATATTAATCATGCTAACAGCAAAAATCAATGTGATACGTTTATTTCACATATCATTATTTTTAACTGTTGCATTAGAATTTTTTTGTGTATGTAGGTATAAGTCATTATTATTTATTTTTATTTTTTATGAAAAAATGTTTTTTTTACAGTTGTTATTTATTTATATCTTATTTGATCTTGATTTGGGTTCTTCTTTCATTCATCACTCACATTTTTATTAATATTTTTATCAAATTACCGAATTTTATCTGTTGTATTTCCCTTTTTTCAACTTTGATATAAAATATTTTTTTAGATTTTAAATTAACAACCTGTATTTGTATAGTTAAATATGTAACAACGATTGATAACGAAACACTAAATAATAATTAATATTACAATTACTATCCACATGTATAAATCTGTAATAACAATACACATACATAAATAACCAAATAATATATTCAGGTTTCAAGGAAACACGTAAATGAGCTAAAAAAAAACCTAACACACAAGTGAACTCCCCAATCATTAATACTTGCGCAACTGCAATTACATGGTTTGTACATTATCAGCATAAGGAATTGTTCAAATTTCAAACGAGGACCAACATCAAAAAGTAAGAACCTACAAAATATGAAACTTATATGAAGAATTAAGTAATACAATCAATGGACCCAAGAAAGTAAGTAATACCTCTGTTTTCCTAACGATAAAGGACTGCATATTTACGAACAGGAGTATAGAAATGGGTGATTTAGAAACTACCCGCCCACCTCCGCACCGGCGTACGAATGTAACAGAATCTAGATATTTTTTTAAGAACCCCGTTCGGGAAATTCAAAGTAAATTTCCTCGAAATAATCTCACAATCACCTCCGCGGCATTGGCACAGGTTCCCGCCTATGTCGGCTGTAAGTACGCGGCTGCACTGGGCCAGCGGGGCGGCGAGCACCCGGCCCCGCCGCGAAAGGGCGAGACTGATCCCTCAGCGGGTGGTGGCGGAGTGTCTCGGTACCCAGGAGGTGTCCTGCGTCTGGAGCTGTGGAGTTTTCTCGCACGAGGTATATTAGGCCGCCGGAGTCAGCAGAATTGATTGTGCCCCCTCCTGAAACAATTTCCCTCACACGGCGGGTAGTTAGGGAACTTTTTCTGTGAAGATCCATTATGGCGTTACGTGCCGCACATTCCACGTGAACAGCCCAAGGACCTTTGTGGAGAGGTTCGTCTCTACTCGCCTCGCCTTGCCGCGCCGCGCCGCGCCATGCTGTCTCGCCGCCGCGCCGCGCTTCCTTTCTTCGTGACACGAGTTACTCCATGTAATATATTTTTATTTCCCACTTCTACTCTCCATCATCCGCACCCAGTGGTATATAGGGCACTGCATTAGTAACAATAATAATAATAATAATTTATTTCGTGTCATCGTTGATACAGCGTAAAAATATATGAAATAAGGAAAATTATAAAATGAAATAATAATTTAAAAAATATATTATTCATATATTTTTTTTTAATTCAAGAACTCGTGGTGGTCATTGGCACACCAAGTGCATATCATCTTTATCATTTGTACAATATAATCAGTCTTTCGCTTCAGCGCCAGTCCAAGGTATCATATATCAAATATTTTAATGTGATAATCACATTTAAATTAATATTTCATATTGGCCCCCATCGGGAATCGAACCCGCGACCTCATGCATGGCAGCCCAACGCGCTATCGCAACACAACGAGGCGGACGAAGAAAATGTCTTAGTACAAGTACAGAAAAATCTGTCTCAAGTGATTTAGATGCCTATTCATAAAATTTACACATTAATATCTAGTTACATTTTTCCTCAAACAATAAAATAGGTTATTAGGGTTGCACCTAACTGAATTAAAAGGTATTCAGAATATATTTTTTTTAGTATTATGCATTAAAATCGACGGAGGATAGACACCATAATAGAGCGCCAAGTACTGTAGGTACATGTACCGCTGGAGGTATCCCCTCTACAGAGTATGGCGCTAGGGTTTTATAGCCGCCATCTCCTTATCGCGTCTGCTTCCCGCCCGCCTTATCTCGACATGTTTTGTATTCAAATAACTTCGATCGCAAATTTCTCCTTTTCTTTCCATTATGAAGAAACAAGTTAAATATCGACCCCCTCCCCGAACCAATTTGGCCCATCTTCCTATCGACCCCGCCGGATCCGAACAGCGGGCATTATGAACGCCCCGAATTTACCCTTCCCTAATGACTACCCTAAACAGATTGGACGGAGGTTTACTTTACTTTATATTATTTTATGTCTCTTATCCGGAGTTCATTTGAATTTGATAAATGGAATGTTGTCTGTATTGCCTCGTGTGGATTCTGGAGGTCTATCGATCACAGGGCAGAACAATCCCCCGAGACGTCCCTTCAGGCGGCTCGGGCCTGCAAGGTACGCGCGCTGAAAGGAAACATTTCTATTTAAAGGAAGAGATTTTCCTTATACCGAAATCTAAACAACTCGGGATTATATTTATTCGGCAACCATTGATAAAAAGTTCCGGAAAATCCAAGTCTTTTCAAATATTGAAACATTAGCGATCTACCTAACGTTTTTACTCGGTACACTGTTTTTTCCCTGACGTAATGCCGTAAAAAGTTGATGCTTTCTACGTCGTACATGTCGTACACACCTACACTCTCATGTTGCTAACAAGCCTATATCTACAATATATATTATATGTTTGTGTAAGATGTTTGGGTCGCAGCTGCAGTATGAGATCAAATAAAAAACACTTAGTTGATTAACTTTTAGCCTTCGGTATGAGAGTATCTAACACATTGCTTTTGTATACATATACGTATGTCAAAATTCCGCCAGATTAATGTGAGTACAGCGGGTAGGGAGGTGCCCCACTCCGGGGGCGGGGGCGCGGGCGGGGGACACGAGGCCTCCACAAAGGGTTGTAGGACTTACCCGCTGTACTACACATAATACATATCGGAGGGTAATCAATCCCAACTATCCGAATTAGGAAACCCTTCGCAATAAATAGTGGCTATTATGGTCCCAGCTACAGATACACATCGCTACTTCATTGTGTGAGATCTAATGACCTTCTGCCAATTCTGTTTTGGCTTTTGCAATGGTTGCGCCATTATTTATTACTCGCTAAATTCCACTTTTTGTTACACGGTATAATTTGTATTAACATTCAACTGTTTCATATATTCATCATTCACTTTGGATAAATAAGTTTAACGTCCCGAAGAAGAACACAGTCAATAATTTGTATAATGTGTCCTTTTGTCTAATTTAATTATTGTGACATGGTAATACCTAAAATATATTTCCGTTTTTGGAAACTATCTGACAAATAACCTTTAAAGACATTTCACGGCTAAAATCCTTATAATTCTCTATTTATCGAACAGCAGGAACATTTTTTTTTGAATAATTACAATATTAATTATTATAAAAAATGCCCTACTAAGCATCCGCTAAAAAAGCTTCATTCGAAAAATCATCATATAAAACTACAGATTTTTAAAAACATTTTTATCAATTAACAAGTTTTTAAAGTTTTGTAGCTAAAACTCAAACAATAACGCATTCGTACTAATTATAAATATATTTTTATAAAGTATTAAAAAGTGAGGATTTTGGTAAATGGAAATGTTACGATTGTTTGTGATCCTTTCACAGAGAAGTGAGATCTCATTTGAGAGAATTCACGGTATGACGTCATCTATGTATGGCTCTGAATAATAGAAAAGTGAAGAAAGATTGAAAGGAAATCCCCTTCCAATCCTATTGGATTCAATTCATATATTGTTAGGTATATCATCATTTTATTTATGACTTGCGTAACTTTTGTTTTTTTCTTTAGACAGCTTTCATACTGTTGAATGCGGCGCCCGCTACTCCAAGCCGCACTCCCAGTTCTTTCTGAACTTTGCCGTTTTCTGTCATGTACGCTCCCAGGTATTGGAAGCTCTCGGCCCTTTCGATGATTTTTATTATAAATAAATCATTTGAAAAATATGAAGATACTCATTATTCAATTGAAATTCAATACTTATAAGAACTATAAATTATTCTGTATTTTGCTGATATTTTTACCCTTTAATACCCTTTCCTTTGAAGAAATTTATGTAACGGTTTATAAAATAGCGGTTTACTTCTACATGTCCGCGTCCCGGAGAAGAGATAGTGGGTACTATCTTTTAATGATACTTTACTACTTAATCGTAACTTGACGTATTTGTAAAAGCCACGAACAGTGTAAATACCGTCCCGAGGAGGGAACAGAGAACGCTAACTCATCTCACTGCCAGAGGGAAGGATCCTTGTTGATCATGTTTATTGTAGGCAGGGAAAAATAATTCAGACTCTAAAGGAAATTTACGACAAGCCACGTTTGCTATTTCAGGGTGTTGTTTGCTAAAATAACACTTTAGAATTTAATTATTCGTAATGTGGAAATAAACCGGTACCTTGGTGAAGGGTAGAAAGGGTGAGCAAAGAGTAGTACTCATTTAGTCCTCTTCAGCGCTTCGATTCTGTAAGTGTTTTTAAACTACTGCGCATACGATTTTGTACTGAATTCGTATGCGCAGAAGTGTCTAAAACCTTAGAGAATGGCACCGCTGTAAAGATTTTCGTCTGATATCATTTGAACTGGCGATGGCGGCCGATCGCTGGGCTCGGAAGCAGTTTGTGGAATCCATATGCTCCACATAAGGAGCGGATGTGGTATGATGATGATGACGATAATTTGAATTGCTGACACTTTTTGGTAAAATCAAGTCCACTCAACATTTGATTGTGTACAGTATACTATATTTATATTTCTGCTGTCTAAAACTTTATTTTATTTTATTAGGGATACAAACAGATAAACAGGTTATAATTTTAATAAAAGTAATAATTGACAAAATAACAGGTCTCCCATCCAATTATATGCATCCACTAAATAACATTAAAAAAATTAATTTATGTAACTTATTATAATCAAAATACATCTTTAGATACATATTATATACAATCATTCAAAGTTTTCCATCAATCAAATTCTTACAACATTTTGGGTCGTGTTCAAATACTTGCACACAAATCTGGATTTTCTCCCAAGACGGGAGGGAGTAGGTATATATTTTTTATTTATATCCCTACAGAGATGAGGTAGAATTTTTTCAAATTCAGGAATATGGATATTCGAGCGTTTAAGGTGGCCACTTAACCCAGCCAATGACAGGTCATAATGTAAACGCTTGAATATCCATATTCCTGAATTTGAAAAAAATCTACCTCATCTCTGTAGGGATATAAAAAATATATACCTACTCCCGTCTTGGGGAAAACCAGATTTGGTGTGCAAGTATTTGAACACGACCCAAAATGTTGTATAAAATTATCTGGTCTAAATTATAAGTAAAATAAAAATTGCAGAGTCATCTGCAGGCGATTACTAGTACTTAATTTAACTCGAAAGAGTCTTAACTACATAAAAATAAAGTAATCTGCTATTAAAATAATTAACTTCAATATCAATGCATAGATGGCGCGTTCAACTCGCTGGTGGATGGTTCTTGATTCGTAGCATAAATACAAAATCAAAAAATGTTACCTGGTGTGGATATTCGCTAAAAAAAGCGGAATGGGGAATGTTGTTTAGTACCTACATAAAGTGGCCACTTAACCCAGCCAATGACAGGTCATAAGCCCTGTAAACGCTCGAATATCCATATTCCTGAATTTGAAAAAATTCTACCTCATCTCTGTAGGGATATAAATAAAAAATAATCAAATTCTTGTTTGATTTCAAACATAATCTAATGCCTTCAGTTCTACTCGTAGTAAGCACCCAAGGCGCATACTGTTGCATAAGATACTGATTTTCAACCGAAATAAAGTAGTCCCTATTCTGTTTCTAGGGTTGTTATAACAAATACCTATTACCTGCTTAAACTTCTCTTTAGATGAAGTAGTCTTGCTTACTAAAGACCTCTGAAATTTGTAAAATGAGTCCGTAAATTCAATACGTTTTCCTGCGTTTTTGCTATTGGACATTGATAAGATGTCTGAAAATATATTGTGTCGGAGCATGATTTAGTGAAGCATATAAGGTAAAATGAAATCGTCTCGGAATGTTATTAAATCTATATCGGAAGATCCCCCTGTCTCCCCTTACCCTATCCACCCCCCCCTCACCCGACTGCACGATGCATCACGAGGGAAGTTTCAACAATCGATTTCCGAACCTCACTAAGGCTGGTTTCACAATCATTTCTCTAAACATCACTCGCAACCTATTCTAACGGTCGTTATTTCCTTAAATAGTTCCCTGTTTCCTCGCCCCGTGAAATATTATTTTCAGGCTCCAGATTCTAGCTCAACTGATTCCGTGGTGAGCTGGAATTGTATTTTAATCGATACGAAACCAATAAATAACAAACGCTCTTATCTCTCTCTTACCTCTGAATTAAAGTTTTATGGGGGCGGTAGATTTTATTGTGGTGAATAAAGGTCATAAGGAAATTCATATAGACTATTAAAATTCGATTACCCACTAAAAGGATTTGCATGTTTCAAATGAGTTAATTTTTAATAAAGTTTATTTTTATCGTAATCCTGTTAAAATTATTGATAAGTCCTGTCGTAGGCTGAGTCAAGTTTATCCACGATACACAGAAGTTGCTTAACCCAGTTGATGCAGGTCATAAGCCCCTAACAATTCCATTGTTAATACTAGAAAAGTATGGAATGGGGTTCATAGATCAATAAGCATTGTTTATTGCTAATGTGCAGAACGAAGGTAGCTGTATAAGTGTGAGATAATAAATGTAGTGTATCTAGTACTAGTATGTATGTAGTAGAACCGGAATCAGGAACTGTTCGTGTGTAATGCAACACCTGTATTCGCTTTAAATGAAATAGTCTCATTTTATTGCTCAGGCCATTAAAGCGGCAGACGGCAATGGACGAAACAAATTGCTTCATAATGTCTCCGGCTTTTATTGCCTTTTTCATGAAAATAAAAGTCTTCCGGCTCCGGGTAGACGAACGAACAAATAATGGGATTTGAGAACTTTGCAAATTCCAATACGGGTCGGTCCTCCCCCTCCGTGTGCAGTTATTAGGGGCTGGGTACTGCCACTGGGTAGCCCCCTACATCACCTGTACTATACATGTGTCACTCCTCGTGTCGTCAGAGCACATCACACTCTAATTCGTACATCTTGTATCACCTGTCCAGCACTACACTACCTCGCGTTCTCACATACCCCATGGTAACTGCTTTCAAATGTTTTGATTATACTTTTTAGTACTTTATGCATGTATGTTTCATGAAAATAAATACCTAACTGAATTGGTGCACTATGTTAATTATTTACAAGTATTTAAAAAAATATGTAAATTATAAAAAAACGTGTGGATCTAACGTACATTTATATATTATTATTATGACAAAAACATTTCAAGCGTAATTTATATATTGTTTCTGGGGTATGTATGACATTAGAAATCTGTCACGCTTCAATATATTGGAAATCTGATGGAATAGATATTAAAAATGTACGAGACGTTCCACGAAGGAGAAATGTGTTTTATGTATTTAGGAAGTACCAATACGAGAGCGGTACAGATTCATATTTCTGCCAATATTTTATCGTGGAATTTATACCTTTGTAAAAATATGAGCATTCACGGTAGTGTCTCTTTTTTAAATATATTGTTTTTCTTCTTCTTCTTTCGTCACATTCGTTCTTATGTGGAGCATGTGGACATCACTAGATCCCTTCAGGAGACCCTATCGCCAGCCAGCTCTCTCGCCTCCTCGCACGTCAGGCTTGCATCCATCAGCTCCGCCGAGCACGCCCGGAAGATGGTCATCGACGGTCTACCAGAACGGCGGGATCCTGCAGGCGTAAAGAAGAGGCCGCTCGGGTCGAGGCTCTCCCGAGGCATCCGCAGTATATGGCCATGCCAGGTCTACCGCCGCGACTTCACGACTTCAGTTATTAGAGGTTGCTGCGTCCGTTTCTGAGCTTCAACGTTGGTTATGAAGTCAACCACCTAATGCCTAGTATCCTTCCCAGATACTTGTTCTCAAAACTTAACAAACGAGCCTTCTAAGCTTTTGTGAGGTGCCAGGATTCACATCCATAAAGGAGCACCAGCAAAATACATGAGTTAAAAAGTCGGCATTTTCTTTTGACCGAGTACAAACTCATAAACTGGAATAGTTTTTAGTGAAATAATATTTGGTGTAGGTATGTTATTTTTTTTTACCTATAAACTTATATTATTCTTTAGCTTTTTGTTTTGTCAGCCCCTCCCAAGAAGTGAACTTTCAGCCTAAATGTCGTCACGATGCCTGACGCGCTTGGTCTAATGTCCAAGCCGAGGTAACCAGGTCACTACTTCTTTCTTCATTTCATGTTTGATCAAATGCAATAATTCAACTACACGGTAATCAATGTTTGATTTTTAACATTCGAATCTGTTGATCTGTTTTATCTGAAAATGCCGTACCTATTATTAACTTACTAACGAACTAACCATCACGCCATTTCCCCGAAGGGATAGGCAGAGAGGATAGAGCGCTACACCCCTCTGTGCTGGCATACTTCTCTTGCTTCCTCCACACTCATACATCTTCTCATGCACGCACGTCGATTATTCCGACGTCTTACATGCCCACTTTCAAGCACTTGTTATACTTGATCATTTTTACTTATTAATTTGAGTTAAAAGAAATACATTTTTTCAATATCTTAAATGGTGAATGGAAATGAGAAAAGTGACGAAAATCTGATCTTAAGATCCTTTTTAGTGTTGTTACCTACGTTACGTCTTTATTTCTATTTTTCACTTTATATTTTAAATGACACGTAAAATAATATCAAACAAGTTTTAGAAATATTTTCGTAATGTAACGAAATTAATATGTAAGTAAGTAAGTAACTAATAGTCCATTCTCATACACCCACTCACGCACACAAACAGACAGGATATATAAATGAAATATAAGACATTTTTCAATATTATTCAATATATTTATATATTCAATATATTATACGTGACTTCATTATTATATTATACACCTATATTATCATTATCAGTTATTTCTTCTATAATCATTCTTTCATCTTGCTCATTTTTTGGTTGGTCAATCGTACTGTATTCCAAGAAAGACACAATTGGCTTATGATAACTAAAGTAACTAACATATATTCTAGACTCAAACTTTTCAAGATATCTACTAAATACAGCATCAATGGTCATTCCGTATCTGGTCGTACCTTGATTCTTGTCATTCGACATTACCAAGTCTAGTTTGTCTTTTAGAAAATGTATCAATGGCTCTGTTTGTTCATCGGAAAAAATAATAGTAGATGATAGTTTTTTTTAATATTTAATATTTTAACAAACAACAAAAAAACCGAATAAAAAGTTTAATAAAGTAATTAATAGATAAATGAAAAGGAAATACACATTGGAATGATAAAAATATTAAAAATAAACATTAAATTTGTAATTATGTAATCATGTGGCGTTCCAGATAGGCACTTTAAAAGCAAGTACTTATTATAAGTAGGTAGGTACCTACTTGCCTACTTTAAATATTAGAATTACAAATAAAATCATCGAATTAGAATAATAAAAACAAACTGGTAGGAACTGACAGTTGGCGCCATTTTCTCTTAAGCGCCATTTTCTCTTAAAAATCAGCGTGACGCGGTTTCTCGACCAACATCCCACCCCAAAGTGTCTAACGGGCGCAAAGAAGTATACATACTCAGAATGTTAGAACACAGTTGAATTGATCGACAGTGTCTGTTTATGTAAATCGGTGTATTAACTCCTAGTCGGTTACAATATGAAAGAGAAATTCGTAACATTATCCATGTTGTCGGAATTGCCAAGTCAGTAGCTGATACCTTTCAATAAACCCGATACCCCGTGTGTATACATGAAAGGGCCGTAATTCGTCTAGTGTCGGGTGTTTCCCTTTACTGGGTATCACCCGCACTACACTATAGCAGCTAGTAGTACTACTTCACCATCAGCGTCCCTTAGCGCCATTTCTTCTATTTTCACTTTCCTGTTTACGCTCAATTCTAGACTAATCAATATTCCAACCATCCCTATTCCGTGTGTTTTTATTATATATACTGTTATACGTAAGAATACTTTTCCTTTTGTAACGGAATATCATTTTTAAACTAAACGCTAGCGCTGGTTAATTTTTAAAAATTAAATAAACCTGATTTTAACGTTTTCATTAATTAAATGTTTGTAGCACTTTTCGATTTTCCATGATTATAAAATAAAACACGCTCGGTATATTTTTTAAAACTACCCAGCGGTCTTTTTTGGGCTTTTCGGGTTCGAATCCCGTAGGGGGTCAACATGATGAAATGTTTATTTACGTGTGATTTCCATATTAATATTTCATGTGTGATTTCGCTTCTGAACCTTGGACTAGTTCTGACTACAAGATGGACTGCACTTGGTGTACCAATGCATTGCCCTATGCATCATTGGGTGCGGATAAAGGAAAGTAGTTGAAGTAATTATTTTAATATAACTAATAAAAGTTAAATAAAACTACTTGGTACAGTTTCACTTTTATTTATTTGGCCAGTTAGCGATTTTACCCTGTTACTGGCATCATCTGAAGTCTGCACCGGTCTGAAGATGTCCGTTTAAAATAAATAAAAGTCATAAATACTGAGAAGCCATTTTGTTAAGAACTGTCGAAATGTTGCTTAAATTCCACCGATCCTCAGCGCCTCATATTATAATACATTCGGATGGTCTCCGGATTAATAATTAATTATTAGAAATGGTAAATTCACATCTATCTCTGCTCCGGAAATACTATTAATCCGGCCGGGGGCGGAGCGGGCGCGGGGTGGGCGCGACGCTCCGAGCTACGGGCTACGGGCGGCGGCGGTGCGCGGTGGGGGAGAGCAGCATTCATCCAATTTATCGTTACAGCGATCCGCGACACCTCTAAAACGGTTTGATTAAACTCATAAAATCGCTGCCAACGGGAGAAAAAGTGAACGCGTAGAAGTCACTCAGGGTGGGGATGAGGGTCGGGTGCATATGGGGCAGTCCGCAGTCCACCGCCAGCGCAGCCCGCGGGGCGGCGCGCTAGGGGGGGGGGCGGCGCCCATCATTACGCCCCAATAACACAGTCGAGTGGCCCCGTGCCGCGCGCCGGATCCCCCGTCCCATTTCCGATTTATGGACGTTTCCGCATGACCCGTGTTGTACTTCCAATCTGGAGGTATCTCCACAATTCCTATACATCAACTGGAAACCAGAACTATATAACAGAGTATATGCGTGGTAGTGTACTTTCAATTTAAACACCTTGAAGGTAAATGATACAAATATAACACAAATTGTACATTTTTTGACATTGGGAATAATAATCATAACAACTTCTTCACCTGACTACAATGGTTCAATTCAAACATTTACTCATATAATATCATATGGACTCGACATGTGACCCACTTTCTCATAGTGCACTTGATAATATCAGCATATTATTTTATGTACCTTCTCATAGTGCCGACTTTGCGGGAAACATTACTGTCGAATAATCATTATTTTATAAACAACATTGAGTGTGTCCAAATCCTTGTAGACAAAAACTGGATTTCACCCATTACGGGCTAAATACAAAGCGAAGAATGGGATGTAATTTAAAAGTCCAGTTGTTTATGCACTATGTTATTTGACATTGTTACAAGTATCGGTTGAACGATCTTGGATTGTTCTTTATTAGTAAGATTCTATCCGTCCTCGGCTGGGATAAGATCGTTTCCTTTGCGGGGGTGGGTGCGGGGTGCGGGGTGCGGGGCCAGCAGTAATAATGTTTGCCGACATTCTTTCGAGATTTCCTTGTAGAATTATTTGATCGTTTTCCAATAGTGAAGCTCTCGAATCGCTTTCCACTAAATTTCCTTTAATCTGGGATAATTTCACAAACTTTGTAATTATTATTGGTTACAGTGGATATTGTGGAAGTTCGCCATTCAGAAGCCAACACCCAGGATCCATCCACGGGTAAAGTGGAACAGTATAGTACCTTCTGAAACTTTCTGTCAATTCATTTCCTTGTATCCCCTCCTACTCCAGGTTAAACTCCTTCGCACAACAAATCGATAAGTTAAAATAACCTTTTCTCTCAATTTATCTCAGGATCCAACTCCCATTAAAATACGAAATCATAAAAAAATGCTCAGTAAAATATTAATATTAGTATAAAAAACCAATTGATTTATTACTGATGGTTTATGTTTGGTTATGGAAATGTATTAACTAATTATTTTTCCCTTGTTTCAGGTAAGAAATCAAGTTAAGGAAGTTAAGCAGTTGTTTTTTGTAAGTCAAATTTTATTTTCTTTGGAAGTTTTAAAAAATAATTCTAATTTTTTAATCTACATCATGGTGAATACAGAATTCATAATCTAATACTGGTGAGTAGAATGGCGATTGCTTGAAAAGGGGCAATGTGATCGGTTTAGCTTAATAAGGTCGGCGAAGATGATTTAGAACCCCCGATAGTTTATATATATAGCAAATCGTTCGAGAGCAATCGGCCGACTCTTCTCTGATCTGCGCACTCATCACCAACCAGACTGTTTGTTGCACTAGCTACTAGCAGCACAACCCGATAGAAATTCTGTGATCTGCGGGGGCCCTTATACAAACAACAGCCATTGACTATGGATAAAGTTATTTGGAATACTAAAAACGAGTCATCATCATCATACCATATCCGCTCACTATGTAGAGCATATGGATTTCACTAACGGCCAAGCGATCGGCCGCCAGCTCCCGTGCATCCTTCCAAGTCATGTAACGAGTAGTTTTGTAATATTTGTACCCAATAAATATTCGCAAAAATCCTTCTTGATAGCCTTCATCTGGCTGAGATTTTTTTCTTATATAAAAGAACCGCTACAGTAATAATCGTGTGATTGATGTTACAACCCCTCCTCCCATTTCCTCCCCACCCCCTCAGGCACTATATACCCCGGGGGGCTTTTATGACGTCACGTGCCAAGAAAAGCGGCCCATGTATCCCGATGGACAGCGATTTGTCCCGGACTATTGTATTGCTGAAATGTTTGTTCGGTTTATGTCCAAACGTCATTCCGGACAAACATCTCATTATATACGAGATGCCCGACTTTCAACTCCAGTGTAACGCTTAAGGTGAAATTCTGTGTATAGCTCCAGATATTTTCATTCTTACCACATTTCCTTATATGGAGCATATTATTCTACAAAGCTAAACTGTCGACCACTAACTAAAGATGGGGGCGTTGGCATGCAAAACATAGTAAAACTGTATTGTGCGCAAAGTTCTTTAAAAGTGCTAAGCGCATATTGTTTTTTCTACGTTTAAAGCTTAAGCGTAGCACTTTGGTTTGTATTTGGATGACATGCTCGGCAGTTGTTTGCCTTGCTAGGCACTTGCCCGCCTTGCTAGGCACTTGCCCGCCTTACAATACCCTCCCGGCTTCCTGTGCGCTCGCCCGCCTCGCTAGGTAGGTACTCGGCCGCCTTACAATACCCTCCCGGCTTCCTATGCGCTCGCCCGCCTCGCTAGGTAGGCACTCGGCCGCCTTACAATACCCTCCCGGCTTCCTATGCGCTCGCCCGCCTCGCTAGGTAGGCACTCGGCCGCCTTACAATACCCTCCCGGCTTCCTATGCGCTCGCCCGCCTCGCTAGGTAGGCACTCGGCCGCCTTACAATACCCTCCCGGCTTCCTATGCGCTCGCCCGCCTCGCTAGGTAGGCACTTGGCCGCCTTACAATATTCTCCCGGCTTCCTATGCGCTCGCCCGCCTCGCTAGGTAGGCACTCGCCCGCCTTACAATAACCTCCCGGCTTCCTATGCCCTTTGGCCGCCTCGCTAGGTAGGCACTCGGCCGCCTTACAATACCCTCCCGGCTTCCTATGCGCTCGCCCGCCTTGCTAGATAGGCACTCGCCCGCCTTACAATACCCTCCCGGCTTCCTATGCGCTCGCCCGCCTCGCTAGGTAGGCACTCGCCCGCCTTACAATACCCTACCGGCTTCCTATGCGCTCGCCCGCCTTGCTAGATAGGCACTCGCCCGCCTTACAATACCCTCCCGGCTTCCTATGCGCTCGCCCGCCTCGCTAGGTAGGCACTCGCCCGCCTTACAATACCCTCCCGGCTTCCTATGCGCTCGCCCGCCTCGCTAGGTAGGCACTTGGCCGCCTTACAATATTCTCCCGGCTTCCTATGCGCTCGCCCGCCTCGCTAGGTAGGCACTCGCCCGCCTTACAATAACCTCCCCGGCTTCCTATGCCCTTTGGCCGCCTCGCTAGGTAGGCACTCGGCCGCCTTACAATACCCTCCCGGCTTCCTATGCGCTCGCCCGCCTTGCTAGATAGGCACTCGCCCGCCTTACAATACCCTCCCGGCTTCCTATGCGCTCGCCCGCCTCGCTAGGTAGGCACTCGCCCGCCTTACAATACCCTCCCGGCTTCCTATGCGCTCGCCCGCGCCTTGCTAGATAGGCACTCGCCCGCCTTACAATACCCTCCCGGCTTCCTATGCGCTCGCCCGCCTCGCTAAGTAGGCACTCGGCCGCCTCACAATACCCTCCCGGCTTCCTATGCGCTCGCCCGCCTTGCTAGATAGGCACTCGCCCGCCTTACAATACCCTCCCGGCTTCCTATGCGCTCGCCCGCCTCGCTAAGTAGGCACTCGGCCGCCTCACAATACCCTCCCGGCTTCCTATGCGCTCGCCCGCCTCGCTAGGTAGGCACTCGCCCGCCTTACAATACCCTCCCGGCTTCCTATGCGCTCGCCCGCCTTGCTAGATAGGCACTCGCCCGCCTTACAATACCCTCCCGGCTTCCTATGCGCTCGCCCGCCTCGCTAAGTAGGCACTCGGCCGCCTCACAATACCCTCTCCGGCTTCCTATGCGCTCGCCCGCCTTGCTAGATAGGCACTCGCCCGCCTTACAATACCCTCCCGGCTTCCTATGCGCTCGCCCGCCTCGCTAGGTAGGCACTCGGCCGCCTCACAATACCCTCCCGGCTTCCTATGCGCTCGCCCGCCTCGCTAGGTAGGCACTCGGCCGCCTCACAATACCCCCTCCCGGCTTCCTATGCGCTCGCCCGCCTCGCTAGGTAGGCACTCGCCCGCCTTACAATACCCTCCCGGCTTCCTATGCGCTCGCCCGCCTCGCTAGGTAGGCACTCGGCCTGCCGTTGGAGTTAAGTAATACAGCGCCATATCTCATCACATTAGTACCCTTCACCTCGCGGAATCATTTGTCTCAGCCGCCGTAATCCTGCCCTAATTTATTTTACCTTATAACTTAATCTTCGTTCGTTTGAATGTAGCGATTCGTAATACGGAAATATGTATCTCATTACTCTGTAGCAGAATGAATAACACTTTATCAACAAGGGAGGAAAGGGGGATGTTTTTTAAGCAACTTGTTGGTGGTTTTCTGTGGATATTATTTAATTATTTTCAATTTTCTTCAGTTCTCGGTTTTGACAAGATTCATGCCATTTCAAGAGTTGTGGGTTTTTACGTTTGTCATAATATTTTACCTTAAAAATTTCAACTCACGATAGCTATCTGCTACTACCAACTGACTAAAGAGATAGATATTATGTAAATTGTTTCACGGTGAGGACTCAAAACGAACATTAGTTAAATGGAGATACGATCACAGATGCTCTAAATAGAAACATTGTGTAAATACATATTATATGCGGCTGTTGTATTATCTAATATCTATAAGTCAGCTCTATTTGCGGTATAATGTGAAGATGTACCGCGATACGGCATAATGTAGTTAGTGTGCTGTATCGTCCGGTGGGGCGCGGTGCGCGGGCGGCAGATAGCCGTATTATTTGTGAAGGTATTTGTTCTAAATGCCCGAATCCCTTGTCCATACAATAAAAACTAATGCTCTTCCTCACCCCGCACTCCCTCAATATCCTCACCCCGCGCTCTCCCGAAGCATCCTCACGAAGGTTTACAGAGCATCCCAAAACATGGGCCGCAAAACGAAACATTAACCCACTAAATTTATATTTATAATATTATACATTTTCAAATATATAATATTTGTGCATCATTTATTGTAAGAAATTGCTTTTTAGCGATAAACCATGCACTGTACATAAAAGTAAATACATTATTAATATATATTTTAATTTTCTTATAATCCCGTTTACGAGTATTAATGAGATATTGAGTTGAAATAAAAACCGATCCCGCGTGTAATACCTACGAATAGAGCGGTGTTACTTTCGTATTTGATTTTCTTTTAACTTTTTTATAACTGGGTGTTGTGCCCGTTCTTCTCTCTCCTCCCCTCACCTAGTTTTGGGACCCTGTGAAGAAGTCGGAGAGGCATTATTTAGGGCACACTGCTTCAGTTCCCAGGGGGTGGGGGTGGGGGGAGGGCGGAGGGTCGCTGGAGCGCAATATTTGGGAACCCGCCCTAATCCCGCTCCACGAACGGCGGAGAATTGGATTTGGCCAAGGCCCCGCCATCATGGCAATGAGGTCTGATTTAATATTTTTTATTGGCCCCTTTTGTATCACCCGCAGATCAGCACTGTGTACAATGTTTGGTCAACCGGCATCTCTGTGGGTGGAGTCAGGGGGTCGGGGGTGGAAGGGAAGTGACACCCAACGAAGGATAACGTAATTTCGCACTCTATTATACCTACTTATTTTATTTTATTTTATTCATTTTTTTTATTATTGAAGGTTCAACGAATAAAAAAAATGTCTACTCAGTTTAGTTGCTCAAAAAGACCCTGTGGATGTCAATATTGTAGTGTAAATCTTCAAATCAATCACAGATGTTTGTACTTCTAATTGAACTCGGATTTTCCCTTACTAGCCTTTAATGGTGAGTAGGGCAATGCATCGATACGCTAAGTAAAGCGTATCTCGATAATCCACAGAGAAACACAATTTTTGTAATTTAAAAATTAACATAATATTCCGTGTTATCAACTACCCCCGCTTCTCTTGAAGCTTTCGTTTTCTTTTTATCACAGTTTTACTGAAACGTATATTTCAACTGTCGAAATGTTTTCTTAATTTTTATGTGATATTTTATCACACCAACCTGTCGAGGAATTTTACAACTTTTCTCGAGGGCACTTATTCAAATCACTTCTATTATGATCGCGGTCCATCATCACGTTGTAAAATCGACTCACCTTAATGGTTTCAATAGAATAATCGATTCCTACTTATCATATCCCGCTGTATAATATAAAACTTTAATGCCGCAATTTGGAAAAGGAATAATTAAGTTTAATTTGTTATGTTAGACATTGTTTCGAAGGGAATGAATTTTGGCGTTGTTTCTAAAACCCTTGTCTGTTTTACAGTTTTGGGTCCAGGTTTTAATTACTCGGCGGACCGACGTCGTTTCTGTGGCGGTGGTGATGGTGTGCGTTGGCTGGCTGGCTGGCTGGCTGGCTGGCTGGCTGGCTGGCTGGCTGGCTGGCTGGCTGGCTGGCTGGCTGGCTGGCTGGCTGGCTGGCTGGCTGGCTGGCTGGCTGGCTGGCTGGCTGGCTGGCTGGCTGGCTGCGGCTGGCTGGATGGTTGTACAGCGCTGGGAAGGTAATCCTCTTAGAACGCTCTGGAGAGGAATAACTTGGGATCTGTCTACTTACACAGGGTCGGCTCCCTTACGTATTTACGTCCTAATAGGTACTTCAGCGTTAAGTTGAACGTGTTTTTCAATCTGCCTCACGTTTATTGAACGTCTCGCAGGACGCGATGGTTGACGACGCTCAAAAAGTGGAAACTGATGTTTATAATTTCCCCAAAACTTGTACCCAGTAATTTTAAAAGTAATTTATGAGAATACATAAAATATTAAAATACATAACAAAATGAAATTACGATTTATAAATTTTATTGTATTCTTATTGATTTTTGAGTCACCTATTTTTCTGAAATTGATAACTGATAATAGTTACCACCGCGTGAAATAATATAAACAATTGTTATTTATGTAATAAAGTCCCCTTTTCTTTAAACAACAGGCGCGTGCAAATATTCCCAGCCACATATTCTCCTTGTATAGGGTGCTGGGTGCTGGGTGCTGGGTGCTGGGTGCTGGGTGCCGCATGCCGCCACGCGTGCCACCTCCGCTGTAGGAAGGCGAGGGACTAGGAGCCTGATATAACGCTCCGACAATTTACTTTATCCCGACTCTGTCTTGTTTTGCCAATATCCGCCGATTATTTTCCCTTTTTCTTCCGCTGTTCGCTGTTCGCTGTTCGCGCCTCCTTTAGTATCGCAGGAAGCTAATATCGAATAATAACACGGCGGAGTTTTCTTTCCTCACTTCCGATATTGTACGCGGGAAGTTTTAAACAGATTGTCTTCAATTACCGCCACAACCGAACCCTGTCCCTTCCCCTTCCCCTACTTGGAGCAGGCACCAAATATTGGTTCTCTAACCGACAGACGCTATATATTATGTACAACCCCTCCACCCCGCACCAGACACCCTAGTCTTGGAACATTTCTTCTAAATTACTTTCCTGTTAAATCGTCCTCGTGTGTTGGTTCCATATGAGCTTTCCACGCTGCGATCTGTGCGTGGATTACAAATTGTGTCGGAACATTGTACTAGCGACTAGCTGATATTGCTGCATGAGCCAGTTGGCTATATCCGTGAATAGTTTGCGTCATCTCCTTTCCTCCTATTAACACGTAGGATGTTGCACAGAGTCCGCAGATGAGTCTCAGCATATTGTACTCTGCGTGTTCTGTAGTCACATTCGCATTTTACATATTCTGTACTCAATTTCTTCGCCTAATGTCATTCCCCCTCTATTTAATACTTAAATTCGGAGAGCAAAGAGACCATTATTAATTATTCCCAAGTTGTGAGAGTAATTAAGTGGGATGTATGTGATAATCTGCGGCAGTCATTTTCGATCGCGAGTTTTTGCTCGTTACATTGTAATTCCGCGCTAAACTCCGGCACCGAATTTGCATATAAATGATTGGGAACTTTTTGCGTTTACAGATCACAGTCACTCTAGACTTACCCTAGGCTTTATAATTCCAATTTTCCATGAATAATAATGTTGAACTCGCTATTATATCCGACGTAAAATTAATATAAATCACCCAGATTCGTGGCCCTAGGCTGTGGAATTACGGCTGGAACATTATTTTTTTGAGTAATTTTCTTTTTGTGGACTATTTATATTCAAATAATTTATGTTCGTACGAAGGTAATTTATTCTTATTAGTTTACTTCAGCGATACACATTACCATCGTAGCGTCTCTAGTCTCACTGAGAGGAATGTTTGTAGTTAAAGAGACATGCAGAGTCAGGTAACCTATCTCCGATTCCACGTTCAGCGTCCCAATGTGTCGCCACCCCACAACACCCCCCACCCCCACCGACACCTTCCGCGCCACCACACTTGACCGTTTATCTTTGTGGCCTTTGACCTCTCATATAAATTTTCGGGCTAAAATACGGCACTTTTTGTACCCCCGAAAAGGGTTGAATACATTATCATGGATTCGACCTAATGTGAACATACATCGAGGGCTTTTGTTCGACCTACCACTTTATAATGTAGCGTTTTTATACGTGATATCTTTTTTCGGAATGTGATTTTATCCATATAAATTGGGAATGCGTATGGAATAGTAAAATACATCAAATGCATAGTACATTATATTCCTAGAATGTGGCGTCCATTGAGGCTGAACCAATTATATCAAACATACAGCTATATGTAGAGGTGAATCCATACAATAATGTATCTTATTATCCAACATATTGTTTACCTCTATAGTAGAAATAATACTGTTATAGGTATATTACGCAAATAGATTTTTTATTTTATTGATTCCCTACTATACTCATATTACTGAAATATGTTAGAAAGTGGAACGTTCTATATCAGTTGATTGTTTTTGTATATTCATAAGTTATTTACACTTTTAAATGTAATGTGAAGTAGGTATACATCTGCCGAATAAAAGTATAAATGACTGTCATAAATTACAAGATGACCTAAATAGGCTCAGCAATTATTGCGTTTTGAACCAATTAACTGTAAATGTAAAGATGTGTAAAAAAATATCGTTTTTCCGTATTAGATCACCAATCAATTATACTTAAATGACATTTTTTCATTGATCCATCCGAAGAACGCGACATAGGTGTCATTTTGGTCACCAAACTGACTTTTAACATACATATATAATATAGAAACTATAGTTGAAAAGATGAAAAGGCCTACAAAATGTTGGGGTTAATTATAAGGTCTACTAAGCATTTTACAGGCACTGATCCATTGAAAAAAGTACATTGCTGATATGTGCGAAGCATTTTTGAGTTTTGTTCCCCAATATGGTCCCAGTAGTAGTAGGTACGGAATAGATAGGAATCGTATCGAGGGTATTCAAAATATATTTCGCAAATGAACCATAGAAATCATGTTATATTCTCAAGTAATGCAGAGTCCGCTATATTTCACAAAATTCTAAGCCTGGAAAGTAGACGCATTATTTTAGATGTGAGCTTACCATACAAGATTTTGCATGACCAGATTGACGGCCGAACGAAAACATTTCACACAGTGTACACAGGATCCGCCACGATGAGAACTCTCTGGTAACTTCGTCCGAACAAGGAAAATGGAGAGCTGGACTCAACAAGGGCGGGAAATGACGATGAAGGACCACCAGGAAGGGCGAAGTATCCTGGAATACTCTAGAAACACCACGTCAAACTGACGCGGCGGGGCACAAACCGAGGGGCACAGCACACTTTTACTCACTTTCACCGAGGGGGGTTTCGGGAATTGGTTTCTGGAAGCTTGGAGATGGAGCGAGTATGACGAGGGGATTTTGATGGAAATGAACGAGGGAAGAACAGGTCTTGGATTTCACAGGAAGAACGGATGATTACGAGGTCGAGGTAATGTTGCTGCGCTGAGCGGGTTTTCGAGAGTGAATTGGAATTGCAAATAGGTAACAAAAACGGAATGGAATGAGTGAAGGTAGGCAATACATTTTGGAAGGAATTCGAACTACCTATCACCAGAGAGTATCAATAATGGCCAAACCAGTACCAGTACACAGAACTCGTCACCTTTTCATGTACCAAATTCTTCTAAGAATTACACGAATAGTGTTATTAGACGAGCTCCGAGTATTTATAATGACAAAGTTGGTGACGAGACGTTTTTTGTCATTCTCGTGGCTCACTTATAAAGTATATCCTTGCTAAGTTTGTGCTGAAGCTGCAGTGTTGTTTATTTAACTAAGCTTTCAACTTCTGTTTGTATTATAATTCTTTGTCTGTATTAAGTATGTGCTGCTTTCATTTGCAAAATAAATAATACTCGTACATAATGTAAATACTCGTACATTATGTAAATACTCTTACATTATGTAAATACTCGTACATTATTCTGTAATTGATGTGCAATATAACCATGTATGTAATTATTATGATAAAATGTAAAATGAAAGATATTGTCACATTGTAGAGTTACCTGTAATTAAATAAATAAATAAAATTATGTAAATACTCGTAAAATATGTAAATACTCGTACATTATGCAAATACTCGTACATTATGTAAATACTCGTACATTATGTAAATACTCGTACATTATGTAAATACTCGTACATTATGTAAATACTCGTACATTATGTAAATACTCGTACATGATGTAAATACTCGTACATTATGTAAATACTCGTACATTATGTAAATACTCGTACATTATGTATTATAAATAAATATATAACGGGATATTAAAGTAAAAGTGGTTGAATATTATTATTTCACGGATTTATTATAAAACCGATCTCGTATTTCCAGAATTAGCAACCGAATCTGTATTCATGTTTCGGATTGGCCATTACATGACGCCGCCAGTTTCATCAGAAATTATCGGCATTCGGTTCAACGCATTAAAATAATTGTACGGTATTACAATACAGAATCACAATAAATCCTCCAGTGGGTTTATACAAGTGAGAATGGCCAATGGAGGGCTGTTATTTCCCATCCAGCGTGGAATAATTTCCCCCGTTACATGGTACCTACTATCCCACCCCGGAGCGAGGTCAACATTATCCGACTACACCAATTTCTATTTCATTGTAAACGTATTTATTTTACATCCCATAGGCTAAAGTTTCAAAATTAACTCCAGTAAAATAACGCCCGTTCAGGTTCAGGAATCATATTCCCCAGCTTCCCCCACCTGTATAATCTAGGAGTTTTATTAATTTGTTTTTCAATCATATGTTTTTTCATGCAAATAAATCAAGTATATAAAAATGATAATGTATTTTAAGTACATCACCCTTATCTATTATGTATGATATTCGGTAAATATGATCTTCTTCAATGTTCACTTTGGATACTTTTGTATTTAAGCAATATAAGATATAAGTTTCTCGCATATTTCTCAGGTAACTAAGGAATATAATCCCAAAGTGTTGCAAGTTCCGTTTATTATGCTAGAAGCCGATTGTGCATAGTAAACTATCATTAAATCCACGTTTGCCTTTCCTTTTTCTGTTTCCGCCATAGAGAATAATAATTAGGCAATCTAAATAATTTTCCGTGTGCTGCGTTTTATTATCTACCAAAAACGGGATTTTCGTGACATAACTTAGGGTGCATTTAATTTTCTGAAAGCAAAAATTTTTGAAAATTTAATTTTATTGGGTATATTGTTAGTTTGATATTTTTATCTCCTGCGTAAAAGCTTATATAATTGTATTTCACTCGTGATGGGTATTGCTATACAGTGTTAGTGCTATGATTAAATGCGTATCTCTCGTTTTTTGTAAAAAAGTAAATAATGCGCGCATTGCCTGGAGACGTGGAGACAGGTTTGCGAAATAACTAACGGAATAGATGGCGTTATGTTCATGGAACAAACAAAGCAGTCGGTAGAAATATTACGCTAATATCTCATTTAAAAGGTGGTCGTTTATTTTTACAGCACTACCTGCTAAAAACATAGCAAATTCTTTATACGTATCCATTAACGAGTAGGTATCAATATTTGAACAATAATGTTTTAGCTAGCTGTTGACAAGCCGCAGTCGTCCGTCCGTGCGACGATTTGGCATTTAAAAATCTTCCCACGAGTGCTTTTTTTGGACGGCATGTAACGAGGATTTTTAAATAGATAAATCATCCGTGCACAACGCCCCGCGCCCGCGCTATCTGGACGCAATCCAAAAGCTCTTTCAGTGTGCAAATCTACGTCCATTTTTGTAAACTAGTACAAGTTAGTAAAATCAATGGTTCATCTAATTGCGAACGTAGTGCGATGGATGCGTTGTCAATTTGCTCGATAAATGTTTTCGCAGGTCTTTCGGATGAATCCACCTCTAGTCAGTGGCTAGCCAGCAGTCCTCGGATGTTATTAATGACGTCACGTCTCCCGGCACGTGGAGCGGGCGCGGGCGCGGGCGCGAGTAAGCAGCCACGTCCCGCCGTAATATAACGTCACGGCTCGCGGCTCCTCCCCGCGGGACCGGAAGAATGCACCGTAATGTACCCGGACGTGTGCTGCAAGGCGATACTACCGGAGACCGTAAACATTTCTCACTCACTTCCCCTGAAATATTATTCCGAATGCATAAACAGCCAGCCGAAATGGCTACCTACTCGTTACTCGTATATCCCGACTCTACATGTTTGTTATTACAGTTCCCGCTACCCGGTCTCCATATTATACGAGTATAAACAATAGCTCTCTCCTTACGGCCAGCGTAATTTTATGAATATTCATGAGTCCTTTGGAAGATGCGATAGGAAAGGAACAATATTAGTCCTGGTGTAACAAGATTTTTAAACTGTATAACTGGGAAAATTTATAATTTAATGTATATGTACTTAGAGTGAAGTTGATTGAACGATATCAAATGTTTGGTGTTTTATTTCAATGTATCGGAAATTCAAACCCAACTCAATGAGCACCGCACGCAAATACGTAGATATAGGTATGTAGGCCATATTTTTATCCTTTAGGAACAAGGCGATGGTAAGGTTGCCGATGTTTGTACCCAATTTTGGTTCCTTTCCTTTGATTATATTTCAGCATTCCCGGCTGATTTGCCTTCACATTCCCAAAAGTTAAACGGAATTTGTCGCGATGTTTTTCTATTGACTTTTCATATTACGGGTACCTTTGTAAATCTCGCCCGGACTGTAATAACATTTGTGCCGCGCCTGTGTGTGCCCCCTCGCCCGCTGGACACCCCTCGGCCACCACGAGGGAGCCTTCTCCGCCCGACGCTCGATGTTCACCTCCTGTTTTTCTATTCCGAACTTTCCGTCAGTTCACTAACTCGGGTAACTTGTTCGATAGCCGTCTCTCGCAACTTTTGATATTCGACGTGTTTCCTATCCGCTCCTTATTTCCCGCTGTATGGCGTCAGCGGCGAAAGAAAATTGTCTCCTCAGCCAAAACTCCCTGATCTATTTACTTCGGTCGCGATAAGATTTGTAATATTTCTTAAAATTACTTATTTTTATTGTTATTCGAAAACTTCGGGCACTTTAAACGTTTATTGTTTATTTATTCTTGTACAGAGGTACGTTCAAAAGTTACGACAGTTTTATATCTCTCGAGGGTGGTAATAAAAATAAAGTTTTATGCCCTCCTTTCTGCCAAATAATCCGTTTTTCTGGAACTGCGCTAATTAGCCGCTGTAACACCTCTGGCGGGAAATATTCGTCGGCCATTTATTCCGTCACACGACGTGCTCGACTTTGTGAGAAGATTCCTTAAGATTGTCGGTGCCGAGTCGGATTAGGGTTACTGGTTCCCCGGGGGCGCGGCGGGCGGGTCGGGAAGGGGCAGGAAGGGGAAGGGGAGAGTCAACAAAAAAGGATTTGCGGGATTCATTATCGCCACTGAAAACTTCACCCTGCTCACCTCACTGTTATTGTAATAAGTTCTCTTTGCCACGTTTATCCGTGGCTGTTGTGTATAATGCGGACCACTCGTACCTCTATCTCTATACTCTATATACACGGTATCCCACTTACCTGCCTGTTCCCTGTTCGCTGTTCAGGCTGGGCTGGGCTGGTGTTCCGGGTTCGCTAATGGATAATATCGTTTTGACTGAAAATAACAAACCGCTTTTCGGGAACTGCGCTTACTTTTTATTTTCTTTCTTTTGTTGTTTTGATTGTGAGTTTTCAATTTTCGGTTTATGAGTGTCGTCTACTATTTGTTTTGCTAATTTAACTCTTGATTTGTTTATTTCCCCGAAGATCACTAAAAACTTTTATAGAAACTCGTGTAATGAGGTTCCACGTAGTAATCGTGACCTTTCTTCTTTGTGTTTTTAGTGATTCGCTTTTAACCGTCTTTACCTTTTCTATAATGAATCATACAATATCCTGTAGTTCTTTAAGTGATATTAGAACTCATTTTGGGATACGAACATTATATATAAACGTATAAATATATTTGAGACAGAACATTTCGACATTATAATAAAACATCACAAGGAAATCAATAGCGAAAAAACACAAAAAATCCTGAATTCGAAGATTTGCCATGAATGAAATAAACATCACTGACCTAATAATATATAAATATTTCATATATAATATGCCCCAGTAGTGTTGTGGTATACTCTACAGATTCCTGGTTCGATTCCCGTTGAGGTTTCATAATTTAAAAGTAATTCTTCTCGTATTATAGGTATTTCGTAATTGGGCCTCTAAGCCTGTTAAAGTATAATAAATAAATCACCTTTTCTTGACATGTATCACATTTACTAGAATATTGATTTAAGTAACCAAACATTTTTGGCTTAATTCTGTTTTTCTTTTAATGGCTACTGGCCACTAAAGATTTAGTTGATTCCATTATACTCGTATCTCCCCAAAGCAGACAATATCTCAGCAGACACAAATAACCGCAAATCTCCCCCTATCCAATATATTCTATTGAGAGAAAGACCACCTTTTATCTCGAAACGTTTTGTTTATTGCTTATATTTTTAAAAAGAATGGCGGTTGTATACGAATTTTGATGTGAATATCATGATCGCGATACATAATGAAAAAGTAAAGAATTATGCAGTGCGAATCACGGCACACTGGCACTGGTGGCGGGCGCCGCGCGCCGGGCGTGCCAGGGGAGTAGCCCTGAGCCCCGAGCCCCGAGCCCCGACTCGTGGCGTGGTAGCTCCGAACGTGCCAGGGCTGTACCAACACGGACATGTGGACGTGGAGTACCGCTCGACGCACATTTCCCAGTTTTGCATAACTGCTCCCCGGGGCGGTATCCCCCCCCCCCCCCCTCCGACCCGCCAGCCGCCTCCTCCCAGCCGATGCCATTGCCGACTCTTTATTTCTTTATTATTGTAATTCCACGGATTTACGTCACGTGTGCGCGAGGAGGAAGGGAGATGGTCGGGAGACTCGCTGCTCCCACCTTGCCACAAATCTAGGCCCATCCATGTCTCCGACCTATTACCTGTCTCCATTCGACGTCTCGAGTTTCCTTCTATTACGGACGATTTTTTTTTCTACTGTTTTTTTCAACTCGGACTTAATTCGCCATAAATCAGTTGGTAGAAAATGTCTGGGTACGGAATATTCGGGCGGGTATTATATTTAATCATCTTTTTATTTCGCGATTCCTCTCATTTCGCAATTTGTGATAAGTAATATAAAGTAAGTATAACCGTGTCCGACCGTCCTCGTCCATCCATCTGGCTCATGGCTACAGCTTCCTTATACAACTAATCCTCTAATCTCACCTACTGTAACCGTTGCCCCCATTTTGGGCATCTTAATCCCTTTATTAAGTCTTCTCATTAATAATTGTCTTAGAATTAGTAACTTCGGCCGAGCATAAAGCGTTACTTTTATTGACCCTGTACCACTAATAACAGTTTCCACTGGTATCGCAATTTCCAACACAGTTCCGTGATCATTGTCGGTTTTGTCCACGAAGAGAAAGGTTGTAAATTTAGTTACCTACCTAAGAAAATCGGTATTGAGTCGTCGAATGACGCTTAGGGCTGTGGCTGGTAGTTGCCAGTGCCGCATGCCGCATGCCACGGCGATAGAAGTGCGGCGCTACGGACTAAAGGGGCTGTTTCATCATCCATTAAACCCATTTATTCCCAGATTAAGGGAACATTTTTCTCCCAGCCCCCTCATCTCGTGTTGAGACTTCATCTCTCTCTGTCTACTGTAGCAGCCGCGATACTCCGCCTCCGCTCGGGCGCGTCCTGAGTGCGATAGATACCGTTTTATAACATCTGCTTTTGTTAAAGAGAGAGATTTAGCAGACATTAAGTCGTATCCGAGGAAGATGACAAAGTGAACTCGGAGCGGGCTTTTTTCTTTGCAACGGTAATCTCATTACATACAGCTAGGCTACGTACACCGCTGGCTGTGTCACTAGCGCGAGCGTGTAGTATGTAGGTGGGTAGGTAGTAGGTAGTAGGTAGTAGGTAGTAGGTAGTAGGTAGTAGGTAGTAGGTAGTAGGTTGGCAGGGCTCACTGAAGGAAGGATGTCATTAGTGTATCACTCTCCGCCCTTTATTCGCCCTTTTGTTAGGTTCTCAAGGCATGTGAGCAACGTGTTTATTATAATTCCCTCTGTTTGTCTTTTTAAATAATATTAGCGTGATTTTTTTAAAATTGGTTAATCTACTCCTACTATCTACCTTAATATTCATATGAATATGTACATTTTAAGAAATGAATGGTGTTTTATATTTAGGTTTGTACAGTTGTTTTTATAACCGGAAACTTATATGCATTGTATATTATATCATTGTTTCAATAAACTTTCGAAATCTGGAAATATGTTTGTTTGGTTTAAATTCTTTCTTTTTCCTTATCCTCACCTAATAATGTATTAGCATAGCATTCACTTTGTGATAGTTGTTATCAAAATTACCCATTGAATTTTTTTTCTAATTCCTAATTTTGTTGAAAATGTGTCTATTCTTACTTATTATTATTATCATTATAGTGATTCCTCCAATATTCTTACTACAAACTTTTACTAATCAAATTAAATGCTTAATTATCAAAAAAAACATAACCTTGTACCGGAGTTTTAATTATTTGTAAAATGTACAAAAATAAATATGATTATCTTTTCTAAAATATTGGAGTAGTTATCAGATGAAGATAATACAGCACTCCATATTGATTTATTAGTTCCGCAGCACTCCTAATAACATTAGCACAGAAGATAGAATCCACAATTCCTTACGATCGTATCAGCTGGATCGTATCACGCGCTACTCAGCCACTATTATTTATGATGAGTATTTTACCAACTTTCCTCAGTTAGTGGAGGGTGGAGGTGTTCCTGATATTGGGGTTCGGAACTTCCCTCCGGGTGAGTTTTGCTGTCGGTAGCGGGAGGTAATGTCGCCCGCCCTCAGTATGTAGGTTATAGGACTGCTATTCCGAGTCAAGTTGTGTTCATTCCTCTCATTATTTGTAATGCCGGGGGCAAGTTTCCCGCTGCACATTAAATCGACGTAATTATCGAATAGGTGAACCATTATGGCATCCCACGACCATCCTCGCTGTGCGCGTACCCGGGGTACCGCACACAGTACACACACGCCCGCGCCCCCTTCACTTTTGTGAAATAAGATGTTCAAAATTCTTGTTTTGTACGACTTCTAATGCCTATCGAACCTGTTTCCCAGAAGCAAACAGTTGTTTTATATCTTCAGAATTTATTTTTCACACTTTTATTAAGCACAGTTCCATTATTTCGGTTTTTGTGAGCGTCCAGATTGTATACGAGTATACCTATATTAGTTATTCCTCCAAGGTCCAGATAGTAATTATATTATTGACTACGATTTGCTGTATATTATGACTGTAGTAGATAAACGTGCCGCTTGTCGATTTCTCTGATTTCCACCACTTTGCTTATTCAAGTGTATATTTCTAATTACATTGCAGATAATATTTATTGATCATCGAATGGATGGGTTTGAAATGGCTTTATGGGCAAAGTTATGTAATGCCCGCTTTATATGGGACAGTTTCTTGTTCAGAAAACTACACAGTTTCTTGTTCAGAAAACTGTGCAGTCTGTCAAACTTCTGTTAAAAGACACGCTAAATATGTGTATTTTTGAAACGCGATTGTAAGTTATTATCGTATGTTTGCTCTCAGGAAATTGTATATTTAGCTAATAATGTAAATATGTTATTGGTTTTTTACGTATTTAAAAGCATACAATAAACCAATGTCTACTTAAACGTTTACATAAAAAACATTGACTGTCATGTTAGCTTAAATCTGACACTAGCACACAGTTTTTCATGCAGTTTTAGCTTTATACGGGACCGTTTTCAGACTGCACAGAAAACTGTGTAGTAAACTGTCCCATATGTAGCGGGCTTAAGAAATTAAACGCAGTTTTGGAAATGAATTTGCAATGTATTTTCCTTACAAATTACAAGATTAATTACTACAAAATGAATACGTAATCAAAACAGATTGAAACTATTTAACCCGAAGAAAGCCTGGCACCAAACAGGGCGATCTTCAAGTGTCTTGAGTTGTCGTGAGTTGTCTTGAAAAAGTATTGAAAAATATATGTTTTGTTTTGAGTTCGAAGAACGATGACAATTATTGAATTTTGAATTTTGGTTCCTCTTCTTTTTCTAAAATTCGCCAGAAGGTAGACCAATACTGGGAAGGATACAGGCTACTTTTATATTTTTATATAGCGCTTTTATATAGGCTACTTTTATATAGCACCCTTGAGGTATATTTATACGAAAACGGCGCTGTATAAATTATCCATAATAATAATAATAATATATGTGTATAAGGAATATATTTTATTTTTTTTAATTAAAAAATCGGTTAAGATGGTTCAATCTAAAGATTTTAGCCAGCATTATACGTAGTTTTTTTGTTTTGATTAAAAAACATTTGGAGAGCTACTAAAATTGTTACAAAATACATAAAAATATAAATAAAAAGCTTGTTTTTGTAAATCTACAAACAAATATGTATTATACATAGAGCTATGGATGCTTATTCGCTGTATTTACCAATTATCTAGTTGGTTAGTCCGTTGATATGTTATATTCACTTTTATCAAATAATTTCCGAAGCCGTGTTCTTTGGCAATATATTTCTCGCTGTCTTCTGATCTGTATCCCGCTGCCGCTGTAAAGTTCACCAGACCCAGACCCAGACACCTGCACCTTCCTTTAGTGTAATCATGCCGCTCCTAATGTTTCTATCCGAATGGTGGCGCTGATAGCCTTAATACCAGTTATAAATTCAAATTAAAACCTTTATGGTTTTAATTTACCCGGGAAACTGCCTCCCCTCCCGCGCCCCCAACCCCCCCCCGGCGCGGGTGACGGTAATCCAGCCGTGTCGTTGTCATAGCGCTGCTCTACACACATTACTCGAACGGTAATATTATACCTCGCTACACCCGCACTCCTGGCTGTACCTGACACGTGTACAGGCGCACGCACACCCGCCACCCTCCGCCCGCCACCCACCACCCCCAGACCCCGTCTGGGGCGCTTACAGCCAGATTGCCAGATTGTATCTACATCTCTTCGCTAAACTTTCAGCTTCTCAAATAATAAGGTTTTGAAATTTCTTTCTGCCGTAAAATACAAACGCTAACCATATCGACACCTGTAAGATTTTCATTATTAAAATGTTATTTTCACTTACTGGATATTTCTTTACCTTGAATGTTATTTGTTCGAATTCTCTTGTTAGCACATTATAGTACGTTATGATACGGCATTGATTAATTTTATTATTTATTATTTATTTATTACATTTCGTAGACTCAATCACAATAATGGGATACCCATAGCAATGATGAAGCCCCTACTACTAGATAGTCCGGTCGAGTCAGGGCATTGTAGTATTATACATTACACATTGTAGTACTAAACATAATTGAATATTTACATAATTAGTATAATAGAACCAAGTTTGGATTTCACAAATTTAGAATTTACAAAAAAATAATTTTTTTGCATACCAAATTTTAATAATTACATAGCTATATTTTTGCAGGCATTTTCAATATATACACGACCCATTAGACTTATCCAACTAACGACACGACACCGACCCTGTATTTGGAGAAGTCGGTTAATAATTTGGTTTGTGTGTCCATTTGGTTATATATCTTAGGTCCAATAAATGTGAAGTGGCGCTGCGCTATCGTTGTTTTTCTTTTAGGAAGTAAATAATTTATATTTGAGGCAAAGCGAGTGTTCATGTTTTGTTGCGTTCTGCACTTGTCAATACTCCAAAATTTCACTAAGCATGACTGAACTGTAAGTTCCTTAGCATCAGCAAATAATTGCTCGGATACGGACGTGTCATGATTATTTTCAGTATAGTTTTTTTTGAGTAATCACTAGTGAATTTAGAATAGAGTATGCACAACCTCCCCAGCCTATAATTCCATATGTTTGCTTTAGACTGGAATAAAGAAAAATACACAGAACGAATAGTGCCATAGTCCAAAATATTTCTTAAATTATAAAATACATGTATTAGTTTGCGTAACCTATTTGTGGTCTTATCTATATGAGTTTTCCAACAGAGATGGTTATCAATGATTACACCCAGGTATTTGATGCTTTCAGTTTTTTTCAGTGGTGGACAACCGCAACCATTATCATTGTACGAAAAAAATACACTCTTGTTTGATCTCACTTGCTTGCATAAAATTATAAATAGTCACCTTGACACAACGCTAATAAGCGAAATCGGTCTGCGTGCCAATTAACGACTGCGTAATCCAGACATTTTCAGAGTTGAGCGCTTTTCCTCCAATACAGGATATTGGTTACAATCCTCTCGTTGTGCAGAGAGTACAATGTAATACACAGGGACATTTGAACCGGGACATTGGGACATTGTACCGAATTTGACTCTTAGGTATTTTTGTAATATCTTTACGAATACGAACACTCTATATAATATATTCTTAGGCTCTGAGACATCTTTTAGACTCTCTGTAAATGGGCGATCTTGCTTATTAAGTGTTTATATTATAATTTAATAGCAGGTACTTCATATATTTTATAATAATTGTTGGTCTATACTACATTTTTGTATCTTCCGTATTTTTTCACTTGGATTTGTAACAAATCAACATAATACCGTTTTTTAATCTATGTAAAAGCTGCTATGGCATTATTAGTCAATAAACAAATGGATCGAACAGATCGACGTCGCGGGTTCGATTCCCGTAGGGGGTCTGGTACTGAGGTCTGGTACCTTGCGTATGACTGATCATCTTACCTTCATGTAATAAAATGATCTAGATACACCGAACTTGCTGTACCGATGCAGTGCCCTATATTGGGTGCGGATAAGGGAAAGAACAGATACAAAACCAAAATCCTTTTCCTTGAATGTTGTATTTTATATTAAAATATTTCCCAAATCAGTCCACAAAAATACTCTTATTTCGTCGTCAGTAAAATGTCAATAAGCTTAAAAGTCCTTTGAATAACTTGTATATAAATACACCGTGTGCCAAAACTCGACGTACAACCGGGAAATCAGTGAATCTACATCATATTTCGAATCGATTTTGTAGGAATTTTTTTTTATTTTTTCAAGAAAATTGAGTAAGAAGTGGTTTTTTTTTTTTTTTTTTTTGCAAATTGTATGTATCAAATATTGATTATTTAGTCAAATTAATACTATTCATAAAGAAAACAAAATAAAAAACTGCATTTTTATAAGAATTCACTCACGTTACGTAATTTGCGGTACTTATAAAAGCTTTTATGAGAAGTAATTTTTTTTTCAATCTAGATTCAAAAGTCATATTACAAATTTGACTCCAAATATGATGTAGATTCAGCAGTTTTCGGGTTGTACCTAGAGTTTTGTTACACCATGGATATGATCTGTGACTTGTGGAATATTTCCCAAGGAGAGGTCCCCGGACCGGCCCCAGTGGTACCTTCCCCCTACCCCTCCCGCGGTATTACCAACATTCCGACTATGTTTTTATTGCACGAGGTTTGATTTATGACCTCTTTTTGGGTTGGCGAACATAAAGAAAAGTTTTCCTCTCGTTTTAGATAAATAAATGGTATTTTTAAACCGTGTCTCCTGTTATTCAGATCAAAACTTGTATAAAAATACCACCATCAATCACTAGGCTTTTATCGAGGAAATGTGTTTTTGCGCCCATATTGTGAATATGTTCTAATTTTACGACAATAGATATCATAAATGTATTTTTTCGTCGTTTTTTAAATTGAATGTAGGTTAATTGTGTTATGTGTGGTATGTGTGTTAATTGAAAAATATTTTTGTGTCGACCGTTTATTTTTATTTATTTATTTTTATTTAGGGCATTTACATATACATTTTTAAATGATTACACAGTAGGTAGCTATTCATTACCGCCAGAGATGGCATCCAGACACTGTTCCCTAAAATGCACTAGATTTGTGTTGAAAACATCAATATTGTTAGTATACTTGTTAGCCAGTGCGTGCATACTTCGTATCGGTGAGTTAGCACTGTAATTGGTCGATGATTGGCTGCAGTAAAATAGTGCATTACTACGGGTAACTCGACCAGGCACTCGTATACTAATTAAATTTGTTAGTTGACAACAATCAAACATAGATTTTAATACTTTGAACAGAAAGAGCAAATCATTTAATATTCTTCTATTTTCTAATGTTTGTATATTCAGAAAGTTATTTAAAAAGTTATAATTTATGTTTACAATAGGGATATTTAATTTAAAATTAATAAAGCGCAAAAATTTATGCTGGACTCTTTCGATGTTTTTTACGTGAACTCTGTAATAAGGAGACCAAATGACCGAGTTATATTCAAGCTGACTTCTTACTAAAGCAATATACAAAAATCCGCTAAAAGCAAAACTTCAATGTCTTGGAAACATGATGATATATCGTTAACAAATAAAAGAAAAAGCACTGGTCCAAGGTGACTTCCTTGTGGAAGACCACTAGAAGCGGTAAAACAGTCGGATTGCACATCATATATCTTTACATACAACAATCTATCAGACAGATAGCTTTGGAACCAATCAAGGACTGGCCCACGAAAACCCAAACTAGACAATTTACTCAACAATATTTTATGAGAGACTTTATCGAATGCTTTACTGAAGTCTGTATATACGCTATCAACTTGACATTTTTTATTAAAGGCTTCAGTAATGTAATTTTGATAAAAAATTAAGTTTGTGGTGGTTTAACACTATTTTAGTATACTAAACTTATAGAAATTTAAATACCTCATATCGCTTTGTGAATTTTTCAAACAAGACTGACTAAACTGTCTTCATGAGAAAAACGGAAGCTACTTGCTAATGTTATTGTTTTTTAACAGGAGTACCTACATAGTCTCTCATAATCGAAATATTGGATTAATTTATGGACATATTTTTCATCAACACATAATAATTGAAAAAGTGCGGAATTTTTAGAATTTTGCAGTTATTTATGACAAATTCATCATCATAAGATTGTATCTTTTCATAGTGACCGATATAAAGTGTTTAATTAAAATTTAATGTGAAATGCATACTTATGATTTTCCGGAAAACGATTAGTTTGAGCACTCTAAAAGGATATAATATATATTTTTAATTAAGTCGGAATGAAGCTTTATTAATGGTGACTTGCCAACATTGAAATAAAAAATAAATCTATTCGTAATACTTGAATAATCTTTTTCCGAATAAGTTATTTAAAATCCGGAAAAGCGTTTTCGTCACGTTCCTTTCGAAGAGCTGCGAATTGATATTGTATTATCTAAATTAAACACGATGATAGTTCAATTTGTTAATTTTTATTTTGACAGAATTATTTCACCTTGTTAGGGCATTTTCAAATTGTCTTACACTGTGACAAGCAACAAATTGACATTGTGTACAAATTGACATTGTGTACAAATTGACTTTGTGTACAAATTGACATTGTGTACAAATTGACATTGTGTACAATTGAGCGTAAGTACACACTCGTAGGTATGTATAGAGGTTTTCCATTTTTGATGACCAAAATGTGTACTTTTTTAGTTAATTGTTAATCGTTTTCCTGGCATCAGAACTGCATTGTGTTCGTGCTAGCAGATAAACCCCGACCGAGTCTAGGGCGGGGGCGGGCTGGGTAGAGCAATCACAAATGTTGTATTCCGTATTCCGTATTCTGCTGTGAATGCGCGCCATTGATTTTGTTGGAAAGTTTGCTTAATAGTATTTTCTGAATTAAGCATTCCGATTTGTCCACGATCGTTCAGTGCTCAGGCACGCTGCATTCACTTTGGATCCACTTGTGAAGATTAAAACTTGGCGTACAGTTTGATTGGAGGGGGTTAGTGCACCTTGGGGCACTGCCACCTATCTCCACCCCCACCTATCCCACCCTACCTACCCACCCACTCGAGGACTACGGAGCTTTGTGCAATTAACAACTCCTTAATTACAGACTCAATTGTATTTCTTACCAGCACGTGCCATAAATCACTAAATACATTCTCAGTTGTTTAAGGATGATTTATTTTCGTTTTAAAGTTTATCTTACTTTGTTACTATGATTAGTAAATTGGTCACTGGTCACTGTCGAAATGTTCTAGGTATTACTTATTGTCATTTTAGTTCAAGTGTAATAGTTAAGTACTCAATTCAGTAGACAATTAATATTCCTTACTAGTACTTAATAAGAATCCAGAATTTTATCTTTTTTCTATTTAACACTTAAACAATAAAAAGTAAAAAAAATCGCTCCTTAGACTTGTTTCTTACTTCTATTTAAAAGAGGATATTTAAAATTATAAACGTTCTTTATTAAAAATCTTTACCGAGTACCTATTTGTTTTTTTTTGCATAATTTTCTAACGTATCTACCTCCCTCGCACGTTGTAAAGAATTTTACTTAAGCAGCAGTAAATATTCCGAGCTCGAGTTAACCGGAAATGACCTCCACTCGCCTCCCCTCCCATCTCACCCCAATCTCTAATAATAATGCGACCTAATTCTCGGGTGATTTGAATTTAGGGGCAGATTTTTCAGCTATGATGGATTTCTCATCCCTTCCCCGCCTCACACCCCCCGCCGCCGGCCAGAACAGCACGCACTAAACCAAATGAGCTAGTATTAGACTGTGCAGGTAGACACGGCGTGTTACCTATATCCGTCTCTTCGGGAATAATTACACTATATACCCTTTCTGATAATAGAAAAAGAAATTTCGCTTGGAATAGCTTCACCCGCCTTGGGAAATCAAAATTTACTCCGTTTCGCGTAATGTTTCCTTTTGTTTGGTATCTTGCGGCGAGACGCAGTAATTGTGTTATGAGATGTACGTCCAGATGCTTGCTCCAATTTATTTATCACCGTTCAGTAAATTAAACTAACAAAATGTAGGGATTACCTCCCGAGTACGGAATACAGCCGCCTGAAAGTCGCATGCGCCAAGTGCTGGATAAACACCTAAGAAAATGTTCAATGGAGAATGAATATCTCTTTGTTTATGATGCGGAGTAGACCGAGTGCAGCGGGCGCGGCGAGGTGCCTCCCGCGGCCGCCATACTCGAAGGTGAAACCAATGGTGTTTGTTAATGGGGTAATGGCGCGATGTAGCGCGGCCGCGGGGGCTCGGGAGGGGGAAAGAAACGACCGGAAGCGGAACATGTGTCAATCCGTGAGGGATCACTTCCCCCCTCCTCTGTCCACCTGCCCGCTCGCCCTCTCGCCCCCCGCCCCCCGCCCACCTGCCCGGCTGCTGGGGATTGAGTAATGATGCGTAAATGAATGAATGATGGGAACTGGCTTGTAATATTTGATTTGGTACATATCAGAGTCGAGCTGCTTCACAGTTTTCGCAACATTTCACCTTTTGTTTGGATTAAATTATTTGAAACACAAATCTTCCGATTGTTGGAATCTCAGCGAGAGTAAAGTAAGTAGAGTCACGTAATCTGAAGGCCAGAAACTTGCCAACGTCTTCTCTAGATCAGATTATTTATAATTATTCGTCTATCCTTTAAATAATTATGTTTTTATCATTTAACTTCTTACCTTTCCTATATTTATTAACTACAGCTTTATTAGAATTATTTTTAGTTTTAAATGGTTTTGCAGCTTATTCTACATAATATGTTGATATATTACGTGAAGCACTGATACAAATGATTTTTCATTAATTAATGTAAATCACTCGTTCGACGTTATTAAATGGTAGTACTTGTCTGATTAAAGTCCCACCAGTTTGAAACAAGCTATATCAGACTTGATTCATAGAAATTCTAACATGACGAACTGTCTTTTTATTCAAGCTTATATTTAGTAATATAATATAATGTATGTATAAGTATCCGATGAGATGGGTGGACGACATCAGGAAGTCTGCTGGAAGACAGTGGAAGACAGTGGATGGGAGCGGCGCAGGATCAGGAGGAGTGGAGACAGCAGGGGGAGGCCTATGTCCAGCAGTGGACCTCAACGGGCTGAAGTGATGATGGTGATGATGTATAAGTAATACAGCAACTCAATGGGATAAAACCTTAGAGTAATGACGCGCAGGCTATAGAGGGGCCCTAACGGTCAAAAAACCATTCTATGATTGTCAAACACGAAGTTGGCTATAGTTTGCAGCAAAACAAATGCCAATGTTTTTTACAAATGTCTAATGCGGCCTTAGCATATCGACAGTAATCCACTGTCACTATCAACAGTAAACATACTTTAATTTACAAATTGATCACCTAAATTAAGAAAAACTGGTAAATAATGTAAATATGTTGATAAAAGGAAAGTTTTTATACAAATTATACCCATGTTAGGACAATATATGCCAAAATCAATGTAAATCAAAATAATTATTTATCGATAATCAATTACCTGTGAAATGTGACTCCTTTAACACCTTGACACTCTTACTGCTACAACCAAGCATACTACAATTCACCATTGCCGTTTTTGATGATTAAAATCAGAAAGTATCCACGTTATTTACTAGCAAAGCGACGAAAGTGACCGTTACGCGTCTGTTGTCAAACAAATAATAATGGCCGCCAGCAGAGTGAAGTTGTCGCTAACCAAAAATTTGCAACGCTTCCGCACTATGGGAAACGGCGAAAGGGCCTCTCTATAGCCTGCGCGTCATTACTCTAAGGATAAAACAGTGCTGCCATTGATATAAAAAAATGCTTTATTGTTCATCAAAAAATGTTTTATCGGCGTTGAAAAGTTATAAGTAAGTGCCTAAAATATTGAAACTTAACAAAAGTAGCAAACGGATCAGAAGATTGGTTCTCACGGTTGGATTTACCTCCGCACTCAGTTATCAGTCTTTGCTTTCCTTTCCTCGTTACTTTGTGAAACTCGGCAGTTTTCTCTCTCAATAGTCTTCACATTCAGTACAGACAAGTCTAGTGCAATATCCCGCTTCTCCAGGTACACGGGTACGGGGTGGCAACACTACCACTGCCATCAAGCAATGGCAAATCTTGTTCACTTCAATATTTACTACTAGTTTATTTGGAACTCAAACAGATGAACAGGTTATACATAACAAACTAACTAACTAACCATCACGCCATTTCCCCGTAGGGGTAGGCAGAGAGGATAGAACGCCATACCACTCTGTCCTGACATACTTCCTTTGCTTCATCTACATTCATACATCTTCTCATGCACATACGCCGATTATTCCGACTTTTCACAAGTCAACTTTCAAGTACTTGTCGTACTTGGTCATGCCATGTCTTTTTCGGACTTCCTCGGCTTCTACATCCAGGCACACTTGCATTTATTAATCTTCTTTTAGCCGTTCTTTCATCACTCATTCGCTCCACATGACCAAACCATCGTAAAAGCCCTTTCTTAATTTTGTCGATAATGCTTATCTCAGCCTTGCACTCTGCTCTAATTTCGACAAAAAAAAAAGTGATTAACAATAACAGGCCTGCCTTTACCAAACACAGTTTGAAAATTCCCTGACAAGGCGAAATAAATAAACAAAAAGTGAATAAATAAAAAGTGTTAGATTTTTTTCTGATTTCATGTTCTAGACAGAAAATAATAGATCGCAATATATATACACCGTGTCCCACGATGAGACCGCGAAACTCCGGAGGGTGATTGTTCATGGTATTCTGAGAAAAAATCCTTATAAAGTTTTTTGATCCGGGCATTTTTAATAATTAATTAAAAAAAAGTATTAATAAAAAGCGACTATGTAACACTGGATTCTGTTTGAAATGCTAGCGGTGGCGGGGTGGCGGTGGGCGGGGAGGAGTGGGGGTCACCGAACGCCTTGCCTTGTGCGGACATTCAAAATTCGAATTTCATATCTGAAATTGGTGCAGGTCACGTGGTGTTAGCCAGTTCAAAAATGGACGGTATTACACGCGTGAATTTTTATTCATATTTTAATCATTTTTTTAAGAAATTAGAATTGAGTTTTTTAAAAAAACTTTATTAAGATTTTTTTCTCAGAATATCATGAATAATCACCCTCTGGAGTTTCGCGGTCTCATCGTGGGAAACGGTGTATAATTGTGATTTTCGTTAATCTTACACGTATAACTGTCGGTTCTCTACCTTCCTGTTAGATGTTTGCTGGTCCACCCTGTACCGTGTTACTAGTGCTAGTGCTAGTGGTAGTGGTAGTGGTAAGTTGGTATTCCCTGTAAATGTGTTTGTTGCACCAATAGCCAGATGCTCTCATCCAGATTATTGGAAATGGATTCCTGGAAACATTACCCACTAAACCTAATGAGAATGTTATACAAACTGAAGTTATTCATATTTTGCTACGCTAAAAGCATTTTTAGATTTCATAATCAAATTAGCTTTGTCCTTTTCCAACTAGCTTTAATATGTTTTTATGTAAGGTTTTACTTTATTTTATTTGTTTAGTTTTTCATAAGTTTCTATATTTTTTTCAAATCAAATAACGTTGAAATAATTTATTTTCTTTGTTACATAATACGTTTAAGCTTTTATTATTTGTGTTGTATTTAATTCATTTTGCATGTGTCAACAAAAAATATTTTAATTTTTATAAAACATTAATTTTCACTGAAAAAAAGGAGAAAAAAATACTCATATTAATGCCATATATAAGTTATTTGGTAGAACTCCATTTTATCTAAAATTGTAAATGTACCTACCCAATAAAATGAGAAGGATATATATTTAGTTTTACAAGTTATTTATTTTATTTGGCGGCTTCCGTAGCGTAATAGCTAAGATGCTGGACTCACGATACGGAGGTTCCGGGTTCGATTCCCGGTGAGAACCATAAAATTAATAGTGATTTTTCTCAAGCCTGGGTGTTTGTGACGTTGTTCCCTCTGTAATTGGGCCTCCTGGCCTGTTGAGGTGGCTAAATAAATAATAACAATAATAATACATTTATTTATTTTATTTATTTATCTAAAACTTCATGTACTTACAAAGCATGAGTGTACAAGGGCTGGCTTATTGCTTTTAAGCAATATCTTCCAGCCAACCCAATTTATTTATGTGCCACTCAAATTGCCAAAAAAGACGTTGCTGGTTGGAATTAATTATTATCTGTATATTTATTCTTGTTTATTTATTAGTTCTATTACATATCTATGCTTATTTCGAAAACAGCTTCGTCAACAATAGAGAACTTTTTCATGAAAAAATTATACTGCCATTAATTTTGCCTGTGAATTTTATTAAAACGGTTTGTTTTCAAATTGAATATTATTATTTAATCTGAAAGTCCCCTGTTTTCGTCTGAAGAAAAAAAGATTTAGGCTATTTCACGCTTCGTATAGGTGATTTTCATCTTCATGTACCCATCAAGTTTTCCCTCCCACTCTTAGCTTTGTTTGTTTCTGACTTGTGCCGAAATAGTTCATTATTCCAAATAAGCCTAAAAATGTTTTGTGTTGAAGCAGGAACTGGAAACTGAATTTCGCTGTATTGTGGTTTTGTTTGGCAATTTCCCAAGAAAATCTACCCTCGAACAAAATGTCCATCGCTTAGAAAAGTCTCCACTAGTTTACCTTCCGCTCGCTGCGTTCTTCATTGCGACTCCTCTTGTACCCGCTGCGCTCTGTCGCTATAGTTGCTCATTTGTGGCCTCTCTCTAGTGACTTAACTGGCTGCCCATTGCCCATCGCTGTATGATGGTGGGTGTGGGTGGCTACAGACCGTGGGTTGCTGTTACTGGTCGACACAAATTTCGGCTTCAGCTATTTTCGGCCAAAAAGCGTACTTCAGTCCGCAATTTAAAAAAAACTAAAAAATAACAATGAGTATGTTACCGAAAAGTTCATTACAACAAGCACTATTTCAAACCATTTGAGTTTTATTGTGTACCGAAATAAGTAATTTAAGAGTATTTAACTGTATTGTTCTAAAACAACTATCGATTTATAATCTATAAATTATTATTCTGTACTTTTATTATTAAAATTAATTACATTTCAAAATAGTATTTCTATTTATTCATTTATTTAACATAATACATTTTATATAAGCTGCTGCTCTGTGTACTCACACACTAAAAGATAATAACATTTTCGGTACCAACAACTCATATAATATTTATTGAAATACCTAGAATTAGCGAGTATCATTAGTCGGTTGTTTGTCAAGACACTGAATAATTGAACAGTTTACTAAAAATAATGTGTGTAAAATTCTGAATTCTCTAATCGTTACTACAGAAATCCTTTTTAATAAGTAGTTGGCATTTTTAAGTGTTTTGTTCCAGTACGTCGTTTTCTCTCAGTGCGTGCTAAATGGAATACTAAAATATTATACGTATAGTGGAATAAAGGAACGCCCAGAGTCGCCCAAATGACGATATTCACGATAGAATAAATCGCTTTGTCGTATTTTGAATGTCAATCTTTATCTACAGAAATATTTGTTATAGGTTCAGGTAATGTCAAGTTGGTCGGGGGTGGGAGGGGGATGGGAGGGGGTGGGGACATCACGTACAATATTGCCGCAAGTGGAGAGTTAATCATGTCTCTACTGCGCGGGGAAGGGGGTGAGGCGCGGAGGAGACAGAGAAGAAACAGGGAAGAGACAGAGGACAGGGAAGAGACAGGGGAAGATGGAATAAGAGAGAAGGAAATGAAGAAATGTCCTCACGTTTCACAAGTGCATCATTTATTGAGTTCTGCTCTGAATGCACAAAAGTTACCATTTTGTGTTTTATGGGCGTTTTGTTGTACTATTTCTGTTGAGACTTTATTCAACGTTTAAGGTGATTTATTTATTCACTACGTTTATTCACTTCATTTTATTGAGGTATGGTTTTGAAATCAACCATTTCCATTACGAAACTATAAAAGAACGAAATTATCTTGTACAAAAATATAAATAGATAATAATACGTACTGAAAATATTTCCGATTCTACAAAGTCGATTCAACTTAATGTTTTAATCGTATTTTCTTATAAATAAAAATGCGCTAGAAAAATTAATCTCCGGCTCACCACTCTAGATATCTGGCTCCCAAGTTCTCTTGATATCAGGCTCGTCAGCTCTATAGATCTCCGTTACTCCAGCTCTCTGGATCTCCAGCTCTCTCGATCTGCAGCTCTCTAGATCTCCAGCTCTCTAGATCTCCATCTCTCTGAATCTCAAGATCTCTAGCTCTCTAAATCTCCAGCTCTCTAGATCTCCAGCTCTCTAGATCTCCAGCTCTCTAGATCTCCATCTCTCTGAATCTCAAGATCTCTAGCTCTCTAAATCTCCAGCTCTCTAGATCTCCAGCTGTCTAGATCTCCAGCTGTCTAGATCTCCAGCTCTCTAGATCTCCAGCTGTCTAGATCTCCAGCTCTCTAGATCTCCAGCTCTCTCGATCTCCAGATCTCTCGATCTCCAGATCTCTAGCTCTCTAGATCTCCAGCTGCCTAGATCTCTAGCTCTCCGACTCGCCAGCTCTAGAGTTTTGCCGCCACTATGCGGATCACGTTCCAGCGCCGTGTAACAATTTAAGCAAACATTAGTTAAGGGACTACAGTCGGGGAATACTATTTATTATCTATACTTATTTTTTTCAGCCGACGCAATCAATCGTTTTTCTCCTAAAGATCTTTATGATCTTGAATATTTTCTTCTGCCAAGTTAAAAATTGTATTCCAACATAAATAATATATTTCTTTAAATTGCACCTTTAAAATTACTCCATTTTATCATTTCTTCACACTCGTTTCACCAGAATCCTTGAATTTTATATTTTGAGATAGTTTGTTGTGTAGTAAATTATAAGATAGATTTTATTTTTTGTTTAGAATATGTACAAAATCACATTTACTTGTTTCACTTTAAAAAAATAATTTTAAAAATCTTTTTGATAATGTTTTCTTTTGTATTTTTTTATCCCTCGAATTTTAATGATTGAAGTTTTTTATTATTTGTTTTTTAATAGCTAACTGGAATTCTGTATAAAGTCAGTTGGATTTAATAACCCCCTAAGGCCTTATTAACCGTAGCAAGAGTAGTACTCTCGACTTTTAAGAAGTTCGTTAAAGTATTCGATATTTCGTTAAAGTATCAATTGCATATTTCATTTACCGTAGAAGAAGGAACGTACAATACAAGCATTCAGTATATTTTCCTCACCGCAACTAATATTTATTATTTGCTTTGTGTAAAAAATATCTCACAAAATGCTTTTACTCTTGTATTTTGATGATAGATGCCCGTAACTGGATGAAAGCGCTAACTGGCCAAATAAATAAAAGTGAAAGTTTAATTCAACTTTTATTTAAAATAATTCAAACATACGTATTAACCACGTTACGTTCTACCGTGAAGATGCGAGTATGACTCTGAATAAGTATTTTATTGTAATAATGATTAAGATGTTGTTTTAGTATTAAATCGCCTTTGATCTGCTGAAAAATAATATGCCGACTTACTCAAAATACAAGAAATCATCCGACATTGCCGTTCTGGAAATGCTCTCAATTGTGTATGCGCATTGTGCATAAACCTATATATTTCATTATTTGCAGCCTGTACAAATTTATTTTTTTAAAGCTTCATGTACAATTACATAGCAAGTGTACAGGGGCAGGCTTCTTCCAACGAACCCTTATGTTATAGAGCTTTTAACTTCGGTATAAATCTCCCTGACTTGGGCATAATATAAGAATGGAGTAATGATCAAGATTCGCTGCACTTGTGTATCAATGCAGTGCCCTTTAAGGGTGCGGATAAGGGAAAGTAGTAGTAGTAGTGGTACTAATACATCTTGGCCTAAATGTTTAGTTGTTCCTGCGCCATACGGTTCCGAGATTTGTTTGTGTTTTGTTCCTTTTAGCAGAACTGTTTGTAGACTCCGAGAACAATCGACAATTTATATTCCTTTGACGGCCATCTGTAGCTTAAGTCCCGCGCTCTGTAGGTAGGTACAGGGAACAGGTATTAAAGTTCCATAGACAAGTCTGAAGACTGTAATAGTCAGTAACTCTCTGTCGGAGTTGGTATTCTTATTCCCCATTATTGTCGTACATAAGGTACAATCTTTACTCTACAAAGACAAAGGACACGAAAAGAAAAGATTACTTTACAGGACTGTTTTTAATATTTTTAATGTTTAATATTTTTTTATTCAAATCATCAAACATATTGCCAAAGTTTTTATTTCTGTTAATATTTGATATTGCTTTTTATGAATGTGACAATAAATTTACACATTTCAAGCTTTTGGTAAAATTAGTATGTACGTGTATTGTACCTACTTACATAACTTTACACTGTATTAGTAGAAAAACGACAGCTTTTGAAACATATTGTTTTCTCTTTTGATGATTATATGTAAATTCTACTTAAATAATTATATGTAAATTCTAAACAAATAAACAAAGCAAATTGATTGCAATGTACATAAATACATACATATTTATTATGTATTATAAATACGTAGGTGGATATCTTAATTCAGCCTACTAAGGGATCAATATGTACAATATAATCACTTATTTTTTTAATAAACTTTTTGTTGAAATAATATGCTTTTGTCATTTACATGGTCAAGAATTTAGTACTGTCAGTATTATATATGGTGATACTAGAAAGTTAACACATAATTTTTTCAAAAACAAAAAATATTGGGCACCTAAATAAATATCATTTTAACTTTTCCATCGCAAAAAGGAATGCTGTAGTTTTAATCTATTATCATAAGTTTTAAGAAATACAAATATATTGTATGTGTTAAATTAATTATGACAACGATTAACGATCGAGTATTTTTATAATAGCAGCTTTTTCACAGTCTCCGTGTAAATATTTCCTTTCAAAATATTCCGTATCGATTGTCTAACTCGGATATAAAAATGTAGAGGCTAATTCCGATTCCTTTGTTGTAAAGCGGAAGATACGTGATAATTATATCTCAAGACTGAAGGATGCTTCCCTCGCCACCATAAATAATAATAATAATATAAAGATATCAACTAACACAACTCACCCCTTGCCGCTCCTCCTCCCTCCCAGCCCCTCCCCAAGACCGTGACTGGAATACCAGCAACCTCCGCCCGCCTTTTATGAATTATTTATCCCTCCCCCTCCCCCTCCCTCAACTCTCAGAACGCCGCCCGCCATATTTGCCAATATCGACAGTTTTATTTTGTGATTTTACGTTTATCCGTCTCCATAAAAATGTGTTATCGCGCTGTAGGAGTCTGCACTCGGCCACCCCAGGAGTGCCCACGTGACGTGGTGTAGTCGGTCCGCCCGCCAGCACCTACTCCACCGGAGCTCTCCTCCAGATGACTTGAGCCTGTCCACGGAACATGTCCCGGCCACCGCCGCCGCCGCCGCCGCCGCCGCCGCCGCCGCCCGGTCCCCGGATATATCGATCCCCGCCGGTTGATTGAGAACCCCAATTTTGTTTTATTTGATGTATATTATTGAGGTGAGTAAATGAGGATTTCGCCGTAGATTAAGAATTCGATCAATCTCAATTAACCCGATAAGTTTAAAAACTGGAATTTTGAATGCTTCCCTTGAAGTGTCACTGGACTGCCAATTTATATTCATTACATAAAATATTGAAGATTTTTTAAAAATAAAAAAATGGTTATCTTCCGAGATATATTTAATTTGCGCCCATCTGGATTACTTTTATTTGGTTTGATATATTTTTTTGTATTTTTTATTCCGAAGAATGGTACAGATAAACATTGTATTTTTAATTACAACTACTACTTTCCCTTATGGTGAAAATGGTGCATAAGGCACTGCATCGGTACACCAAATGCAGTGCATATTGATCATTTTATTACATGAAGGTAAGATGATCGGTCATTCGCTTCAGTACCAGTCCAAGGTATCACACATGAAATATTAATATGAAAAGCACATTTTTAATTAAGTATCTACTTGCAATAAATTTATCGACGCCGACTCTTTTCCAACTTGAATTTTCTCGTTTACAAAATGTAAAAGTAAGAATTCAATATCCTCCTTCGAAATTTTGATTCTAATACATCCGAAGTTGGAGCCGTTCCACAGTACTGGGTGTCACTGGGTGAACTGGAGTTCCGGAGTACTGGGGTGCTGGGTGCTGGAGTGCTGGGCCTGGTGTATACTGCCACCCCGCAGGAGATAATCCCGAGGGGAGGGTAGATCCTTTATAATTAGCATCACACCCCTTCGTTCCCGCTTTATTCGTTAGCAGGAATTTCCTCCAATCGAATTCTTCCGATTTCTATAGTAGCCCGGTTTCCTAACGTAATGAATAATTTTCCTTTTCTCAATTATGCTTCCCCGTACCTAATAACTCCCGCTGATCTAATCATTTATATGTCCAAATATAATGGATCTTCATTATTTGTTTTGTTGAGTCTCGAGGTTTTTGCAAAAGAAATATGGCCTGTCCATGCAATCAGATTTTCTGCTCTTAAACTATTGATCAGAATACTATGTTGATATTTATTAAAGAATTTTAATTAAAGTCTTTACTTATGCAGAACTGAAATAGTATTCTGGATTTATTGACTGCCACAAAGCTTAGAAAAAATTATCACATGTGTAATTCAAATCCGCACTCTGCCACGACTTGATTCCTATTTTCAAGTTCAGCGCACTTAGACATTTTTGGATTTTTTATGATAACTATAGGTGGGAGTAAAAGAAAAGCAATTCATAATAATTAAAGAACACACAGTTCTGTGGAATTGGTTTAAATTTTTTTAACTCACTTGAAATTTGCTATTTTCAAAAAATTGAAAATAGCAAATTCACATGCAAATACTCGTACACATTTTTTTAAATGTCGGCGTTTTATGTGTTTTCCATTGATTATTGAGTTTTTGAAGTCGAAATATTACACTTGTCTTCTGCACATATTTCTATAGACCAATAGCAAAATTATAATTATTTACGTTTGTCAACATAGAATTTTGTCAATACCCTTTCCATTAACTGAACTGCGCCAGCCGCTAGGCAATCCGCTCAGCACTGAGCTTATTTATACAAATCTTCTCACGCGTTTCAGCTTTACGGATTATGTGTATTTTATTTTTAACTTACTAATTAACCATCATGCCATTTCTCTGAAGGGGTGGGCAGAGAGGATAGAACGCCACACCGCTCTGTCCTGGCACACTTCCCTCGCTCCTTCACATTCATGCCACCACACTCCTCCTCCAGCCGTCCACCATCTCCTCAGCGTTTAGGTGAAACCCCCGTGCAACCTGCTGCTGTAGAGCTCCCCATCTGAGCGTCCCCCTAGGTCTAGGTCAACACAAAAAAAACTAAATTCAATAAATAAGTCAAAAAGTCAGTATGTTATTTTAGAATGGAATTTGACTTAGGCAAATAAATGGTAAGGTGTTTGCTTTAGCCACTCATGATACTGAGTATGTAGATTTTCTCTCGCAATAGTAAAAACATAATTTTCACAAGGTTTTTATCATAAAACCATAACTGCTTCCTATATGGAGCATATGGATTCCAGACTCTGCTTACATGATAAGAAATCAATGTTTTAACTGAAAGAAATCTGCATACCTCATAAATATAAATTTTATTTAAAAGATCATTTCAAGCTTCTTTTGTTATGAAAATGTTGTGTTGTACAAAATGGCATTAAAACACAGAAAATACATAAACTATCTACGTCTTTGATTTTAATGGCTTCAGATCATATTAACATCTGACATGAATTTTCCTTCATTTGATATAGTATCTAATATAAGTGAAGCGGGCATGGGCGGGCGACTCGGTGGGAGGTATTTGGCAATAGCAATTAGCGGCATTCCGCTGTGAATATCCACGTCGGGGTGTGTGTACATTGTAGATCCCTACTATTACCACACACACACTCCTCAGTTTAGTGGAAGCGATTTGTCCAGTGAACCGGATCATTTCAATTTCCCACAACCGAGATAAGGCCGCTGATTTCCGCTTCCTGCCTAAACCTGCACTCGACTGTTTCTTCTTTTCCAAAATCTGTCTTCTTCTACGTTCTACGTCGCCTGCGCCACCTCCCACCACTAATACGCCACATGCAACACCTCCCACTATTTTCTACTGTGTTAGTCAAGTCGGCTTAGTGTCTTTATTTATACAATTTAATCTTATAACTACCCTCTCTCAGTTAAAATGAATCGTAAAATATTATGTTACATTGGATACTATGTTCTGATTGATTCGGTAAGCTTTTATTCATGAATCTAACCTAATATCGATTGAAGTTCCCGATAACCGTTGTTCGATTTATATCCGAGATATTTATTTACGTAAAATAATACAGTAATATAATCGCAGCTTATAAATTAATGTACGATTGTTTCTGACAGCTGAATGTTTACTTACTTCAATATAAATGGTGGATTGTCGTTATGATTTCACGGGAGTTATTTTTCTCGGGAATATGAAGCGCGAAGATGCCGAGTCATAATTATTATAAATGGTCAGAATCCAGAGTGAAAGAGAAGAGTTCTCATCCCCACTGCTCCGCCACTCCACCCTACCTTCCCGGATGAAGATCTATCCCCGAGGTTATCCCGAATTGCTGACTCATTTGACATTTGCCGGAAATGCAATAAATTGGCGGTCTTTTCTACCATCTTTCTTTCTGCCATATTCTCCTGTCACCCTCGTTCTTCCAGAGGTACTTATTTCTCAGTAACCTGGAAGTGGAACAAGATCCAATTACTTTTAGTTAATGGGATTCGATTTGTTTGATGGTGGTTTCATTCTTGTTTTTTTTCTTACTATTACGATCGTGCTTTTAAACTTTAAACCCTCTTGGAAGTAAGAAGTTTCTCATATCCAGTATTAAATGTTTAGATTTAGTGCCGACATTATTTTAGTTGAAGAAAAGTTTCGTGAACACACTTGGTATCCGCCGCCCACCCCGCCCCCACCCCGCCCGCGCCGCGCCACGCCAACCGCACTAGAAGTAGCGCGCTGCGTCATAAAAATAGTTTTCGAGTGCATTTGCTAATATTTTATTTAGACACCCGAGTTGTCTAGAAAGCTCGTTAAAGTTTGATACTGAACACGTATTCATTTCACTTGATCTCGTATTCCTCCTGCCAGGGGGGTGGGGCGGCAGAGTGCTGGAGGAGGTGGCCGAGGTTGTGCCGCTTGAGGGAGTATAGAGGACCCCTCATCAGATAAAGCGCTTGCGGAGACTAAGGCAAATAACTAGTGTTTGAACTTCTAAATCTAATCTAAGATTCACATCTCCAATATACATACCTACCTACTTATATGACTTTGTGCATGTCTATCTACACCAAATACTACCTAGCTATTCCGTCTATCCGAGATCGTATAGGTTTTATAAAGATACCAATACTGGACATATTTTTGATTTCATGAATAAAAACGGAGTAAGCTTAAGTACTACCTTCCTATAGCTTAACTGGTAAATAAACCATGCAATTTTATTGTGATTTTGTTAAATAATGTATTATAATACATATATAGATTGCTTTTAACCTAAAAATCTTGAAACAAAGAAATGGCATTAGATTATAAACATTTCTTCCAAAACATGCCTTTTATTATAACTTACAGTCTTCATCTCCTCGTTCCCCGTTCCCCGCTCCCCGCTCCCCGCTCCCCTGCCCCTACACGCGCGGAACACCACCCGCCCACTGTGTAGGATGTTTATGAGATATGTCGGGATTTTCCATGAATATATTAGCTATAAAATTGCATACGACATTGGGCGTACCGGTCGTGATATTTTTTTCCTCCAGATGTCTCGAGATACAAATTGTCTCTCGGATCCTCGCCTAAATTCTTACGAGATCCGATACAACAGTGTTCCACACAACATCGATCAATGTATTTACATTATACGGACGTGAACGTAGGTAATATTGACTAGGTACTGGTTGATGGAACTGGCTGCTGGATACTGGATACTGGAGAATAGACGTTATTATTTTACTTAACAATTATTCTACCCTTTTATTTTACCTAACATTGATATACGAGTACGAGTAGTTAACAAATCCGACCTTTTTACTTACGCGCAAGAAGTTATTCTTTTTGTACCGACTCGACTACGACCGGCCGCAAAAAACTTTTTTCTTACTCTAGCACTGTGATCACTAATATCTACATCGCAGTTGTGACGCGACGGTTATCGCTAAAATCTCTCATATTAATTAATTAATTAATTCGAGCTGCCATCTGGATCCTGCAGTACTTTTTATATAGTATGTCTTCATCGTCTTGGTGGTCTTCAAGCAGGCGTTTCGTCCATCGGTCCTCACTCTGGCGTGCCACATGTCCAGCCCATGTCCACTTCAGCTGGGAGATAGCGTTTATGACGTCTGTGACTAGTTCGTCTTCTTATCTCCTCGTTAGTGACATGGTCTCTTAAACTGATGCCGAGCATGCTTCGCTCCATTGCCCTTTGCGAGATACGGAATTTATTGGCCGATTGGAAAGTTAGTGCCAATGTCTCATCCCCATAAGTCAGCACTGGAAGTGTGCACGTGTTAAATACCTGCCTTTTAAGATTGTTAGGAATTGGACTTTTCCTTATGTGGGACACATTTCCGAACCTAAAAATAGGAATCAGAATAACCCTTTAGTCGTTGACAGGATCGAATTTCCCGGAAATGTCTTCAGTTATAACTCAACTTATAAGTTCAGTTATAACTTCAGTTATAATTCAACATCAATACTACTGGGAAGTACGTAAATATATTTTCCATTTAGAACCGTCGCGTCGCGCATAAGAACACGAAAATTTATTTTTATAAAAACATGAAACAATGAAGTTAGCAAGTTGTTAGTCGTTATACTTACGGAGGAACTGAAATCTCGGCTTTGGTTTGGTTGTAATCGGGGAATTGTTTCGAAAGTAAAAATGTCGCCAGATTTGTGTGATGTAAGTTAGCTACCATTTACGCCGAGTCGCGATGCGGACTACGAACGCTGACTACGGGCTTAGCTAAGCTCGCCCTGTGACTTGTGTGAATTATTAATGCCATTCCAAGTCTTACAACTTTCTCCTTTTTATATAGGATAAACAACTTTTAAGGCGGCGAACGTAAAATAAAGTTTTAGCACTTAAAATTTTATAGGTCAAACAAACGCCTCGCGGTAAATTTTTTCGGCAAGTTGTGCTTTCTTCCCTTCCCTTGTTTCTTTTCTTCTCTCTCAGGTTATCTGATAATTCGCCCATTTTCGATATTCCGCGAATTCGTAAGAGCCTATAAATAAAAGTCAATCTTGTATTTCTTTCAATTTTTTTTATTTGATCGTTTATATTATCATACTCCGTTTTTGTTGTGTAGCGTAATATAATATAATTCAACTGTACATGTACAGTACATGCCTACTGCCTACATAATATTTATGTATCTATGTGAGTGAACCTTCTCGGGATTCGGGATGAGAAATGACAAAGGGTTGGTTGGGTAATAATAATACACAGCGTGTTTTATAATTATTTTACTAATTATTAACCTAAATATTTTCGGTAGTAATAATAAAACTTGTTATGAAAATTATCATTCAAATACAGGAGTTTTAATTGTGTTATTTGTATAATCAATTTTTGATTACAAAAATACTTGAAATTTCATTTCAAACTACTTGTTTATAGATTTATTGTGTATCGTTTATAAATGACTTTATAGATTGTTTAATAAGTTGTTAGTATCATATTTTTATTTATGTTTGATTTTCATAACTAAATATTTTACATAAAGGAATTGTGCCACGACAGAGTGGTGTGGCGTTCTATCCTCTGCCTACCCCTTCGAAAAACGACATGATGGTTAGTTTGTTTAGTTAATTATATATACGTAAGTATCTACTATATCTACCGAAAATACGTATCTGTTATTATACTTCCCAACTTCCTGTGTTATATAATATAACTCCACAGTGGTTTTATGTGTGGGAGAATATGTTGCCAAATAACTACCCACACACATTAACTTGACTAGAGGACAGGGGACAGGGGACAAAGGACAGAGGACGATACGACCCCCTACGCGTCACACTGGTGAATGGAGCAGATCGTGAAACTTTCCATTCTCCTTCGCAAAAAACAAGTTGTTTTCCATCAGTCCCTCGTCAAGAGTTTATAATCCAATTTATTAAGTTGCTAAAAGTGACAGGTCCGGGAGCAATCGCAACTCTACACTCCGCTACTGCCCCCGGCCGTACGCCCGTCCGGCCGGCTGCGGGCCCCGCCGGGAGGGGCGCGGGCTGCTGCTGTGCGGCGGCCGCCGGCGCCCCTACTGCAGTCCGCCCCTCGCTCCCCGGAGCCAGCCACCCCACCGCACCGCACCGCACCGCACCGAGGGGAATTCCCGAACTTCGTGTCGCCGGACAGACTGGAACACGAAACAAACAGAAAATGTTGCTACGTGAAGTGTCATATAAATTTTCGTTAATGGAGATTTGATATTGCGGGCTCTAGCGCCGGAGCGGGCGGTCATCCGGGAACTGGAAGGATCGAATTAGGATTCCCGCTAACTTTTCTTCCACCCTCGGAACTTGACATTTAGCGCGAGATTTCATAATACGCAGATAGTTCCGCTTCTCTAGAGAATCTAAATTGTTATTTAAGAACTGAAACGCGTGATTTATAGTTACAGTCATTTCGTTAGGTGCCGTAAAATCTACAAAATTCGCGTAACACCCTAGTAAGTAAGAATTCATTACTAACATATTTTACGAATTATTCGGCATACGGCCTAATAATTCCTTATTTTAAACACAGTTGAAAAAAGAACCCTTGCGAAAAAAAATCGATTTTATCACTGTAAATACTATTACTTCTTTCCCTTATCTGCACCCAACGGTGCATAGAGCACTGCATTGGTATACCAAGTGCAGTGCTCTATCATTTACACGTGGTTTTCTTTGTAAATACGCGCATTAAATAACTTTTTATTAATTGCTGGCTAATTGATGTACCCAGTTAATCATTAATTATTACATCTGCAAACCTTTTTTTAATGCATTTTTCTTGGTTACTATCACGCGTCACGGCGCTTTTGATGGTTAGGTTAGGGTACAGGTACCTACTAAATGAGCCTGCTTATTTGCAAATCATAAGTAGGTATCTACTCGTATTACCTACACTTTTTCAAAGTGATTTGATTCCGTAAATAGCGAACTCTTCCCAATGCATTGACCACACATCGCGGTGTACCAGCAACCTCTCTCGGTACATCTCCCCGTGGTGGGCCCCCCGCCCCCGCTCCGCCCTCCCAGGATACACGCGAAATCCATTACCTTCACCCCACCCCCGCCCCCGCACCGCCCCAAGGAGAACTCTTTATACCACGCATCACTCACCTGCCGTGCCTTGCCGGTGCCGCCGCCGCCGGGACAAAATGGTTTCTACCAAAAGAGGTTATATCGAACAGTTGTACAAGTAAAATTTATAAGACACCAAATTTTAAAAAATATCAATGCAAAACTTCCGATTACTATAATAAATTATTCCATTATTACCAAAAGTTTCAGATTGAATGCTGATATTATTCGTTGAATCGGCAGGCTAATTAGTATGTAGCATTATTAGTATTTTGGTGTGCGGATAAGGGAAAGTATTCGTGCAAATTATATAACAACTGTGGCTATATTACAATAATTGTATTTAACCCACATATAATATGTAAAGGATCAAAAGAGGTTTTATTGTAATGAAAAATAAAGTAGAATTTTTATTTGATTTACCACAGCATTACCAATTTCAGCAACCAATCGAATCCCGGCATAGGGGTGGTCAAATATATGTTTATTATTAACGGGAGATATTATTGTGATTATTTATTTTTCGTTAATTTATCCAATTATATGTTTATTGATTAATTATATCTCACTTTGCTCAATAATTTGTCTCAACAGTAACAATTTTAGCAACCAACCGCCCTACTTATACAATAAATAATTTGTCTACTTATATTTTTTTAGTACAATTCAAGTATTTTATTTTATTTTTATTTACTTAACCACCTCAATAAGCCAGGAGGCCCAATTACAGAGGGCAACAACGTCACAAACACCCAGGCTTGAGAAAAATCACTTTTAATTTTTGTATTCACCGGTAATCGAACCCGGAACCTCTGTATCGTGAGTCCAGCCTCTTAGCCATTACGCTAAGGAGGCCGCCAAGTAATAAAAGAATGAGTGAGTGGGTTCTCATAATATAGGCTCCAGCGTACCCGTTCTAATGAGTCCACATTACAATTGACGCTTAATATGTGCACACAACACATAAATGATGCAATAATACCTGTCTCCTGACGGACTTTAACGGGGGTATATATGTGTTGTTGGTACACAGAGTTCCATAGCACTACTCTCATACTGTGCGGGGCGCAGATCCGGCGGGCCGCAGCGCCCCGACGCCGCCCGACGCCCTCGCGGTGCACCACCCCTCACCTCAGCACCCCCTCCAGAACGACCATGCTCTTCCGACAGTTATGCACCTTTAATGACGTAATCGCCCCCACCCCATCCTACCTCCGCTCGACACAACCGTCCAATTCTGGCAAATTGCTTCCTTCAAAGACGTTTACCTCTCTCTAGTGCCACCTCATTGGAGAATGAGGAAACTCAGTTTTTTTTATTAATATTTAAAAATAGCAGTTGGTACAACAATTTAAATATGCTTAAAGAGTTGAGACTGGATATTAAGACATTGAAAACCTTTTTTTTTCTTCTTGCAATTTCCTTTTTAGCTTTTGCTGTCATAAATAATAATCTAATATAGCCGCCAAATTCTTTTGTATGTTGAAAACATCGCATCGTACCTTATCATACACTATAATTGTTTCAAAGAACGTCTCTGAACATGTTAAAATTAATAATATATATTTTTTCTGTGCTCGTCTAAAGATGTAGGTATGCTCAATATTATGTTGATAAAATTTTAGTGTAAAAACCACTTACCGACTTTTCTATGTCTACCGGTTTCAAGACGTAACCGTCTCTTCGTCAGGAGAAATATAACTAAACCAACATGCAAATACTACTACACACCTTCACCATAGTAGGTTCACAAATATATTATAAAACGTTGGACCACAAAGATAATGCTTTGAATAATTATAATGAAATGCTCAAATTTAGTTGAATACATGAAATGTCTGGTTCCTCTGTAATTCCTCATTGTTGCGAAGATTGGATGAACTCCAGTCCCGGTCCCGGTCCCGGTACTAGTGCGAATGTCTCGAGTTGTCATTAGTGCGATCCTGTTCATCTGTTCTGCTCGTCTGTTCTGCTCACCAGCTGGTAGTTTCCTAACTTCGAGGATCTCGCTTCCTTTGAAGCGATTAAATATCGCGAATATTGAGGACTTTGTTCTCGAACTATTTACTGTTCTCTTGTTTCGTATTCAATTTATTCCGGTCCTTTTTGTATTCCAAAACCAAATTCGTGTTTCAATTCAATCTGATTATTTTTACGTGAAATTATTTATGAAGTATTCAAATCCGATGAATTATTGAATGAATTCGGTAAATAAGTACTACAAGTACTAAGCTCTGACCCTCCCTTTGTTCCCAAATTTATTGTAAAGCTATTTTATTGCTCGACCGACGCTTTTGTCATTCGTTTTGATTTTGGTATTCAATTAGTTTTACCACACAATACTGATTGAATATCATAAAAATTAATTAATGTTTTTACAGAATATATGTACTAGTAAGTACATAATATAGTTCAAAAGGGCGCATATTCAGGGGTCGAACGACGAATCTATAAAACTGATTCTGTTTGATCACACATTGTGCGTTTAAAAAAAAAATGAAATGTGATGCCCAGGTTAAGGAAGTAAAATTTAAAAAAACATATCGGAAATTTTTTACAAAGGTTAAAAGCTCCAAAACTCTTGGAAATCCTTCATGTTGCACTCCTAAGTGACAGGGGTTGATTTGTTGCAAATTACCTCCAGTGTAACCCCTTTCAAGGAATAGGTCGAGTTTTATATCACCTGTATAATATAATGTAATATTTATTCTACTTTTCTTTCTTTAAGTACGTATGTAAGTCTTGTACGTCCCTATAAAGCAAAATATCGCCACACATGAAACCGTCCCCTGGTGGGAGGGTGTACACTGTACAGGGTACCTACCACTAGTCACTACTCACTACTCACCCCGTGTGGTCACAAGTGCTCTTCAGGGATATGGGGTGATTTTATCGGCTATCGTTGTCTCCCTGTACTATTGTGTTACTTATTACAGATATCTTGATGTAACACACGTTGATCGTCTTCAATTGAAATCCCTGTTTATTCATTTAATTTTAATTTTGATTTATTAGGGTACTCATTGCCAGGTAAACTTATTTAATATAATAATGATTCCATTACAATATTCGATGTTTCATCCTGCCCTTATCTCGTAAAACAAATCTTGAGTACGAAATAACATTTCTGTAATGAAACTAAATATTGGAGTGTTGGAGAGTTGGAGTAAACAGTACGGAACCCTTTGATGTTACTCGACCTTGTCTCTGGGGTGAAGGAATGTACTGCTTGGTGGAATGTGCCTTGCCGATTAAGCTTCTGGCCGAATAAGTTGAAAATGCAAATGGTGGAGAGGGTTCGTGTATGAGAGGGTGAGGGTGTGTGTGTGTGTGTGTGTAAATAACACAACACATTCTCATTTTCAATTTACTGTTATCTGTATACCATGTAAGTTTCAAAGTAAAGTTTAACCCTTTTATTTACATCATAATTATTTGCGGTATACAAATGATTATTTTTGTCAATATTATATATCTCGAACCCAGATCGTATTTTATACAGCTAATTGATCCAATAATGTTTTTGTGCAGTCTTTTTTGCAACGTGGTAAATTTTTAAAATTGGTTTTCTTTTATTTTCAGGTAAACCTCTTTCTTTATTGATCGTTTTGCTCGGCTGTCTCCTGAAAGGTATTATTTTCAATTATAATTTATGACGCGTTATCAGGTTATGACAGAGGTGAGGGCAAATCGGACACAGCAACCATGCCTGTATCTTCACTTTCACGAACATAAAGAGAGTGAGCGATTATTGTAATTGTAATTGGTATTCTAAAGAGAAAAGAGGGCGCAGAATTTATGCCGTATACTTAGAGCACTTATACAACTATGTTGTACTAGTCGTTTTCCTTCTGCTCCATTAGCGGGCGAGGCACGTGGTCACGAGACAACCGAGGTGTTTCATTTCTATTCCTTCCCCGGGGACTCAAGTCCTGATATATGTCCTTGAGATATGTCTCAATTTTAGGAAAACTAATTTATACGATCTCACCAAGTTCCGTCACCTCCCGCGCGCCCCGCGAACCGCCTCGCCCGGCAGTTCCGAAGCGCCTTTGCATCCTTAGGCGCGTACGTAATCATTTAAGAAGTCCAAGTTTTGAAATGAAACTCCGTTTATCTTGTGAGGCTCCTTAACCTCACCTGTACTGTTATCTCGTAAAGCTCTCACCTCGCCTGCGCCCCCCCGCACTGCAACTCCGGTTGTCATCACCCAAAACGTCCACTAGGACGCCATTTTCTCGCCGAAACTGTCACAATATCGCTGTTCAAATTCGTTTATCTCTACCATTACTTATTCGACGAATTTGCTTCACAATATTGATGATCTTTTATGTCTTGTGGGAATGCATAAATACTTGAGAGATTCTACTCTAATTTGATAGCAAATATCCGATTCCGATATTTGACAAGTGAATTAAAGGATATCGGTATAACATGTCTTTAACCTTACTAGAATTCGCAACCTTTGTTCTGTTATCTCGTGAGTCTGGTCTCCTCACCTGTAATGAATTATTCCCCCCCCCCGTGAGCTCTTACCTCCTCACTGTAGCTCAGAGCCACAGTATTACTATCGATTCGCCCATAGTTAAAAGCGTGCTATTCACCTGTGGTATTGCTTAACGATTGAGCGATCATCAGAGTGTCATTCGTGTCAGATACCGTGGTATCGATAGCCGAACATAGCCGATCTGAGCCCGAGCGGGCCGATGCAAGCTATTAACGCGGCCTTACGTCAACGTTCAAAATTCATCGCGCTTGGCTGATTTTGTATTTTTCGACTGCTTTTCTCCAATATTTGGGCCTTGCCGACATAAATCGGACCGAAATAATAATTAACGATTTGAATGAAGATTTGTTGCGTAGTATGATATATCTCGGGAATGGCCTCGCGACTTGTAAGCGCTCGTTTAATATTCCCGATCGATAACTTTTAAACGCGTGTTCCTTTGTTGATCGCGGAAACGTTAAACATCATGGGTATGAAATATCGTTATCACAGTCGCTCTATTACCCGAATCGGTACTGATCTGTGATCGAGCAACTTGTACTGATATCTCGTGGAGCTCGTACCTCACCTGTATGTTTAACTCTCCTCACTCCTGCTTCTGGTCTAATGCTGCACGGGACGAGGTAACAGGCTCCTTTCGATAATATTCTTTCCGCCGCTGTTTCAGGCGGTGTATGGTAGTATGAAGTCTCGTACGATTTACGAGGACTATAGTTACAGTTTATATAATAATACTACGTTAACGCGATTTCTATTCCTCCATTTCCCTCGGCCGCACCTGATGGTTCATAGGACACGACATTGATACACCGGACTACACATGTACCTGTATCTTGATAATATATAAGTGAAAGAAATCTACCATATTAAAACAAGTTGTTTTCCATCAGTCCCTCGTCACGAGTTTATAATCCCAATTATATTAAGTTGCTAAAAGTGACAGTGTCCGGGAGCAATCGCAACTCTACACTCCGCTACTGCCCCCGGCCGTACGCCCGTCCGGCCGGCTGCGGGCCCCGCCGGGAGGGGCGCGGGCTGCTGTGCGGCGGCCGCCGGCGCCCCTACTGCAGTCCGCCCCTCGCTCCCCGGAGCCAGCCACCCCACCGCACCGCACCGCACCGCCACCGCACCGCACCGAGGGGAATTCCCCGAACTTCGTGTCGCCGGACAGACTGGAACACGAAACCAACAGAAAATGTTGCAACGTGAAGTGTCATATAAATTTTCGTTAATGGAGATTTGATATTGCGGGCTCTAGCGCCGGAGCGGGCGGTCATCCGGGAACTGGAAGGATCGAATTTAGGATTCCCGCTAACTTTTCTTTCCACCCTCGGAACTTGACATTTAGCGCGAGAATTTCATAATACGCAGATAGTTCCGCTTCTCTAAGAGAATCTAAAATGTTATTTAAGAACTGAAACGCGTGATTTATAGTTACAGTCATTTCGTTAGGTGCCGTAAAAATCTACAAAATTCGCGTAACACCCTAGTAAGTAAGAATTCAATTACTAACATATTTTACGAATTATTCGGCATACGGCCTAATAATTCCTTATTTTTAACACAGTTGAAAAAAGAACCCTTGCGAAAAAAAATCGATTTTTAATCACTGTAAATACTAACAAATACTTCTTTCCCTTATCTGCACCCAACGGTGCATAGGGCACTGCATTGGTGTATACCAATGTGCAGTTGCTCTATCATTTACACGTGGTTTTCTTTGTAAATACGCGCATTAAATAACTTTTTTATTAATTTGCTGGCATAATTGATGTACCCCAGTTATATCATTAATATAAATATTACATCTGCAAACCTTTTTTATAATGCATTTTTCTTGGTTACTAATCACGCTGTCACGGCGCTTTATGATGGTTAGGTTAGGATACAGGTACCTACTAAATGAGCCTGCTTATTTGCAAATCATAAGTAGGTAACTTACTACGTATTACCTACACTTTTTCAAAGTGATTTGATTCCGTAAATAGCGAACTCTTCCCATGCATTGACCCACACATCGCGGTGTACCAGCAACCTTACTCTCGGTACATCTCCCCGTGGTGGGGCCCCCCGCCCCCGCTCCGCCCCTCCCAGGATACACGCGAAATCCCATTACCTTCACCCCACCCCCGCCCCCGCACCGCCCCCAAGGAGAACTCTTTATACCACGCATTCACTCACCTGCCGTGCCTTGCCGGTGCCGCCGCCGCCGCACACTGGGTGAATTCTCGTTTCTAGCAGCTAGTAAGTCCCCTTGTTTGAAACAAATACTTTTAATTGAAAATAGTTAATTTATTAAGGAACCAAATACTTTTATAAAATGAAAAGGAGTTAGGATTTTATTAGGAAATTGAAAAAAAAACATGGTTTATGACATAAAATAAAACAATTTTATTTATTTATTTAAAATATTTGATATAATTGCCTAAAAGGCTATTACATGTTTACATTTATAAGGTTTACAGCATCATTATTATTAATTGTTTTATAGTATATACACTCATTTTTTTTAAAAACAAACAAATATCACCCTGTTCCCCAGAGAGGTAGATACAGAGGATAGAATTGCCATTTTCACTCTATCTTTGATACATGTTTTTATATACTACACAGTAATAAAATTATTTATATAAATTTATACTAACTAACCAACAAGCACGCCATTTTCCCGAAGGGGTGGCGAGAGAGGATAGAACCCCATACCACTCGATCTTGACCCTCAGTCTTTGCCTTCTCCACACTCATTGCTTCTTCTCATACATGCACGCCGATTATTCCGATTTTTCACATGTCCACTTTCAAGCACTTTTTAAAAAGGGTAATTAAAATACAATATGTACAAAAACATTATCAGAAATTATTGGAAAGAATATTAAATACTTGCATTTCAATTTTAACAACCTTTAACATTAATTACAATATTTTCAACTGGGCCAGTAGGTAAAAAATTAATTTTGTGTCAACATAAACCTTTATTCATTTTAATTATGTCAAAGATACATAAGATATATACAATTAATAGGATAAATACATACAAACTCTTCATAAGGTAACACTTGCCAGAAATGAGTACAGCTCTTGTGTGTTTACTACAATAAAACCATTAAGTTGTAACTACCTACTAATGTGCACTTTAATGAGAGAGGTAATATTAGCGTCGGAACGTCAATCATTATGAAAACAATATGATATCAACTAAACATAAATATTAATAATAAGCCAATTCTATAGAAATATGTAGTCCTCTAATATTTACTAAATACAAATTCAATACACACTTTTAAAAAAATATATTTTTATGAAATATACAATGAAAACTTAGCTATAAATAATAAAAAATAGTAAACGTAAAATGCTTATTATTTATGTTTCATTTTCGGTGAGTGCTGGTTCAGATAACAGCTTCAAAAACATCATCGTTTAAAGGGTGGGTATCACGTAGTTGCATTGAAGAAGCTCTGGATATCGACGAAATTACTGGATCCGAAGAGTACAATAAGTTATTAAATAAGTCACGCATGGTTTTCTCGCGCGAGACATTTTTCTTGTATGTTGTTCCCGGTAATTTCTAAAATCCTTTGTTTCTCGACTCCAAGGCTTCTTCAGACATCATGCCTATGGGAAGAATAGCAGACATGTATAATGTCTGCTCCATGAAATCGAAATTCGATGGACGCTAGCAGGCATGTAGTACCAGGGGTTACAGCTGTACATATATTTTTTATGCTGTGTCCATAGAAATACTCCCTAAAAGCTTCCACATTTACCGCGTATCCACATGACATTGTTTTTTAATATTACTCCTAAGAGCGCTTTAAATAAGATTCTCGTTAATACCTGTGCAGGATGAAGCGAGAGAAGGCTGCCTAAAAAAAATTCGCCTTGAAGTATTCCCGTCGTTTGTGGTTCCAAAATCCGGGTTTCGGTATGTCCACCAACAGGCTCATTTTAGTTTTAAGCTCATCGATCACATTTTTTTTCTTCTCTTCGTAGCTAATTTTATCGTCTTGTGTACGGATTTGCCATTTCTTAATAGGAAGACGATATGAAATGTGCAAGAGGCACTCAAAAACACCGTATCCACGCATGCAGTGTGGACAGTCCAAATTCAAACAGCCTCTCATTTGATTTCAGACTCATCACCGCATCTATGTCGTTCATTATTTTTTTGGGGTTGCTCCACAATATCCCCACAGGCCTGTGATGATGACTCTGCAATGACATTAAATGTTTTGCCGTCAATCATTGTCAATTTGAAGACGTGGCTCACGTTTATGTCTTCATCACATACATTTATTTTTGTCGCAACTATTGCTTCTATCTGTCTCTGTACATTTGAAATCTCCGTAGTCGTCAACTCTTTGTTTTCTTTTTCAAATAAAATTTTTATCGGCCTGCAAAACCGCGTAGAGGAAGGCCGAGGATTTTGCCAGAGAATTTCGCTACCATAACTTAATCTGAAGTGGCACGATGCACATCGCAAATAGGTATGCATCAGTTTTAATCACTATGTTCACCTCCTTCAGCCGATGAAGCAAATGCTTGTTTATACATAGAATGACTTGCACTTCCGTCGCCTCCCCATTTATATATTACTGTTATATCTCGTGATGTAGAGGCGGAAAGCATTTGTTGTAGCACTTCTTTTTGGACAATCAATAGCCTCTGCACAGTATGGTCGACAAGTCCTTGCAGAGTAACTTCCGCTGAGATATCAGAAACATTAATGCAATCGTCATTCGGATAGCAGTTTTTTTTTTGCTGCTTGTAATGTTATTATATGTTGGATAATATATTAGCGTTACGAGCTTTAGCCCCAGACTGCATTAATATAATATGAATTTTTGGTGAAATTTCCGTCAACATATAAAGCCAATGCTTCTTCACAGGCGTATATTTAACGGCTCGTTAAGCGGAGAGCGAAGTATTTTTTTTAATTTGGGAAGCACGTTGTGGCGTATTTTCCAAGTCCATAAGGACTGTGGCAGCATCTCTTTTGCCAGATTTCCGAAAACTCAGTCTTGAAGCAAACATTAGCTCTTCGTGTGTCCTAGTTTCCAGCAAAGAAGATACTTTAATGCGCTTCGTACTGGTCGCTTACTTCAGAAAACTGAAGCTGTGGTCGTCCAAGTGAAGATGTTGATGGTCCTGCTGCTGATTCTATGGTAGGGAGATGAGATGCTGGAAGTGCCTAAGTCAGACAAAATAAAATTTGCAGCCAACCACACTTTGTTTTTTTTCTCTCAAATAAATCGATTTTACGAAACGAACTTTCCCCACTTTTCACTCAATTTACTGTTAAAATTTTATGCAAGTTTTGCTTTATTTTTTTCACATTGTTCTTCACTAACACTATTACTAAGTCCAGTTTTAGAAAAAAAAATAATTAATCACAGCCGTATTTTTGTTTGACACTGTCCGCTCACAGCGCCCACACCTCGAAGAGCTCTCTTCTTGAAACTGACATGGTTTCCTATAAAAAAACTACAAAAAATCAATTCGCAAATTTTCGCAAACCATTCTATATTATAATAAATAAGCGTATGAATGGTGCTTGATATTAAATAAATCAAACTCGCGGTAGAGGGCGGATGAAGAGTTTTCTAGTCTATTTAAAAAAAATATACACAGTAATTCACAAGTCAGAAAACCCGAGGTACTTTAAAAAATTAATTATGTGCAGAATAGGATCACAATCAAATAAAAACTTTTAATATAAATGTGTACATACCTTAATACTTTTATATTCACCACAAAAAATTAAAAAAACACACTGCTTAAAAACTTTAAACAAGACGCTTTCAAGTCGACGAATAAATTACAACTGAGATCGTTTTCAAACTGGTATTTTATAACTTACTCATTGTTTAAAGGGTTCTCAGTAATTACCCCATGCACTAATATTTTTTTCTTTGAATTGTAAAATTACTAACATTTTTACCTAATTAACTTAGTGCAGTAAAGTTTCTCTCAGAATCGGTGATGATTCACATAACGGTACTTACTAGCTGCTAGATCGAGAATTCACCCAGTGTGCGCCGGGACAAAATGGTTTCTACCAAAAGAGGTTATATCAAACAGTTGGACAAGTAAAATTTATAACACACCAAATTTAAAAAAAAAAATTAAAATATCAATGCAAAACTTCCGATTACTATATTAAATTATTCCATTATTACCAAAAGTTTCAGATTGAATTGCTGATATTATTCGTTGAAATCGGCAGGCTAATTAGTAGGGGGGGGGGGGGGGGGGGGGGGGGAAAAAGTGTAGCATTATTAGTATTTTATGGGTGCGGATAAGGGAAAGTAAAGTAGTGCAAATTATATAACAACTGTGGCTATATTACAATATATTGTATTTTACCCACTATAATATGTATAGGATAAAAGGAGGTTTTATTGTAATGAAAAATAAAGTAGAATTTTTATTTGATTTTACCACAGCATTACAAATTTCAGCAACCAATCGAATCCCGGCATAGGGGTTGTCAAATATATGTTTATTATTAACGGGAGATATTATTGTGATTATTTATTTTCGTTAATTTATCCAATTATATGTTTATTTATTAATATATTATCTCACTTTGCTCAATAATTTGTCTCAACAGTAACAATTTTAGCAACCAACCGCCCTACTTATACAATAAATAATTTGTCTACTTATATTTTTTAGTACAATTCAAGTATTTTATTTTTATTTTTTATTTACTTAACCACCTCAATAAGCCAGGAGGCCCAATTACAGAGGGCAACAACGTCACAAACACCCAGGCTTGAGAAAAATCACTTTTAATTTTTGTATTCACCGGTAATCGAACCCGGAACCTCTGTATCGTGAGTCCAGCCTCTTAGCCATTACGCTAAGGAGGCCGCCAAGTAATAAAAGAATGAGTGAGGGGTTCTCATAATATAGGCTCCAGCGTACCCGTTCTAATGAGTCCACATTACAATTGACGCTTAATATAACGGGGGTATACATGTGTTGTTGGTACACAGAGTTCCATAGCACTACTCTCATACTGTGCGGGGCGCAGATCCGGCGGGCCGCAGCGCCCGACGCCGCCCGACGCCCTCGCGGTGCACCACCCCTCACCTCAGCACCCCCTCCAGAACGACCATGCTCTTCCGACAGTTATGCACCTTTAATGACGTAATCGCCCCCACCCCATCCTACTTACCTCCGCTCGACACAACCGTCCAATTCTGGCAAATTGCTTCCTTCAAAGACGTTTACCTCTCTCTAGTGCCACCTCATTGGAGAATGAGGTAAACTCAGTTTTTTTTATCAATATTTAAAAATAGCAGTTGGTACAATAATTTTAAATATGCTTAAAGAGTTGAGACTGGATATTAAGACATTGAAAACCATTTTTTTTTCTTCTTGCAATTTCCTTTTTAGCTTTTGCTGTCATAAATAATAATCTTATACAGTCGCCAAATTCTTTTGTATGTTGAAAACATCGCATCGTACCTTAAACTATATCATACACTATAATTGTTTCAAAGAACGTCTCTGAACAAGTTAAAATTGATAAAAAAAAATTCTGTGCTCGTCTTAAGAGGTAGGTATTATAGTAAAATAAAATTATTATGTTAATAAAATTTTAGTGTAAAACCACTTACCGACTTTTCTATGTTTAACCGGTTTCAAGACGTAACCGTCTCTTCGTCAGGACAAATATAACTAAACCAACATGCAAATACTAGTACACACCTTCACCATAGTAGGTTCACAAATATATTATAAAACGTTGGACCACAAAGATAATGCTTTGGAATAATTATAATGAAATGCTCAAATTTAGTTGAATACATGAAATGTCTGGTTCTTCTGTAATTCCTCATTGTTGCGAAGATTGGATGAACTCCAGTCCGGTCCCAGTCCCGGTACTAGTGCGAATGTCTCGAGTTGTCATTAGTGCGATCCTGTTCATCTGTTCTGCTCACCAGCTGGTAGTTTCCTAACTTCGAGGATCTCGCTTCCTTTGAAGTGATTAAATATCGCGAATATTGAGGACTTTGTTCTCGAACTATTTACTGTTCTCTTGTTTCGTATTCATTTTATTCCGGTCCTTTTTGTATTCCAAAACCAAATTCGTGTTTCAATTCAATCTGATTATTTTTACGTGAAATTATTTATGAAGTATTCAAATCCGATGAATTATTGAATGAATTCGGTAAATAAAAGTACTTACAAGTACTAAGCTCTGACCCTCCCTTTTTCCCAAATTTATTGTAAAGCTTATTTTTATTGCTCGACCGACGCTTTTGTCATTCGTTTTGATTTTGGTATTCAATTAGTTTTTACCACACAATACTGATTGAATATCATAAAAATTAATTAATGTTTTTACAGAATATATGTACTAGTAAGTACATAATATAGTTCAAAAGGGCGCATATTCAGGGGTCGAACGACGAATCTATAAAACCCGATTCTGTTTGATCACACATTGTGCGTTTAAAAAAAAAAGAAATGTGATGCCCCAGGTTAAGGATAGTAAAATTTTTGTAACATATCGGAAATTTTTTACAAGGTTGTTAAAAGCTCCAAAACTCTTGGAAATCCTTCATGTTGCACTCCTAAGTGACAGGGGTTGATTTTGTTGCAAATTACCTCCAGTGTAAACCCTTTCAAGGAATAGGTCGAGTTTTATATCACCTGTATAATATAATGTAATATTTTATTCTACTTTTCTTTCTTTAAGTAACGTATGTAAGTCTTGTACGTCCCTATAAAGCAAAATATCGCCAACACATGAAACCGTCCCCTGGTGGGAGGGTGTACACTGTACAGGGTACCTACCACTAGTCACTACTCACTACTCACCCCGTGTGGTCACAAGTGCTCTTCAGGGATATGGGGTGATTGTATCGACTATCGTTGTCTCTCTGTACTATTGTGTTACTTATTACAGATATCTTGGATGTAACACACGTTGATCGTCTTCAATTGAAATCCCTGTTTATTCATTTAATTTTAATTTGATTTATTAGGGTACTCAACCGCGATACATTTAGTACAGTACAAATAAGCTCTTAAATACAAACGTCGCGTTTATCAGCACATTCCTTTATTTTAAACATCTCTTGAGACGTTGATTTTTTGTTTGTAGTAGATGTTCATGTTATTTTAATTAATCACTTTCGGTTCTGGTAATTTTTATAGGTATTTTAATTTAGTTTAGTTTTAATTTTATTTTAGACTTAGACATGCCAGTAAGATACCGATCTACTTGCCAGGTAAACTTATTTAATATAATAATGATTCCATTACAATATTCGATGTTTCATCCTGCCCTTATCTCGTAAAACAAATCTTGAGTACGAAATAACCATTTCTGTAATGAAACTAACTAAATAATTGGAGTGTTGGAGAGTTGGAGTAAACAGTACGGAACCCTTTTTGATGTTTACTCGACCCTTGTCTCTGGGGTGAAGGAATGTACTGCTTGGTGGAATGTGCCTTGCCGATTAAGCTTCTGGCCGAATAAGTTGAAAAGTGCAAATGGTGGAGAGGGTGCGTGTATGAGAGGGTGAGGGTGTGTGTGTGTGTGTGTGTGTGTGTAAATAACACAACACATTCTCATTTCAATTTGCTGTTATCTGTATACCATGTAAGTTTCAAAGTAAAGTTTCACCTTTTAATTTACATCATAATTATTTGCGGTATACAAATGATTATTTTTGTCAATATTATATATCTCGAACCCCAGATCGTATCTAATACAGCTGATTGATCCAATAATGGTTTTTGTGCAGTCTTTTTTGCAACGTGGTAAATTTTTTAAAATTGGTTTTCTTTTATTTTCAGGTAAACCTCTTTCTTTATTGATCGTTTTGCTCGGCTGTCTCCTGAAAGGTATTATTTTCAATTATAATTTATGACGCGTTATCAGGTTATGACAGAGGTGAGGCAACGGACACAGCAACCATGATATCTACTGTCATCCGGCGAAGTCGTTTCGGCTGGCTAGGCCACATACTACGTATACCTCCCTAGAGCCTTAACCACGCTTGCCTATTTTACAAGGCATCAGGCTCTCGGCGTCCTGGTCGTCCACTGTTGACAATTCGTCGGCAGTTTGCGTCAGAGCTGCGGGACGTGGACTTGACCGGGCGATCACTTGGCCTGGGGGCAGTTTGTGGAATCCATATGCTCCACATAGGGAGCGGACATGTATATGATGATGATGACGCGTTATCATTTATTTTATTTGCTGTTTCGCGACCTCGAATCTTCTTTCCGAACATAAAGAGTGAGCGATATCGTATTGTAATGGTATTCTAAAGAAAAAGAGGGCGCAGAATGTATCCGTATACTTAGCGCACTAACAACTACGTTGTACTAGTCGTTTTCCTTCTTCACCATTAGCGGGCGAGGCGCGAGACACGAGACACGAGGTGTTCCTTTCTATTCCTTCCCCGGGGACTCGAGCCCTGATATATGTCCTGATATATGTTCACTTTTAGGAACTAATTTATACGATCTCACCAAGTTCCGTCCCCCTCCCCGCGCCCCGCGCCCCGCCTCGCCCGGCAGTTCCCGAGCGCTGCACTTAGGCGCGTACGAATCATAAAGAAGTCCAAGTTTTGAAATGAACTCGGTTTATCTTGTGAGCTCCTTACCTCACCTGTACTGTTATCTCGTAAGCTCTTACCTCACCTGCGCTGCAACTCCGGTCGTAAACCCAAACGTCACTAGACGCCCATTTCTCGCCGAACTGTCAAATCGCTGTCAAATCGTTTATCTCTAACCTTACTTATTCGACGAATTTGCTTCCCCAAAAATGTTGATCTTTTATGTCTTGTGGAATGCATAAAACCTTGAGAGATTCTACTCTAATTTGAAGCCAAAAATCCGATTCCGATTTTTGACTTCAATCGGTAAAATGTATTTAACCTTACTAAAATCTAAACCTAAAAAAAATGTCCGTAACGCGATTTCTCTTCCTCCTTTCCCTCCCTCGTCCGCACCTAATGGTTCATAGGACACGACATTGATACACCGGCTACACACTGTACTGTATCTTGATAATATATTACATGAAAGAAATTTACATATTTCTAAATGTAATACTATTTCACTTCAAAATTAATATTAATAGATCCTGTAACATGTTTAACAATACATTTAATTATAAAATAGATTTTAATAATATTACGTTAGATAAGTTAAAGAAAGAAACAGCAACCCTTTTGTTTTAAAATATATAGTTAGGTAAATTTAATATGGTATCATGATATGTTATGACTACCTATCCTGTGTGTACATTGATTATCTTGATATTGTTATTTTATGTTTTTAATTTTTAATTTATAAAAAAAAATACTTTCATTGTTCAGTTATGTTACTTTTCCTTTAAGACATGTGTGTGTGTACATTAATATCGTTTAATATAAGACATTGTATAATTAATAATAATAATTAATAATATAAGTTTTTATTCCAAACCTTGAGGTGGTGGACTTGTTTCATATAAAAGAATACACTTGTTAATACTATTTATATTAAAAAAATAAGTGTATAACGGTTGGCTGTGTTTTATTATTATTACGTGTATTATTCTTACGTCTCAGTATCAGATACGAAATATATACATTTAAAAAATTCGCACATGCATAGTAAAAAGAAATCTGTACAGTATCAAGAGAGCGTACACTTGACTTTATTGTTAGAAATTAATACTATTTATTTTTAAAATAAGTGTATATCGGTTGGCTATGCATAAATAAAATAAAAATAAAACATATTATATCAGATACGATACGATGCATATTAAAAGTAACCATACATGATTTGAAATTCTTTTAATTTGTTAATCTATACACAGTATTAATCTATGCTTAAAAATCGAAAATGTCCTGACAGTGAAGCTATGTTTTTCGACAATCCAAATATCCAAGACGGCGGTGTTTACAAGTTAGCGGATTTTCTTAAGATATTCTCGGGATATGAACTAGGACATCATTTCTACCAATTTTCAGCTAATTACATCAAATGTTCGGGTTTGGTCATATTTTTGTCCAAAAATCTAGGTTTAATTTAGCAAATGAGACTACTCGTATTACAAATTTGGCTTAAAGTTTTGCTATCGTATTAATTATTAGTTTACAATTTTTCAATGAAGCCTCATACTCGACTAAAATTGGAATTGTTCCACGGAGTACAGCAGACCTTGCACTTAACCACCCTCCCCTCCAATCACTTTTCTCTCCCGCCCCGCCTGCCGATCCCGCCCCCCCGTCACTTAGTATTGACGGGGTTTTTAGTTCGATGTCAAAGAAAAAAGCCTTTGTTACTACAGCGCCAGCGGGTCGGGTCAAAAGCTGACACGTTCAGTAGTTCCGTCCTTCGCCTGAGGTTTCCAGAGCATAAGTGATTCCACGGTAGGTACTACTTGTACTGTACAGGAACACCCGCACTTGTACATGCTCTCGATACATTCTGTATCGCGGGGCTATCGAACCTACTCTACTACGTGACGTAAAAACGGGGGTAATTGCCTCCCTTCAATTTCACCAATTTCTTCCGTGGAAGTGCAGCTTTGTTTAATGAATAAGTTGGTCGGTCGTTCATTCTGTCGCCGCACGACTACCTACCCACCTACCCACCTACCTATATACAATACGGAGGCGGAGGTCCTAACACCGGGAACTCTCCGCCCTAATATAACGGGGTTAAGTTATCCTTTCCTTTCTTCAGTTTGGAGTTCTAGTCGGTGCTTGAAATATTGTTCTCGAGACTTCCATATTGGAAGCCTATAGATTGTAATTGCCTACGTAATAATTACACGCCAATTAATATCAATTAACATCCCTTTGTGCACATGTGGCTCCGATATAATTATTTCACCCGTTACCTTTTGATGTTCCTCCATTGACTCAGTAATTTGTCTCCCGTCATGTAACCTGGTGGGGGAGCGGGACGGGGGACGGGGGGGGGGGGGGAGTGTCCGGATTTACCCCGGAAAAATAATTATTAGCAATTAGCCACGTAGCACCATCACGGAGGAGGCGGTCCATACATCACAGTGAGGACCATCCATCGCTCAAGGGGACGATTATGTCCCTTTTTATTTAACGCGAGCGTGACGGCGAGCCGGTCATTACACTAATATCGATGTGAGACTTTTCCTTCTACCCTTCGCCTTCGGGGAGAACAAATATTTATCAAAATTCTCATAAGGCGCGTGACTTGTCATTTATAATAAATAATTTTAAAAAATTGAGATAGGAAGAGTGCAATAACATTTTATTTTTTTACAACAATCGTTTAGTAATATATTATTCAAGTTTAAACAAATAATTAACTGACTAGTTTTGGTGCGTATAAAAAATAAACGGTTTATTTATTTATTTTATTTTTAATTTTTCTGTACATATACAGGAACATATATTATAACATATATTATAGAAACATATATCAAGTTACATATATATACATATTGACATTTATTACAAAATTAGATAACTTTGATTGAAATTAGATAACATTGACATTTATTACAAAATTATTTAAATAATTATAATAAAAATAATAAGCTCTGTAATTATGCACATAAAATAACTATGAAGAAACAATTAATAACTAAGAAGAGAAAAACATAAACACAAATTAACTAAGAAAAGAAAATAACAATGAAGAGTGAGAGAGGAAAAAAAGAACTTTAGAATAAGACATTGAAAAAAAATCAATAGAAAATAACAAAAAAGAAAAAATCTGCATACATATTCCTAATAGTTCCATTTTAATACAAATTAATTTTTAGTATAAATTAAAAAACATCATTGTCAAGACTAATATTATCATTTTAATTTCGGAAACGGCAGCTTTTTTGGTACCTATAAAATTAAAATTTCATAGATACCCTCCATTCTAGAGCTTCCTTCAGCTCCTAGCCTTAAATTTAAGATTTTGTTTATTTGCTCATCGTATTGCCCATCATATTATACATGTTAATTGATATTTTATTATTATATATGCCAATTTATAAATACATATATTTTTAATGTAATTTAGGTAGGTACATAAAATTAAAAATACATACATTCCTATTTCAGCCTGGAGGTAACGTTACCAGAGCGAGCGCCGCGCGCCGTGAAGTGGCCATAATATAATCCTTAGTTGACAAGACAGTGAGCCCAGGGAGGCCTTTCGATAGCTAGAATAATTTAACGCAAATAATTTCGCGCGTTAATCATAAATTCAGATCAGACTCCGCGGGGTCGTAAAGCAGCGCCAGAACCTGCGCGTGTATTTTCGTCAGTAGTTTAATCGTCCAATTTCCATTTTCCAAATCGTTCCTGAATTCGTACCGCCGCGCCGAGCCGCCCCATTTATTGTAGCGGGGCTCCGCTTTATGGCGCCCGCCCGTACTAGCAGCTCCTGCCACTGGGTAGTTACCCTCCTACACCTACCCACCTACCTACCTACCCACCTACCTACTGACACATTCACGCACCATTCCTTATCCTGTAAGGCGAGTGTTATTGTTTGCGTGATTTCACTCCACACTTCGCATCTCCTAAGTTTTTATCTCGAATCCGAATCTTTTCATTTCTCTACCCGCAGTTGGTCGCATGTGCCGCCATCTCCTCTTGTACATTTATCACACATTGTTCGTTTGTTCGTATTACTTATGGTTGGCACACTTTTTAATCTACAATATGTATTTTGTTTTTCACATTTTCTCGTATCTGCTTTCCCTTACCTTGAATACCTCGCTTTTCAAAAAATTCAGTTACATAATATATTTATATATATTAAGTTGCGCCATATTATTAAAACTTAAAACAATAATTTAATAAAGTACAATTTTATTATTGCTTAGTATGAAGTTCACAATGCCGATGGGTCGAGTTTGGTATTATTTTAAAATTTAGATTTAAAGAATTTCAAATTATTTATCGATTTTAATTCGTCTGCAAGTTTATTTTAAGTATTTGCAGATTAAATTTACTGACGTAGCCGGGCATATGAATATGATTGCCGAACTAAACTTCAAAAGTTGCATTAATACACTAGAGAAATGCCCGAACAAAAACCTTCTTGTTAATAAACAGAATAAGATCATATTTTAAGTAATTCTGACAATACTGACAATATCGACACTGTCGTCTGAAAGCCATGCTTAACTGATCACTACTCATGTATTTTTAGTTAAACTAAACACAATACGAGTAAATAATCTAGAAAATAGTATAAGTAATTTGAAAATTCTTTACGACAGATTATTGCATGAAAACTAGCTTTCCGTTTTAGAAACAGAGGACGCTGAATTATGCTCTCTGAAGTTTGAAAAAATCTTTTTAGATCATATTATATCACAGCGTCAAAAAGTGAAGAAAAAAAAACCAAATGATAATGACCTTAAAATTATTTTTTTAATATAGAAATAAATTAAAGTATTAAGGTAATAAAAATTATAAAAAGGTTTATTCAAAAGAAATTCTGAGACAAATAATGAAAGCAAAAAAATTGGCTTACCATTGGTAAAATAATTTTAAAAAAAAAAAAAAATTAATATGGTTCTCAAATAATCTGTGTATAAGTCCAGCTGTTTAATGCATTTTAAAAAACTAGGCGGAATTACTAAAAATAATGTTGTAATTAGAATAATATTTAACATAGTAGCATCCATCGGTTTGTACCTACAATGTTTTTATAAAATTACTTTTTTTATGTTAAACCGCTGCACGCTGCGGTCGATACTCACTTTATTATATTTTATCCGGATTATCTTTCGGGATTGTAGGGTACCTACATCTTTAATTAAACAGCAAATTTTTAGGAAAGAGTTCTCAACCTACTGTTATTATAAATAAACCTACCTACCTACCTACATACCTCTATGGTTGCACTGAATGCCAACATAAGAAATAAATATTTTCTAGGGAAATACCCTAATCATTTTTTTAATGAATGAATTCTCAACTGAATGTCCTCTTTGTTGGCATTTAAAAAAAATCAGAATAACGGTGGTAGCAAAATAAAAACAATTCGTCTTAAAGAGCACATAAAGTTCTACACAATTTGTATAGTGTTGGTACACCATTTGAACAAAATTGAAGAGTTTCGTACAGTATGTACTATTATTTATGTACACATACACCTTACACAGTAACAATCCACGGTGATTTGATCTCCGCTAAAGTTCCATCGAACCCTTTATCTCCCACTGACTCCGACTTGTGTAATACTGATACAACATTTCACTCCACGAGAGCCGAGCAGTTATTATATCTTTTCCACTCAATTTAATTCCACGCCTCATTAGCCCCCTCCCCATCGCCTGCCCCTCCCACACCCTCCCACACCCACCCACACCACTCGCACGAGCCTCGCTATTTAGCTATTCACCAAATAAACATAACTTATTCAAGTTTTATCCTGAGAATTCAGTTAGAGATTTATATGTAATGTTTCGCGAATCCCTAAATTATACATACATTGTATATTAATACGAAGGAGTGCGGCTTACTGTAGACTGTAGACTGTAGACCTTACCGACTGTCTCGCTGTATTCCTTCCCCTCTGTATGAACTTAATAAAAATCACGTCACCCTTGATTGTCAGTACACGCGATAGCTTTCGTTTGTCGTATCTTCCATATCCCCGAAAATTTATAACCCTGATGTGGGTACCTACTAGTCAAATTTTCACCCTTATTCTTCAACACATAATTTCTGTCTGTCCCTTTATCAAGAAAATAATATATTATATTTTGTACTCGTATGTAAAGTAAAGTAAGCATAGTTGAATTAATTCGGTTCCGCGCGGTCGGGTTGGTTTTGGATTTTCCTGAAATGGTTTTATGATTTGTGGGTGCGCCGATATCAAACCTTTTCATGCACAATCTTCGTTTCTTTTTACAATGCGTATTTGTATATCTACAGTTCCCCAGAACACTTCTCGACTTACAGTTAGGATGTCTAAATAGATTGTCCATACATTATTTTTACGGAATTTGCTGGGACATATCAATTTATTGATCTGTTAAGTACAGAGTTCGGTGGTGGCCCAGAGAAGCGTCGCGATCTTTGAGTCTAGGGATCTTCGATTAGAATCCCAACATCGTCACCAGTACTTGATTTAGAGGCACAAGCCAAATAGACTATTAAAAAAAGTATATTGACAAATTGAAATATGTTGAAATATAGGCTTGCACTCCCCAGCTCAAGGTATGGAATAAATTTTTATAATTATTATAGGATTGCATGATTTTTTTTAGTTTGAAAAAAAAGTATCTAGATAATTACAGTTTGGTTTAATTGAATGGTAACAGAAAAAGTGGAAAATATCAAACTCCTTAAAAATTAGCTTTTCTTCGACAATTTTCTTACTAAATATCCACAGTGTTTCAACGTATCAGTAAAATTAATACTCTTATCATGATTTTTCAAAAATTTCCTCTTTCAATAAAATGCTCATTAATACGTACAGGTGCCTATATTTTTAATTTTCAAGCCATTTGGAGCTTTTTTTCCTAAGAAATGTTTTCTTGCATATCAATAGGCTACATCTTTTTATATTTGTTTAAATGTTTCTTTTTTGTTGAAAAAAAGCCTTAGGTGAATGATTTGGTTTTATTTTGCGCAGTAATTATAACATGAAATAAAAAAATCCTCACGTGTAATCTTTCTAATATTCCTTTAGTTTGAACCTTCCAATTGTTAATAATTTGGGAAAGTATTGCGGATTATGGATATGGATAGTCTGCCGGGCGCGGTGGGGGTGGGTTGGGGGGGGGGGTGGGGGTGGGGAGACTGTCAGCAGTCACCCAGCCAGGAACAGCCGGGGAAGAGAGAATCCCCGAGAAATCTCCCAACCAGCGTATATATTGCCTTTTAAAAATTAATTTCGTTCTTTCTTTTTCTTCAAAGACTTAATATTTCCCTTCCTGGGACTATGAAACTCATTAACTTTTTTGCAGTCGTCCGTAAAATCGTCCATTTTTCAATTTATGGAATATTGAATACCCATCAAACGGTTCCTCCTTTAATTTAGTATTATCTTTTTATAATATTACGGTCGCATACTGTTCGAAATATTATTGAAGCTAATCTACATACAGATTACACATTGTTAGTAATCCTTTCCTTATTGTTTTATCATTCAAACTAAATTGAGTGTAAGTAGGTGTTGAAATGGCAAGAATGTGAACGCTATAACACAAAGTCAGATTTTTCTTGACAATTTCCTGAATTGAAACAATTGAACCAATTTTATTTTTTACCTATTCTTTATAATTGAAATAAAGTATTTAAGGTCCCGATTCTCTAGAACTGCCTCGCAGTGTCAATATGCACAATGCGCAGAGTTAATGTACCTAATAACGATTGCATTTTGGGCTGTGTGAAGTGCTATAACAGGCTAGAGCGGAGATCGTGTCGGTGGATGGGCGGTGGCGGTGACGGTGACGGTGGCGGTGGCGGTGGCGGTGTACCTGTTACCTGTGTCTGATGGGGCCCGACCTAATTATTCTGGAGCAGACACGAACACGCAACCTTCCCAATCTCACACCGCACCGCGCCGTTAGCTCCGACACCGAACTGGGCTGTTCTTTTCACCGGAACCTAAAATCGATAATTCTTTATATTGCTGTTTACAACTTCTCCGCTTCTTTAGTTTATATTTACTCCGACTATTTGCTAAAACACGTTTGTTTCAGCGTCATGTATACGCATCGATATCTGAGCTTTCATATTGTTGTGTTTAAGGGGTAACACCACTGTAATGGCTTTAAAAAAATGGTTTGAAGTAAAGGCAATTGAGGCAAATACTTTAAGTAGTTAAAGTGATATGTTTATTATTTGTTTTATTTGTGTAAGTACTTTAGCAAAACAACAATATTTAATTAAATGCTTATAAGATTAATTAAAATAAATATTCATTATAATTTTGGGCTTCTTCGTAATAAAACACATTTATCTAGTCTCATTTTTGGTTACGTGAACAAAGTTTTTAGAAATTTAGTTTTTGGTTAACTTATCAGGTAAAATTAGTTTCCACGTTAAAATAAATAGATTTGGCAAAATCTGTCGATCATGTTAATTGTAATAATTATTCCAGTATAACAGCGAATTTGCAATGTAAAGTTCTCAAGACTGAGAAAATTTGAGAGATGATGATTATATATATATATTTCTTATATAAATATATTTCATTATATAATTTTTGCTAAAGCGCACTTTAAATGAGTCAGAAAACTGATCATGAGGTATTATCGTATGTTTGCACACAAGGAATTGTTAATGTAGGTTAATGTAAATGTAAATAAGTTGTTGGTTTTTAATGGCATTCAATATATCAATATTTACTTATACTTTAACGTAAAAATATAAACTGTCAAGTCAGCCAAACGTTGCGCCATCCATTCAATATTCCATCCAGTTTTTGTATTACACGGAACACTTTGCAAACTGAACAGAATCTTGTACAGTTTTATGACCAATGTAAATTGCACGAGAGTCATTTCTGTTTTATTTTACTATCGCGTTTTGTTTTTTAAAATGGTGGCCAGGCAATCAAGATTTAGTCAGAGAGGTGTGTCGTGTGTCGTGTGTCGTGTGTCGTGTGTCGTGTGTCGTGTGTCGTGTGTCGTGTGTCGTGTGGCACTTTAAGCTCTATTTAATGAATATAATTCGTGCTAAGGGGCGCACCAACGCGTTGCTACGCTAGAAAAAAAAATAGTGTTTTACCATATCACACAGTGAATTCTTAACCCCACTAATTAAAAAAGTCAGCATTTGAAAAAATGTATTTTGATTTTGATTTTTTTAAATATCTTAACACAGGAGAGCGATAAAAGCATTTTTAATGTATTATTCATGGTGCGATATACTTATAACATGGGACCAAGTTAGCGGCGCTCATAAAAGTTAGAATTCCAACTACTACAAGCGAATACTACCAACATCACCCGTACAATATTTGTTTTTGTTTTTTTTTTTTACTATAACTATAAAATTACTATTTTATTTTCTATGATTGAATCACATGAATCATTGAATCATTTTGTATTGGAATGTATGGTGCATTATTATAATACACATGGAATGAAAGTAAATAATACCCAGCTTTTAGCTTATTTGGTAGTCCTAAACCATAAATAAATAAGTCCGTATACAATTTGTACATCTACAATAAATAAAGATCTACAAAAATAACTAGGTACTTATTCTTCATTTCAAATAAATTGTATTATCTAATCAAAACAATTATTTCTCTTCTTTTCAAAGTAAATATAAAAATAACCCAAGTGTTGTATCTTTTCTATTTTTATTTTTGTAAGTCATTGTCAATATTATTATCTGAGTACCATTTGAAAATTCTTATGTGCCAGTTTTCCCATTATTTAATGAACAAACAAGGAAAATAGAACAGGTTTAGTCATATTTAATTAGTATTTAATTTTTCCTCTGAAAAATGCTTTCCTCAGCACTGCGCACGGGGGCGGGGTGCCCCAGTAAGAAATGCATTAAAAATAACAATATGACGTCTTAAAAACTGAAATATATTTAAAAAAATAAAAATTGTCCGCTAAGCTGTGTAAAAATAAGCTTAGTGCATACAGTTCGTAGGTATTATGTTATATACTATTTTTAACTAATATATTAATTTTGAGATAACGTAACGCAACTTGTCTGTCTGCATCATACGTTTTATAAAACTATAAAATATGAAATAGGTATATGCCGTTTTTTTTAATTGAATTAAAATGATATTTTTTTGGACGTTCTCACTTTGTTGTTACAAGTATTCTTTATAATTATTTAATTAAATATTTTGTGTATAACTAGTCAACTTTATTTAGGTATTAATATTTTTCTTCTCCCACCGGTTTCCAAACAATACGCGTTTTTTTATCAAAAGATAATTGAAACAGTATAGATTCGAAATCAGTTAAGAGTGCAATAGATTAATAAAGTTTAGTAGCTCGAAACAAAGTATTTTATTTCAACAATTCAAAATAGAATCTATCTTTCCAAATTATTTTAAGTCTGTAAAAATATTTTTTTTTACTTATCCGTTGTATATTTTTTTCGTTCTCTTTTTAATTTTGTATTTTTTTTATCGTCTGTACTCGTCGTTTGTTTTGGTCGGAGAGATAAAAAAAATTAAATCGACAATACATACGTAGTCATATAAAATTAATGACTAAAAATGTTTTTACAGCATTCATTTGTGAAGTTATGTTGTACCTTTTAGTAAAATATAAAATAATATCCCTTCAAACCTTATGTACAATTTTTCAAACATTTTTATTATTTGAAATGAATACGCATTCCATGTTATGTTAATATGAAACAAAATTTATATTACAATTTTCCTCTTTTTGGCTTTCACGTATTAATACACGAAAAGTAACATAATTTATAAGATTTTGATATAAAATATAATTCCAGCCGAGATACAAACACGATTCATTACACTGTCGTACACATCACTAAAGTTTGAGTTAGTAGTATATAGCTGTACTGTACTCGGTCTCAGTCGGTTAGCAGTTGTCAACTACAGCTGGTTGAAGGGGACCAAATGACACTAATCAGATACAATTTGACCCGGAGTCAACCAGCTAAAGCAAACAACGCGAGATCTTGTTCCTGGGCCCTGTGGGGCTGTAGGGCTGTAGGGCTGTAGGGCTGGCGGGCTGGCGGGCTGGCGGGCTGGCTACCCGCTAACACGCGAGAGAACGTAAACACGATGCTGAAACAGAAGAAAACACAGGCCGTGATATCATGTCACGTACGTCACAAGTGTCCGTACATACCCAGCATGGCTGCGTCAGGCGGAGTTGAATGGTCTCCCGAGTCAAGAGCAGTCGGGAATAGCACTCCGCGCCGGGAATAGGCCGTGACGCGCGGGGCCCCCTCGCGGGGCTCCGCGGCCCCCGACCCGCTGTAACTGTAGCCGCGCTATTTCCGCGCGGGCTATTTGCGGCGCGGCTATCTCGGGAGCGGCACCGCTCGTCACCGTCACCGCCACCGGCTCCTCGCCATCGCCATCGGAGTAGACGAAACGGACTTCACTTATAACTCGTATTACTTTCCGAACGGCTTTATATGTGCCGCGACTCGATCCGGACAAGACTCGCCATGCCTCTACTCAATCTTGTTTCGTTACCGAAATATTTTACGCAGCCGTTCGATATTACGAAGAAGCTGAATGCTTTCATTCCTTTATTGTTCCGATTTCGTTTGTAGGCAGATTGAGTTCACGAGATAAATTCCAAATTATTTGCAAAGTCATTCACATCCCCGTTAAATGTCCCTTAAGCGAACGAGACGACAACCCGGCAGTCGGAGGTAGTGTCGGAATGGCGGCTCCGCGGAGAGTAATGCCGGTGGAGAGGGCTGATGCAGTCTGCGGTGCAGCGGAGCCGCCGTCCCACATCCCCGGTGCACCCTCCGCTGCACCCCCGCCCCGCCCGCCCGCCGCCCCGCCCGGGGGCGGACCCACCCCGGCCGAAGGTCCGATCTCGGCATATGGAAGATGTTATCTCTCTCCCCGCACCGCGCTCCTACCTTCCTCGGACGTCGTGGGATCACTCGCGTGATATTGTCGCTGGGATTCAGTCTCGCGATTATCGTTCTCGTCTGACGTTTAGTCTTGCCGGCTGACAGGTGCCCCTCGCCCACCCCCTCCCCCTCCCGCCCACCGGCGGTGGCGGCCGCGCGGCGGAGCTTCCCCAACGAAACACTTTCGCACATTCCCGACAGAAATCCGTGCCGGCGGAAGTAAAGCCCTCCGTTAGCAGGTGGTCACGGCAGGCGGCGCGCGGAGGGCGGTAGCGGCGCGGTGCTGCAGGGCGCGGGTCCAGACCTCGACTGAGAGGCGCGCAGCATCGCGGCGGCCGTCGCGGCGCCGCTCCCCTCCCGCGCCGCCGCCCCCCGCCCCGCGCCGCCCCTGCCCTGGGACCCACCCCGTGCGCCGCCGCCAGAACTTGTTTTCGCTAATGCTCGCTAATAAAGGATGGTATTCTCAGGTACTTTTGCCAGTACTCGAGAGTTTTTCGAATAAAGGTATCGATTTGTCTCCACACTAGTATCCCAGCCCCGACTGGTATCCTTATATTTTGGCAGCTAGTGTTTGTCAACGCATTGTACTTTCATTTTTAGATTTTAATAGACATTAAATCGTTCAATGTTAGATTCCACTTTTTTAATATATTTTTTTTCTTGATTAATTTTCTTTTTTAAAATGAAATAAGAAGAATCAATATTTAGAGGGAAAATTAAAGGGAAAAATATATTAAATTTAGATTTTAATAGACATTAAATCGTTCAATGTTAAAGTCCACTTTTTTAATATATTTTTTTCTTTCTTGATTAATTTTCTTTTTTAAAATGAAAAAAGAAGAATCAATATTTAGAGGGAAAATTAAACGGAAAAATATATTAAATTTAGATACAATTACTACAATCGACAATTATTATTGCTTGTCGGCCGTGGCTTCCAATTATTTTTAAGGATTTTTTTTTTAAAAGCCATAAAAAGAGCTTTAAGTTTTTTAAATTGAGAATTCTTAATTTAAAAAAAAATTCGAAAGACTTCGATCAAAGTATATGTGCTAATATTTTCGCAGCTTTGAGGATGTAGATTTGTAGAACCTTATGACAAAACTTATATTTGTTTTATAAGGACTATTAATTTTTATTTAATAAATTTTAAAAAACATATAATAAAAGTAAAAATGTCAATTAATCCGGATACCAATTTTTTTTTACTATGGCCTCAGTTGGAGCCTTAGTAGTTTTTTAACCCTTAGCGGTTAAAGGTATTTATTTATACTCGGAACATTATAATATGTATATACGGAATATAGTAAACAGGCGGGTTTATTTTTTAAAAGTACCTAATCTCTTTCAACCAACCAACTATATTTTCTTCTTTAGTAGTAAGAATTAAGACTCACGTGTTATAACTCTAGCTCGACTTTTCACATTGATGTACAGAAAGACGCATAAAATAGAATTTCTTGCTAAATAATACAAACATAGTCACTCTCGAAATATAGAAAAGCTCCTTCTCTCTCTGGTCGCGTTAAGAACTGAGTCCGAACTTTGTGCATAAAACAAAAAGAATTACTGTTTCTATAGGGATCAAACAAGTTTTGGGATTACACCCCTAAAGTTGAAGTTGTGAGTCGCGTAACTTAATTTGATTAATACGCAGAGACGTAAATTGCGACGCCATACGACGCGGTGCCGACCGACGCCGACATGCGACACCGACGCGACGGTTGGCTTTAGTGAAGCTTGGCGTTTTATTGCCGGTCATGGCGCTGGCTGGTAGGAGTACAGGACCCATAGAGGAAGGAATATCCCCGCCTCCGTATTCCCGTCACCCTGGAAAGTTTACACTAACCCTGTAGTACCTATTACCCACGTAGTTTTTAATTCAATCTTTTTTAAAACTTAACAAAGCTCGCTATTATTTCGAATCTTTACACGTGGTGAGGCTATTATAGTTTTGTTTACTATTATAGTATTTTTTCATCTGTTAAAACCTACTGTCAGGGATGTCATTTTGTTACTGTTTCAATAGAGACGAACAAGATGATGTGACGCATGATCAATGATCATAATATATATATTTATTTTATTTAATGCGTACATAAATATAATACATGATAATATACCGTAATATATAATATTTATTCCAAAACTTCCAAAAAAGGTAAAAAATTTATGTATTTATTTTATGTAGGTATTTTAAATATATTTTTCTAATAAAACGAATTGAGAGTTTCTTACAGCATACGGCGAGAAGATAAAAATTGTACTAATACTTCAGTTCTGATATTAAAATAATAATAATTGGTTATTAAATTTTATCTGATTTTCTATAAATATTTTCGCTGTATATTTTGTGCCCGTCACAAATAAACTTGTATATTTTTTTGAAATTATGTTGTTGCAAAAAATTACTAGGGTAAATTTTTACTAAAAAGTTAATACTATGGATCATTTATCTTTGAATGGTTTTTCGTAAATTTCCCGTTAATTTACAATGTTGATTATTTATTAACTCCTACATGTTATCCATTTTTCAGTCTATTTTAATATACTAAGGTATGCCACTAAGGCTTTGGTGAACGCTATTACTGCACCGGAATTTATGCCAACATTCCGAAATACCAAACGGATAAACTACAGTCCGTATTTAATGGAACAGCAGGGCTTATAACGGTGGTGTCAAAATATTCTCACATCTCATTTCCGAGACTTGCACTGCCCTTAATGCCCAGAGAGAATTCAGTTTAAGCTCTGCTGGATTGTATTTAAATCAGTATATAAGATGGCTATCAGACCTTTGCATTGCAGAGGACAGAAACCCTAGAGCCCTAGACAATCAACTCCAGCCAGAGTAAGTCTGTGAACCCCGGTGAAGTCCAAACACCAAGTTTGGCGATCGTGCTTTTGCAGTGACTGGCCCCTCTGCCTGAAATCGACTGCCTTCACACTTACGCACCATTCAAAGCCCTAGTCGATTTCGGTCTCAATTAAAAACGCATATTTAAAAAATCTCATATACAAATTCCCAGAATGCGTAATTGCCCTAGTCTGCTCAAGTTACAGGTAATAAAGTCTACAGCTAGGAGCTTAGGTCAAACAGTATATTTAATTGCAAAGTGCCCTTGAGGTGATTTTTTACAAAAATGGCGCTATATAAGTTAGCCGATTATTATGCTGGCCGCTAGAGTAACTAGGTAGATACTAGTGCTGGTACTCTGTTCCACTTGGACTCCATCTTCAGACACTGTTAGTTTTAATGAAGTGGTATTGTTAATATCGATCGCGGGGGTGTCTGCCCCTCGGTCGGGAGTGCCTGCCCCTGACCCCCACCCCGCGGCAAGGCGGCCACGTGACGCACTTTTCACTCGTGCCAATCCCGGTCACAGTGATGAAGTCACTCGCCAGATCCACTTTCTATACTGGCACACTTGGAGCTGTGTATATGTGTGAGTCAGGACTCGCCAGATCCACTTTTTATACTGGTACACTTGGAGCTGTGTAAATGTGTGAGTCAGGACTAAGCAAGCTAATGACGCCACTACGACATGCGCAGATCGATTGTGACAAATTAGCAGTTGATTTTCACCCCCCGAACCCTACATGTCCTACTACTACACAATCGTCTCCTTTGTCGTTACGAAATGATAATGAGTGTATTTTAGGTAGATTTTATAGCTCTACGAAACAGTAATTATAAATTGGGTTAGTCGTGCCTATTTCTAAAATCTAACTCGAGATCTCATGTTTGATAACCAGACGTACATACCTCTACACCACGAGCAGGATCTGTACAATCATGAATTTATTACTAGGGATATCATGTAAACCAATTTCACGATCTAAAAGAAATTACGTTTTGCATTTTTGCATAGTGTAAACGACACGTGACACCCTCTGCACTCTGTAGCTAAGACATATGGCTATAGTTTTCGACATCATATTCCAAATCGCGCACAAACCACGAGTTCGGGGGTTTGTTTATGAATCTTGGGAGGAAAAATCTTCTATCCTCATCATCCTCGCCCTGCAATTTGCTTATGCATTTGCAAAATTTAAAGTCCTGCATAAAACAGCGTGACTGAGAGAGAGTCCCCAAGGACTCTATAACAGTCGCGGGTGGAGGTAGGATAGATCCCTCAGTATCCTCACCGTGAGACGCGTTAAAACAAAGACGACACTCATGGTACTACGTTTTTTTTTGTAGTTTTGAGTAATGCGCTATAAATTTAAGTACTTGACACGTCATTATGATCGTAATTTCTTATTGAAATACTCATTGTGGAGTTTTAAAACCTTGGAAAATAATTTCTACTCAGTTTCATATAAAATGAAAGCTGCAGAACGAATATTTCTCCTTCCAAAGTTCATGCTATGGGTCCAGGGGAGTAGTTAGTTCTGCCACATTCCGCTCAAGTCCTGTCTAATATCTCGTGTTCAGCTTTGTGCTAAAGGAAACTTTCCTGTCTCCGTACTCCATACTCCATATAAGGAACACTCGGGTCGAAGTTTGTCTCCGTAAATCAAACTCTGGTTTTGTTCCTCTCCTCTCTTGATTTACTGCACCTCCCCGGCCTTCTCTCATCATACCCCCCTTCCCCGCTGCCACTGTATAGGCAAAGAAGACAAATTCAATGATTTGAAAATTGTAATGTAGAAACATTCTCTCTTAAAAAAACTAAGCATTTTGTTAGATCCTAATTTTTCACTTTAAAATTATTATTTATATGTGCGAATATTTCAAAAAATAATTTATTAGGTGCACATTACATAACCTAAATTCTGGGTAAAATTCTTCCTCTCTCTTCCCTCTTTACTTTTCTCCATTCAGAGTGGAGTTGCAATAGTGATTAGAATTGAAATTAAACCTTTCATATGAGGAACTAAGAAAGAAGCTGGGAGAAATCGTCACAAAGCTAAGTAACTACTAATAAGTCCTCGATAGTTCGTTACAGGGGCAGTGTGCCGCGCCGTGCCGTTGTCGATGCTGCTATATTTAAACAAGATTTTTGTATTTTTTTATAAGAATGGTGTTACGTTATGCGTGTTCTGTTATCGTACAATAACTTATCTGTTAGGTGGCGGATGGTGGATGGTGGATGGTGGATGGTGGGCGGGGAGGCGGTGGGCGGTGGGTGGTGGTGGGTGGTGGATACAGTGCCGCCGCGCCGCGGCCGGTCTCCTTCCGGGTCGCTGAACAATACTCGTCCCGGCCGCGTTCTACCCCGGCACGCCCATTTCTTACTTCGCCCACCCCGGCCGAATCTCGTACTAGCCCACCGCCACCCACCGCCACCCCCCGCCACCACCAGTGGGCGGGGGTGGCCACTACTTCCTCCTTATCCGTCCAACTTCGCATGCTTGCGGCCCATATAATCAATCCCTCCAACTTTTTTCTTTTCCTGCATTATTTTCTTTTTATTAGCGTTCCTAATTAACTACAAAGCCTCGAAACAATAATGTATCTCTACCTAAGCTCTCTACTTCTACTATCAGTCGACTTGTTTTGTTTACTTGTCAAGTACCTACCATATTCTCAATGAAGATTTTCCCTCACTCATCTTACTATTTAATACGTGTTAATGTCCTGATAACTAGTAGAAAAGTTAAAGCAAGTTGCACAGATTACCGCCGACGCGACTCGAGGACTGGGCGCGGGCGTACCCTGCGGATATTCGGAAAGCGCTTTACAGCCGTCCTTTGTATTGTCTGTGATAAGCATTTTATTATCGTGTCCTCCATCGTCACGACACAACTTTATATGGAACGAAAACAGATATTTTAGTAAATAACATAAGAAATGATATTAATTTTTACAATATTCGCCTGCGAATGAAGCGATGATTTAAAATGTTAAACATTTTTTTTTTTTATTTAACAAGTTAAGATACGCGAAATCAGTGGTCCTAAGTTCGATTCCAGGAGCGAACGATATTTTTTCAAATGATTATTTATGAATGTACCTACATTTTAATAGATTGAGATTTTCTACTGACATTTCTTGGTGGAACTGCATTTTAATTATAATTCACTAAACACCTTTTTAGTATTAACAATATTTTATTTCACTCAGCGACCTCAGACTGGTCTGAGGATGTGAGGATGTGAGGATGTCAGTAATATGTGTAGATAATAAGTATAGGAGTGTATTATAGTTGAAAGAAAGAAATATAAAGTAAACAAATAATTACAATTCTTCCCTATTTTATAAAAACATTTTAAGGCCTTAAATAGCACTGAATTTTGTGATATGCTTTTTTTCTCAGCTGTAATCAATTTTTTTCTTTTCTAATTTTTTAATCTAATTTTTCTTTTTTAAATCTATTTTTTTATTTTTCTTCCGCTTAATATTTTTGCGTTATCGTCTAGCACATTTTCTCCTTTATTTAAAAACTAGTGTTTTGACTTTGGAATTCTTTCGTCAACCTTATTTTTCAATATTGACCATAAGACTCTCGAGGGACATTCGTAAATTATCAACTAAAACACTACTGTATTTATTATAAAGCCGTGATAAAGAAACACGTTGTTGAACAAGATCAGGAAATTAATTCAAAAATTGTCCTTACATTGAGTGCTTCTTACATCAATTTTATAAAGTTATAAAGGCTTTAAAGGGTTTGAATGAACTCCTTTAAAGTATATCTGAAAACCCCTTGATCATCATATTATTAGAGAATATTATTTCATCGTTGGTAGCGATTTAAAGAATCGCATTGCATAGTCATTTGGGCCCGCTCCGCTCTCACCCCCCCCCCGCCCCCGCCCCCGCCCCGCCCACGCGCTACAGCCACATTTCTGCAAAGCTTTCAATTCTGACTCCGCTTCATTAACTTCCAGTCCAACGGGACAGATCCCCTAGAGAAGTTTTTTTATTCTTTTTGCTGTTCGTTTTTCAGCTCTCCAGTCTAGCTACACGAGACATTTTCAAAAATATGTCGTTTTTCTCAGAATTTGCCTTCACTCAAAAATCTCATGATACGAAGGACCTGTTAACGGTGATACGAATTTGCTCTGTTTATAATAAATATGATGTGAACATTTACTTTGAAGTTTAAACCATTTAGAGTACGGATATTCCAATTCGTGAAACTTTATCCTAAGTTACTTAGCACAGTGTCTCTTGGCATTAACATCGATTAAGTTACAGTAACAATAATAACTGTTCTTAGAATAATTTCATTTCTTTTTTATTATTTTGTAAACGCACAAATCTATATAAATCAATTAAGTTTTTGTGTACCTACTCTACTACTCTAGATTTACTCAGTATTCACTTTATTTATTGTTTATATACTCATTTATTTTACTCTATAATCTCTAATTATAGAGTAAAATAAATACTGGTGATTACACCAGAAAATATCTTATATGATATCTTAAACTGGCGCTGAAGCGTAAGACTGATCATCTGGCCTTCATGTAACAAAATATCGAGATTCACTGCACTTGGTGTACCATTGCAGTGCCCTATGCACCATTATGTGCGGATAAGGGAGAGTAGTAGTAGCAGTAGTATTGATTCCGCCACGATGAGACTCTCTGGTAACTTCGTCGAACGAGGAGGGAATATGGAAGGACTTACCAGAGCTGACTCAACAGGGGCGGGAAGTGACGATGAAGGTCCACCAGGAAGGGCGAAGTATCCTGGAATACCCTGGAACACCACGTCGAACTGGCGCGGCGGGACACAAACGAGGGGCACAGCACACTTTACTCACTTTTGGTCGAGGGGTTTCGGGAGTTGAAATCTGGGAAGCTTGGATGGCGAGTATCACGAGGGTATTTTGGTGTAAAGAACGAAGGAAGATCAGGTTCACGAGAAGGACGGATGTTGCGAGGTTAGAGTAATGTTGCTGCGCTGAGCGAATATTCGAGACTGAATTTTTGTTGGAAAACAGGTGACAAAAACGGAATGGAATGGGAATGGCAATACATTTTGGGAGGAATTCGAACTACCTATACCAGAGAGTATCAATGAT